>CM017903.1:22637161-23002161 GCA_008369825.1 Triplophysa tibetana | reverse complement strand
GACACTGGTAAAGGGTACCACCACAACACCATCCTTAAATTAAAAAAAAATTAAAAGCATATACCATTGAAATAACCTGCAAACCTACAACTTAATATTACTTGAGATTATCTCAGTGTGAAAAGCAGACTGTCAAAACTTCATTAATATAGAAGTCAAATTTTAATGCAGACTAGAAACTTTTCTATGCGTCTTCAATACAGCCCTGATCAATTTACTCATTTTACAAGTATTTGCCGATTGTATTATTGACACGTTAAAGTAAGTATACGATGTCCCCATGTTTTCAGTTGTACTTCCAAGAAAAAAATGTTCTTATATACAGAACAAAATGGTAGTTTCAAAGCCGAATAGAAAATGTATGAGATACAGACAATTAAACAGACAATTAATTCTCATAATTTCTAGATTTATTAGACAATTAATCGTCAGCCAAGTTTCATAATCGTGACAGCCCTACTCTGCGGCCATGTTTGCAACTCCTCTGGGCAGTTCTCATGTCATAGCAGATCTGGAATGGTGGAAGGCCAATATTTAAAAAAAAAAATTAAGAAAAAAATGAAATAGATTCCGTTCAATAATTAAACCTGATATGTACTTTACCATAACGTTGGTTAACTAAGCTCCAATTGCGTTAAAAATCACCTTTTTCGGGTCGCCTCAGCTGTGCATGCGCACAGGCTGGCAAGCGACTTACATAAGCCCCGCCCCTTAGAATGGTCAGTCTTTATTGATTGACGATTGGACCGACTACTTCACGGCGGGCTTTCTTTGCTAGAGCGGCAATATTTAGCGTTGCATTCCTCTCCAGTCATTGTAACGGCAGTGGCGCATCTTGTTATCACATATCATCTTTGGTAGTAGGTGTCCTGTGATGGAAAGGGTTTTGTAAAGAGACCAAAAATCAGCAAATACATATTTCTAAAGCTGTTCTCTAAAGATTCGTATATAAATCAGTGCTTCTGGTTTTCATAAACACTTGCTCAGTCTGGCTTCAGAGCCTTCGCTGAATCCTTCTCAACGCCTTTAGCTTCCTCGAAGGGATTAAAGAATTATTCCTACAAATATTCCTCCTGTTTTTCTTTCCCTGAGTAACACAGTGGCTCTAAGCGGCGGCGTTGGAGTGAAACGGATGTGTGTTTGCTGTTAGTTAGCAAGCGCTGGTGCATCTTGGGGGCAGTTTCGGCTGCCACGGTGACTATTATACAAATACAGTTTTCGGTGGACTGTGGGCTGGACCCATCTCATCTACTTCTCAGCCCACACATAAAACCACTCTGATAGATTTGTGAAACAAGAACACGCTGGATGAGTTGTGTTTAAGGTAAGCGTCACTGTTACTATTGCTCATGGTTAATGATTTAAACAAAAAACACAAAATTATCTCTTAAATATCTCAATTATTCAAGCTGTTTTTTAGGGCGTCTGTCCAGTTCTGCGCCCTTAGATCAATAGGAACTCAAATCACTGTGTTCTTTTATCATGTGATGGTGTGATGAAGAAACCAGGCGCTTGTATGTCTCTGCCATGATGGATCGTTGACAAGCCACTTCTTATTAGAGGGAAAATTGGTGCTTAAATGTGAAAAATCTCATTTTGTTCTGAAGTGACAACAAATCAAAGTGCCTCGTGGCGTAAATGGCAATTTGGGGTAATTGAAAGAATTTAGGTTTCACTGGTGAAGCTTTTTAAACAATTATTCAGCTGCCACTTTGAGAGCGGGATGCATTCGTTTGAGAGCGGTAAGAATTATACTGGTGAGAAATGAAGTCGACAGGTAATATAGTTCACAGCTATTTCATCGATTTTATGTAGAACTTTGTTAAAACATTATTTTATCACATATTTTATAAAGGCAAAATTTCTCCCAAAAATTCACTGCCAATCAAAAGAGGACAGGAAAATCTGTGCTCTATATAGAAAATCGTTAGAAGCATCAATTTGATGTTCAATATTTATAGACATTATGTGATTTATAACATTCAGAAAGTTACTAAATATGGTTTTAATCATCAATATCGGATTACTTTAGAATCTCTCATATTTTGTTGATCATCTCTCTAGTTTTGCTCACATGCTGTGTCTTTTTATATTAGCAAGCCTCCTTCAATTCTTCTGAAAGCTGAGCTTCAATGTTCAAACTCAAACATCTGGACGACTGACTTTCTCTGTCTCTGTTATCATGACTAAACAGCACGTCTAAATCTGCAAGTGTGTGTCGAGCTGAATTTCACAGGGATTCTGCAACAATCGTGCCGCCCGTCCTCAAACAAACTCCTCCTCCCTCACGAGACAGTTGTGTTTAGTGCCGCTGAAGGCCTCAATGGCCATGAACGGTCCCTGCCGTCTACACCGCATACTAAAGAGACGCTTTCAATTACTTCTTCTCTCAGGTGAAGATCCTCTGCTCGGCGAAGTTGTGCAAAGTGTTTTTAAGATTATTCGGAGAAGATCTTAGGGGAGGATTTTACTGAGAAGAGCTCCCGCGTGGAGTAATAGAATCTGTGTTCTCTCCTCCTGACTCTCTAGGGGCCCTAATAAGGGAACTAGAGCACAAAGACTGAGCGAGCTGTGTGTGTGCATGAGACTGCATGCTAATAGATGTCCTAAATGTCATGATGGATAATGAGTGGGTGATGCTCACAGACCGTCACATATTGCACACTGACGCATGTTTAGGGCAGGAATGAGATATCACCTGTTTCATTATCACTAGCCGGGTTTCCATCACCCTGGAAACGGCAAATTCCGAAATAAAAACCATTAATTAAACCATTCAAAACGTATTTCTTTTTTGTTGAATAAATTACGACGTTGCGAACATTAAAGCCACGAGACGAACCTGCTGTAACTGTTAATCATGTCTTTCTGGTTTCAGATCTTTTTTATTTACTGTTGTGACCAATACCCCTGTGATCCCTCAAGTTGTTTCAAACCTGTTGTAGAAAAGTTCAATAAAAAGAAAGGATGGAAGGAGGCGGGCCCCAGCAGACATTTACATAAAGTTTTAATCAAAATAATAACAAACTACCAAGACAAAATAAAACAAACTATAAAAAAAATGTAGGCAGCCATCTCACGGTTAACTGCCGAACAAAAGAACATACATACAAACGTAAAACATGTTCGGGCCCGGTCCTCTCTCATCGACGGTCCGGTCGCTCGTTCTCTTATGCTCCCGATCTCCTCCGTGATACGAGACCGGTGCGCGCACAGCTGGCGCTCATTAACAATCACTCAACGGTCTCGAATCACGGTCTAGCTCCGCCTACTCCACTACACCTCCACTACACCTGTATACATTTCTTTGATCTGCTAATCACAAAGGAAGATATTTGGAAGAATGTCAGCAACCAAACAGATCTCATCCCCCGTTTACTGCCCTATAGTAGGGCACATAAATAGTACGGGAGTCAATAAGCGATGAGATCTGTTAAGGTGATACAGGTTTGGAACAATCTGAGCGTGAGTAAATGATGACAGAATGTTTATTTTTGGGTGAACTGTCCCTTTAACCATGTCAGTCAGACAGTGTTTTCTTGTCTAAGTGAGCGGTTCCTATGCCAATATTCAACAGTCAGGGTTCTTAAGACTAATGACAGTCAAGTAACGACTACAGCAGATGCATTCTGTCCTCAGGACATTGAGATTTTGTTTATTCGTCAGTAATTCAAGATGTTGAGGCCAGCTGAAGTGCTTTAAAAAATCTCTAGTGTTATTGTTTCAGTTCACATAGAAGCCGTCTGAGAGATCTTCGCTTGCTCAGATGTGTGAATCTGTGGGAGACATTGAGTTCAAAGTTCAATCACTGTTCGGAGGAACAGGTCGATGTTCGTGACAGAGGCTAGAAACTAAAGCTGTTTCTCATACAGTATGTCACTTTAGTATTGGCTGTACAGTCCGTTAATGCATACTGTTCCCCAGCAATACATCTTTTAATGTTTTATTTTAATAGCACTTTTCAGGATTAAAGATTGTCGCAAAGCAGCTTTACATACAGCCGCGGACCATTTTGAAATTAGAGTTTTTTCTGAATTGACTATATATAAGTGTGTTTAGCTAAAATTATCATTTTCAAATAAAAGTATTGTTTCTATTTGCACTTATTTGCAAAAAAAGAAAACAGGAGAAACAGGTGAAAATGACAGTAGAGATCTGTATTTTTTCAGACCTCAAATACTGTAAAGAAACGGATTCAGATTCACTTGTAAAAATTACAACAGCAATATTTGTATGTGTATTTAGATTTTTTTTTGTGATAACCTTGATTTTGATCACAGTTTTCACGTGTCTTGTCATGCCGTTAGTCTTTCACATTGCTGTGTGATGACTTTATGTCAGTCTTGAGGTTTGAAATTCAACAAACACTGGACTGAAATGACCACAATACATCTAGAACTGATGTTTAAATGAACATTCATAGTGTAGAGATAGTAGTTACAGAAGTAAATTATGCACAATATATAAATCAGAAACACAGGTGTTTTATTATGGTGTTTGATAATTGCACATACAGTATACAGTACATGTCTGACAGGCAATACACAGGTGTGTGTAAAACAGATATTTTACTGTGTTCAACCACAAGAACAGTAAATAAGGCAGTTTAAGACGCAGATTCAGTTTTGTTTATGCACATTTAAGACTCGTGCGCCAGTGTCAGATCTCCATTGAGTGCTGTGTTGAATTTGTCGGCGTGATAAACAACAGAATGTGTTTGTTCTGGTGATTATGAAAGTTTTAGTGAGTGATAATGTATCATGTTTGTGTGTTTTCTCTGGAGTCTTTATCTCTTTCTCAGCCTGATGGATTCAGGGTTTGCTGGGTTGCGAGACAACTGCAATGCAGTCCAGACCTGTCTGTCATGAACAGACCTGTGACTGTCATCAGGAACCCTGGAAATCCCTCATTCTCATCCATCTTCACTCTCTGCAGATTCCTGCTGCTGTTCACACTCTCTGTGGTTATACTGATATATGTGTCGGCTTGTGAAAAGGAGCTCAGCGAGTTGCTATGAAAAACAGCGGATTACTCGAGTAAATGTGATGAGAATTCTCATTACGGTCTGTCCGTTTTAAATTATTGTGTGTGTATGTGGTTTCCAAAGGTGATGTCCAACTTTGGAAAGTAGACTTCTTTGAGCTTTATTCAAATTTTATTTATTTATTAAATATGTTATATGTATTGCTGTGTTAAGACTGTAAACCGAAGCTGAAGAATTTATGGAGGTTTCGCAAAGAGTGACACACAACACATGTCAAGATCATGCTTTACATGTCGGGTTTGTGTCAAGACAGTCTCAAAAGAAATTCTTGAAGTTTTCACGAACCGTAATCCATTAATTTGTGTTCATGGACATGAATTTCCCCCTTTTTTCGCGAAGATCTTATCTTTATCTTTCATATACAGTAAATAAATATCGACACAAGTTGGCGGGAATTCATACCTATTTTACAAAGCGTCTCATTCGTGTTGATTCCTATTTGCTATAATTTAATTGATATTTTTTGTATTGATTTGACTTTGCCCCGTGACGTTATGTTTGGGGGCGGGGTTAGGGCAGCCATTTGTCATTTTTATAAACTCACGCTTTCAGCTAAATTTGCCTTTGCGGCTTTGATTTTATGGTTTTGGGGTGAGGTAAGGTGTTGGTTAGCCACCTCCTAAAATATGTACGACATCTTTTGATATCAGGGTCTGTGTATTAAAAAGCGTGCTGACTGACACTCAAAAAATTGTGTCCATGAACACAAATCAAGAGATTCCCAATTTCTTGTCAATGCCACAAGCTGCCTTGAGACTGTGTTGTTTGTGCAGATTGTATTGATGTAGAAGCTGAAGCGTGTGTAGAAACTTCACATTTTCCGCATCATTGTTTTGTTTTCTTTACAGTATTATACTGTAAGCGTATGTGGTGAAGTCCCAGGTGTCTCATAGCATTTTGCTCTGGTGTGACCTTTAAAACTATCATTTTCTCAAATGTCAAAGAGATGTTTGTGTTTCACACGCAGGCATGTTGAAAGTCGATGTGCTTTTCTTCCGTCTCGGTGACATTACGCCAAAGTTTTTCTGAAGCCTAAAATGTGTCATATACCTCACAATATTGATCGATGCGCTTTTATTCACACGTGGCATTCCAACTTTTGGAACAATCACAGGAGAACCCGCATTCACTGAAGACGAGAGAACGTGAAATGATCCAGAGCCATTGTCATTTAACACTCGACGACGCTCAAATTCCCGAGCTGGTGAGCATCAGTTGTGTTGCTTCAGGTAAGATCATTATTATAATCCTGAACACAGCGTTCATGATGAATTACCTTCAGTTCATTTTCTGCAGCTGTAGAGACAGTCCAGGGTTTATGGTGACAGGTTTGTGACGTTTGATCTGTGAGCGTAACACATATGTGCATGAATGTCCTGCAGTCATGCGGTGGGGATTTTAATGTGTGCTGTATGTAGGTCATGAAGAGATTCACTGTGAACACAAAGAGTCCTCTATAGAGCTCAGCTTCATGACCGGACGAGAGACAGCGGATGATTGATGCCTTATACGAGAGGAGAGAGATAACAAAAGAGAACGAGAGAGACGGTGTGGATGAGTTTCACTTTTTCTATTGACAATTGTGAGAATAAATACCTGATCGGTGTCTAAACAGCTGTTTATCTTAATTGGTTCGGCACGGTCTGATCTTTCTGTTTTTCTTTTGGAAAAGTTTTTTTTCTTCCAAACTTTCTCTTCTTTCTTTGAGGCCCGTTCACACCACAGACAAAAGGAAAACAAAAGGAAAATGAACTGCTGATGAAAGGTTTGTTCACACCAAGATATCAACAGCCCATGTGTCTAGTATACCTGTCTGTTTCTTCAGCAAATAAAGAATGTTTTTGATGTAAAACACAACAACCCAGAGCTCTGTTGTTTAACCTTCGGTGTGAATGGGTCCCTGATTCATTTAAAATAACACATTTGGCTTCAAAGCATTCTTCACAGGTAAACATTCTCTGTGTGTTTATATCCTTTGAAACGGAGTCAACTAATTAAAATTGGCCATGTTTTCTAATTTTACGTTTCTGGGATTTACTGAATGATTCAGTACATCAAAATGCTACGATTGGCCTCTAAAACAATGCTCTTCATTGGCTGATCTCATCAAACCTTAAGTCCCGCCCTTCACTTTGTTCCTCATTAAAGGGATAGTTCGCCCCCCAAAAAATCACCCTCATGTGATTCAAAACCTGTATGTGACTCTTTCTTCAGTGGAACACGAAATAAGATATTTGGAGAAATGTCCCTGTGGTTTTGTGTTCGTACAATGGAAGTCACTGGAGTTAAGTGTTATTCGGTCGCCAACATTCATTAAACATTCAACACAGAAGAAAGAAACTTTCGCGAGAGGTTTCAAATCAAATCAAATGACTGCGTTTTTATTTTTGATTGAACTGTTTCTAAATATGCTGTTACATAATATGCCACATAACGGTTCATGTTGACTTTTAGGCAGTGAAGTTAAGTCATGTGCAGCATTTTGAGAAACGTTTAGTCTAAACTGTAAACCACACATATTTATCCCTTCTTGTAGAAAAGCAGAACGAACACGATTTTATTTGTGTTGAAAAGATTCTTATAAAGCAACATTTGTGGTTTAATTCTGCTTTATGAAACATTTACTCATCTGTAGACCAGGGGGCGACCAAGAGCCATGTTCGGCATCTCAATCTCTCTCTCTTTCTCCCTGTGGCTCTCTTTCTCACTCTCACCCCTTTTTTGTAGAAACAGTAAAAAACAGCCTAAAATGCAGTGTTGCTGGCAGGCGAGGAAAATTAGCATCTGTTTGTGGGATTACACGACACATTCCCTGTTTCCTGAGCGATGCTGAAATCATAATAAAAGCTCGAGGTGGATAAATGAAGCAAGCGCGGCACTTAGCTCTAAACCAATCAGAATTGATAATCACATTGTACAAGGACACAGAGAGCACAAGGTTGTAAATGATCATATTCGTGTATTCATAGATTCTCAGGATGAGCCATATATTATGTACTGTACGTTCACATTTATTATGTATGAATCATCAGTGTGTGATTACATTCATGTAAATAAACCAGTAGTCTCATTTGAATGGGTTGAAAGGTCTCACGTATTAATGTGTACTGTAGAGATTTTCTTCTGAAAACCTTGCGGTTGTTTAAATGTTCAGTGTTTTTTAATGCAATGCTGTGTGGGTTCAAGGATGTTCTTTGTGGTTGCTAGGGTGTTTTGGGTGGTTTCTAGGGCGCTGATATGGTCGTTGTCATATTCTGGGCAGATGCCAACGCATTTTAGGCGGATAGGGCATTGAAAGGATGTTCTAGGTGGTGGTCAAAGTCAAGAGCTCACCTTCAACTCTCTAAACTAATCTGCTCTAGGGATGTCACAATATCACCCTGCACTAGTATTGTATTTCACAATAAAGATTTATATCTATAGAATAGAATTTTAAAGAAATGATGTCATTAAATCGAAAGCAACATGTTAAAAACAGGTGCTAAACCACCACCTGCGGGATGAATGAACGATTAATTATTTATGATATGTGTAGTATTGACAAGATATCATCATTTCAGTTATTATCATGGTTATCACGATATAGTGTTGCGTGGCTCAGGGCCCTCTGACAAAGACCTTTTGCCTAGTTTATATTTTGTCTGTCAAAAATGTCTGAATTTGGCATTAGTGATTTAAACAAACCCGTAGTACAGCAACGAATAGAGTGATGCTCACCCCCGAAACACCATAAATAGGAAAATATACGAGAGGCTGAGAGAAAGAGGGATAGAGATTCTTACGAGGGTTTAAAGCTGCAAGCCAATCTTAGATTCTCACTCTCTCACTCACACACACACACACACTGCCTCCCTCCCTCCTGCTGTGTCTCTCATCCTTTCACATCCTCCCCTCTTACTCTCTCTCACTTACTCTCCCTCCCTCCCTCTCTCCCGTCACGTGTGCATCTCTGTGAATCGCAGGAACGGCATTGTGCATTTCTTTTTGTGTGAGGCAGAGAGGCTCGGCGCTGCTCTCCTCCAAGGGCTCCTCACACACTCTCTCTCTCTCCCTTACAAACAGGCGATCGGTCTGCTCGCATCCGCACACACACGCTTCCCGTGCAGCCAGACAGGAGGGCTTCCGCCGTCCCAGACGCTGCCTGCTGCTCAGCCAAGCGCCGCCGCCTCCGTCTGGGAAGAGGGATTTTATCCAGGGTCCTACAGCATGCACCCACCAAGCCAGGCATCATCCCAAGATTGAGCAGAGCGCAACCGCTGCATCGGGACGTAGGGAGGAATGGATCTCGGGGAACGGGAGAGCAGGACGTGGAGCTGAGGTTCCGTCGTCCGGAGGCGTTCTATTTTCAGAGGATGCTGTGTGCTTCACGGCAGGACGTTTAAGAGTTTCCTTGACGCTTCTGCGGCTCCATCGCTGTAGTGGATGGAATGTGCATGCTGTTGGAGAGGGTCAGCATTCAGGTATGTAGTTCACTCTGCATCTCTCTAAGTTAAGCTGTTGCATCTGAAGCCTGATGGATGTTATCTGAAATTGGAGCTTTGCGTTGGAACCACTCATGCAGTTTATTGTGTATTCACGCTGCATTGTGCATACATGCGTTGATGCATGCATACATTCTCAGTTTTGATCGCTGATCAATATTTGACCCGTCGTACTGCATGCCATTATACTTTGTGATGGTCGAGGAGGGGGGCGTCCGATGCTTTCAACCCGTTGATCCTTTTAGCATCTTTTAACATCTGGTGGCATGCACGCGCAGATGATTGAGGCGCTCTCTGGATTAGCGTCAAGAGAGCTTTCTGATTCCCACGGCTCCCGGGATTCTCCGATCTGTCGCATTTCTCAGCTGGAGAATCACGCACACAGAGCATTTGATGCATCGCCACACACGCATCGGCATGTGTTTAATGCACGCGTGCATTCGTGTGTCCTCACACGAAGATATCCCTATTCTAATTTTTTGGCCATTATTATTTCTTTCTTTGATGATAGACGGCAATCGTTGGGTTTGAATGAATCCGTAATGCGTGTTGATCCGGGCATGTTGAGTTTTCTCAACTCAATGACCGAATGTGAGATGAGCAATGGGTTGTAATTGTGTTAGTGGGTGGGGCTCTCTCTCTTTCTGTCTCTCGTCCACTCTTGGTATCTTAAATATGCATCGGGAAAAGGCTGGGGTTGTCTTAAGAGTGTGGTAAGGGGTCACGACCCCTGCGTCTGGAATGGATTGATAATCCATGCCTCTTCTTCATCTCAACACATGAGATTTCTTCCACAATCTGATTCCCTTCAGGGCGAGCGAGCGAGAGAGAGAGAGAGAGATGGGCTAATGAGCTTTATGTTTATTTGAGGCATTGCACAACAATCTGTGAAGCGCAATCATTTGGAGCAGCTGAAGAATAAGTAAACCAAAGTAAAATATGAAACTTCTACAGTTTTATGATAATGCACATTTCTCTTAAAGTGTTTTCACCCTGAAGCTGGTTAGATTGGTTGATATAAATATTGCTTGATGGCTTTTTGTTTGTATCTGTGCATGACATTTGTGCATGTACTGTAGTATAGCACTTCTCATAGCTGCTTTAGTCTAAAGAACATGCCTTTAGAGACCCCTAACACAAGAGCACTCGAGGCTAAATCTAGAAGAAGAAATACTTAAGTCTTGGGCCGTCTCCAGTCAAAATTGGCATCCGTCCATTTATATTATCAAATGAATCTGAATACTTTTGTTTCAGGCCATTTTTGAAAACCAAAGTGGCTGCGTTTTACTGCTCAGTCATAGCTCCTCTGACACTTAAAGATACAGTTCACCCAAAATAAATATTATGTCATCAATTATTCCTCCTCATGTGGTTGTAATATATTAGAAGATATTTTGAGAAATTATTATAAAAACAAATCTAAATGTCTTCTTTTGTGTTCTGCCGAAGAAAGAAAGTCAAACAGGTTTGGATTGACATATGGATGAGTATATAATGAAAGAATGTTCAGTTTTGATTTAACAATCCCTTTTACATTGAATGGATGTCCGTCTTCAGCATTGCAATTAATGCAACTATTGGCAAAAGTAAAAGTTACGCACCAGTGATGTCCAGATTGAATTGGTATCTGGTGTTAATTTTTCAGTAGATTAAGATGTGTAGTGCCGTAATGTTTTAATGAAGAGACTTTAGCGTGGGTGTTAATCACAAAAGAGCTGATAAATGAGAAAGTAAATGTCTTCCGGTCCAAGGATTTGTTTCCTCAGACTGAACTTTGTGAGTAGAGTCTAAGACAACGGAAATTAACTTGACGAATGCCATTTGTTTTAAAGTATTTATCATTGTCTAGTGAACAGCTTTTTGGCAATTGATCGGATTAAAAGTGTCAAACAGACCAACGAAAATGTCTTTATATACAGTAGTGAAACTGTGGTCATGAGACCATTATGTTTGACTGATGTGATGTTTTTTCATAAAGCAGAGATGCCGATGATTATTTGTGAATGTTTCAGAAATTTGAATGCCAACATTGTTTGATTTTATTATAAATTATAATATGCTAATATTACTAATTTGTTACCTATAGTTGACTTATTTTTTGGAAATTGAGTTGACCCAGTTTAGTTGATTTTAAATCTTTTTTCAATCAGATTGCATTTATACATGCACATAAACTAAATTCTAAAAAAAAAAACGGTTGCCAACATGTACATTTTAGTTTAACCAATGACTTTTGAATTTTGTCCCAAAAAATGTCTTTTTAATTCAGCTGTTTGAGCTCTGCCAACTGACTGACTGAAGCGTTTGTAGAGAATAGTTTAAGGTCTATTAAGAAACCACTAATGAGTATTTTAGCGTAAAATAAAACTCATGTCACAGTGTGAGGTCCCACAAATAATCTTAATCTTTTCTTTTGATTTAAGGGTGAAAAATGACCTGGACATTCAGCCAGATACAGATGAAAGTTGAGCACTGCTCATAAAATACATGTGCTTCCATTATGAATATATGCAGAGACAGTCTATGTTTGTTTAGTTTTATTTCATCAGTGCATTAATAACTGCTTGAGGGAGAGAGGGCGAGAGAGTGAGAGGAGAGGGAGAGATAGAGAGGGAGGGAGAGAGAGAGGAAGAGAGAGAGGGAGAGAGAGAGAAATAGAGAGGGAGAGGGAGAGGGAGAGAGAGAGAGAGAGAGAGAGAGGGAGAGGGAGAGGGAGAGGGAGAGAGAGAGGGAGAGGGAGAGGGAGAGGGAGGGAGAGAGAGAGAGAGAGAGAGAGGAAGAGGGAGAGGAAGAGAGAGAGGAAGAGAGAGAGGAAGAGAGAGAGAGGAAGAGAGAGAGGTCTGTAAAAATCAAGGTGTCTGGATCAGACCAACATATCCGTCAGCAACCTTATCAGATTTACTGAACACACTCACAAACCGCCTGTTGCAAATAAACAAAACCCAGAATTCTTACTGATTATTGTGGGTGTGTTTAGCAGTTGTGAAAATGCTCTAGGTTCCCGCAGACATGCGTCTCTATAATCTGGTTTTAGCTTTGGCATGTGTAGTCAGTCTATTTGATTTAAACATTTTATTGTCTGATGGGTTAGAGTAACATGTCAGAGAATTTGAAGAACCTTCAGCAAACACCACTATACACACTTATGCTGACCTTTCTCTATTTCTTAGGCCAGTATAATTTGTTAGTCCCACGTTAACCATCTAATTAGACTCAATTAGGCCCTGCAGTGCAGTAATGCGAAATGACTTCATTCATCATCTTTTCTCATCATTTATAAATAACACATGAGGTCTCAGGCAAAACCATTCACGCCTGAATTATTGATTTTCAAACGTATTCCTCTATTACAAAATATAGACATTTGTGCCCTTTACATCCCAGTGCATTGTTCGGGTTAATGATCGTGATTGTGTTTTCTAGGGTTTGAATTTTATTAGTATGCAGGCTGTGTCTTTGTATCATGGGATATTACACATGTCAAATTACCAGAGGCAGAATTGATCCTGAGATCGGCTGACCTTCTGAATGAACTCTTAATCCTGCTCCTGAGGACCAACAGCAATGCACATTATTTTCTATTCTATTCTATTCTATTCTATTCTATGCTATTCTATTCTATTCTATTCTATTCTTTTTATTCTATTCTTTTTTATTCTATTCTATTCTATTCTACGCTATTCTATTATTTTCTATGCTATTCTATTATTATCTATTCCATTCTATTCTATTTTTTTATTCCATTCTATTCTATTCTATGCTAGTCTATGCTATTCTTTTTTATTCTATTCTATTCTATTCAATTTTTTTATTCTATTCTATTCTTTTCTTGTATATTCTATTCTATTCTTTTATATTCTATTCTATTCTATTCTTTTCTCTTCTATTCTATTCTATTCTATTCTATTCTTGTCTATTCTATGCTATGCAATGCTATGCTATGCTATGCTATGCTATGCTACGCTATGCTATTCTATTCTATTCTATTCTATTTTATTCCATATTATTCTTTTGTATTCTATTCTTCTATTATATTCTATGCTATTCTATTATTATCTATTCCATTCTATTCTATTTTTTTATTCCATTCTATTCTATTCTATGCTAGTCTATGCTATTCTTTTTTATTCTATTCTATTCTATTATTTTCTATTCTATTCTTTTTTATTCTATTCTATTCTCTTCTTTTTTATTCTATTATTTTCTTTTCTTTTTTATTCTATTCTATTCTATTATTTTCTATTCTATGCTAGTCTATGCTATTCTTTTTTATTCTTTTCTATTCTATTCTATTCTATTCTATGCTATTCTATGCTATTCTATTATTTTCTATACAATTCTATTCTATTCTATTTTTTTATTCTATTCTATTCTATTATTTTCTTTTATTTTCTATTCTATTCCATTCTATTCTTTTCTATTTTATTCTATTCTATTCTATTCTATATTCTATTCTATTCTATTTTATTCCATACTATTCTTTTTTATTCTATTCTATTCTATGCTATTCTATTATTATCTATTCCATTCTATTCTATTTTTTTATTCCATTCTATTCTATTCTATTCTATGCTAGTCTATGCTATTCTTTTTTATTCTATTCTATTCTATTTTTTCTATTCTATTCTATTATTTTTTATTCTATTCTATTCTTTTACATTTAGTCATTTGGCAGACGCTTTTATCCAAAGCGACTTACAGTGCACTTATTACAGGGACAATCCCCTTGGAGCAACATGGAGTAAAGTGTCTTGCTCAAGGACAGACTGGTGGTGGCTGCTGGGATCGAACCAGCAACCTTTGATTTACCACTTCAGTGGTTTAACCCACTAGACCACCATCTCAATTTTCTTTTCTATTCTATTCTATTCTTTTCTATTCTATGCTAGTCTATTCTATTCTTTTTTATTCTATTATTTTCTATTCTAGCCTTTTCTATTCTACTCTACTCTATTTTCTTTTCTATTCTATTCTATTCTGTTCTTTTCTATAATATGTCTATTAATTCCATTGTTTACCTCATTTGTAAATTGCTTTGGATAAAAGCTCTCTGATAATAAGCTCATAATTTAAAAAGGAACGGTTCACCCAAAAATGACTCCAAAACATAAAAAGGAAAACCATGTTGAATGATTTTGTTTAGATTTGACTATATTGCATGATAATAATCATGCAATTTGGGTCAATGCTTAATTAATCTGCCTTTTTCACAATTATACTCATTCAGCCGAGTCTCATTGTCGCTTAGAGTCTTGCGCCGGGCATTATACGCCGATATCACAGTCACAAACTCGTCAGTTTTGGTCACTGCCAGAGGTTCTATGACTAGTGATGCTCAGATGGTCATCCGTAGACCGCTCATTGCTATAACATTATTTTTATCTAGTCCCCATAGACTATAAAAACTTAATTAAAGTAATGATTATTTCTAACCAGAGGTCATGACCACTCCATAGAGATAAATAGACCAATCTTACTTTCTCTGATGGTAGCTTTATATAACCATGCCATAGTTTCCTATTTATACTTCGATAGAATTATATTTCAACATCCAGAGGTTTGAAGCTGACCCTATTTAGATTGCTCAGACATCATCTGTGATGTTCTAAACGGAAACATTAGCCATACAGTCTAAGTACACTTAAACTAGTGCTAAGTAGTTATCCGGATCTCTAAAATCTCAGCTGGCGTGCCCCAATGCTCCACCTAATACAGGAATTTAGTCCGTCACTAACCTGAAGGTAGATTTGCGTTAACAAAGGACATAGCGTGATCTACTAGAGAGGATCTCAGAATAATGCAGAACAAGTTCAAAAATCACAATTTATTAGTCTGGTAAATGTTTCTTGCCAATTGCAATTCAATTCAGAGAATACAAGAACAAAACATCAACATACCTGACAGTAGAAAAAGATGCGATCGGAAAAGACATCCAAAACACACACAGCTGCTTTCCTTAAATACCCAATCAATATCCCCTTCCTCCACACAACAATCAATTACATTGAATCTGATCAGGCCACAAATGGACTTTTATATGAAGACACACCCTCAACAGGGAGCAGAAGATCTTTGAACCCTATGTAATGATCTGCTCTACAGCTGTGGTAATGAGAACATTGACATTTCAAATGATACCAAACATGCATATGAAAATGATTTGTTCTTATGAGATATGGTGTTTGTCAAATTCAGTTCATGGAGTTGAGTTGGAGTGAAAGAGTAGAGGGGGAGAAGAGAACAGATGTGAGTTTGCAATCATCATTAATTGTTGTATGGTATCTGATAATGAGAAGCAAACCCTGTGGGGAGGTCATCAGATTGTGTGAAGATCAGTGTTTCTCAGGATGTGGTGCCCTATAGGTGTGGACACCTTGGCACTGGCCTTACGGGGGATTTACTTTATGAGTGAACTATCCCTTTAAATTAGATGTGTTAATGGTTCCCAACCCTGGTCCTCTGGCCCCCCAGAATGTTTTAGATGTCTGCCTATATAAACACTTTGTCTACTCATCAGACCCGCTCCGATTGTTGGTTAGTGTGTTAATCTCCCCAATTAGCACACTAACCAGCTGATGATTTTATTCTGGTGTTCTATATAGGGAGACAGCAAAAACATTCTGGGATGGGGAGCCCGAGGTCCAGGGTTGGGAACCATTTAAGGGAAATATTAAATGTTCAGTGCTCTGGGTCTGAAGTCTGTGGAAATATCCAGCTGGATTTCAAGCAAGACATTTTAAAGACCAAACAAGGTCTTGAGGAATTTATTATAAACACACAAATGATTTTTCATGATGCGGCTAGGTGCCTCATTCTTATTTTTAATCGTGTATTTATACAAAATGTAAACACATTATCTACTGATTTTTTCTACAATTATCTAGTTTATCTACAATTTTTTCTTCTTTGATCTATTTCTGAATAAGTAGCTTCCCATTATAGTTACAGAATGTGACATGTTGAGCTCAGCTGAATTGAAGTTGACAGCTAAATGACAAGCTACTAATGAAATGGGTCCTGTAACACAAAGGGACTTTCTTCTATGATTCATCACCGAGCGTATACAGTGTAACATTTAATAAAGTGAATTGTATGTGCATGTTGGCCTTTGATTTTTTAAATGATTGAAACTCTGTTTCTTTCTTGTCCTACAGAGACATGAAGCCCTTGAACCTGAGGATGTGGAGTGATTTTTGCTTGGCACAGCTGCATCTGATGTCACCTCTTCTCTAGACTCTTCTCTAGTTTTGCGTCGCTGCATCCGGAGTGCACAGCTGCAGAAATATTGCCCTCCATGGTTTCTGCCCGTTTCAGAAAGCTGTCGTCTTACATTGTAAAGATTTGCAAAGGAATGTTTACAAAGAAACTGGCAAATACCACGAAGAAGAAAGAGAGCCGCGAAAACAAAAAAGAACCTAAAACGTCCCCTGAGCTGCACGCACGGAACCCAACGGTGTCAACCACGTTGAAAAGCACAGTCAAAAAGATCTCCAAATGTTCTTCGGCGCGCAATTTGTCTCTTGAAGAGGACGATGGAAAAAACGATTGTTCCTCTCTCTCGCCGACGTTTAGTTACCGTGAAGCAATTTCAAACGGACTGCCAAAAAATGCCCTGTTTCTGAACAATAATGAATTTCATGAAATCTTGTCGATTGATAGCAATTACTCTGACTCTCTAAACGAGGTAAAACTTGTCCGTAGATTCGATGAACAAAAAGCTTATACAATGCCCGTAAGAAGGAACAGGAAGAGTTTGATTAGTTTGGCGCCCTCTGATGGCAGCTCAGAGGGGGAGCGGGGAGAGCGTAGCAGCCTCCACACCCTTCGACTTGGCGCTCTGAAAAAGCTGAGGAAATGGAAGAAGAGCCAAGAATGTGTGTCTTCAGATTCAGAAGCTAGCAACTGGAGAAAGACCCTCGGCATCAGAAGCAAATCTCTGGACCGAGCCGGGCGGCACCACAAAACCACTACCCTAGAGCCAGGATCAAGCTCTACGGGGTGTATCAATCAGACTCAGGATGTTATGGAAATGATCTTTAAAGAACTTCAGGGAATCAGTCAGATCGAGTCTGAGCTCTCAGAACTGCGAGGACATGTCAACGCTCTCAAAAGCTCCATCGATGAGATTTCCAGCAGCGTCGAGGTGGTGCAAAGTGAAATCGAGCAGCTGCGCACGGGATTTGTTCAGTCTAGACGCGAGACTCGAGACATCCACGACTACATCAGACAGATTAGCCAACAGACCAACAAAGCTACTCTGAAATTCCTAAACGTGCCTGAGGAGAAGTGTGAAAAGACCGAAGAGCTTATTTTTCAGATTCTGAAAGAAAAAATGGGTTTCGCTGATGCACGCAAAACATTTAAAATTGAACTCGCCCATCGACTGGGTCAACAAAGAGAATGTTACAATGCTAAACCTCGCCCCATTATAGTTATTTTTTCAAGCCCCCAAGACAGGGATTTAGTTTTGAAAAAGTGTTATAAGCTAAAAGGGACAGGCATATCGATCTCCACTGACAGTCTGGCACATGACTCGAGAGAAAGAAAAGACAAGGCGATCGCCTCTTCTCAGACATACGAAAGCATGGACATCAAGGTTTCAGCCAAAGACAAGGCTGACAGTGATGACTGGGACTCCATGGAAAGTGACAAAGAGCTAGATGAGTTAAGTAAGAACAAATATGCAATTGTGTCCAAACCCCCTCCGAAAAGTAAATCGGACAAGAAAAAGTCTCACGATCATCGAAGGTTGGCCGAGGATACTCCGTACTCTGTGCACTACGCTGATAATCCACCATACGATGACCCAGACAAGCAAAGCAAGTCCTACTATTCAGACATAACATCTGGATGGCTTTCTCAGAGCGACTACTCCACTCCCAAACTCAGTCGGTCTGAATCAGACTGTTCTAAACTCTGCCAGTCATACTCGGAGGACTTCTCAGAGAGTCAGTACTTCACCAGAGTCAACGGGTGCTCCCTGCTCTCCTCCTCCGATCAGGAACTTTGGCAACGGAAGCAAGAAGACATGGCATCGTCCTGGTATGCTAGCCCTCCCAGCCAAACCCTGAGCCAAGAACGACCATATGTGGAACATAATGAAGTTGAAACCACCGAGACTATCGACAGCGGTGTGAGTAATGGTCTGGTTTGTATATCAGGCGACAGGAGCCATTACAGTGGCTCTCAACTCTCTCTGCAGGGTGACCTCTCACCTTGGAAAGATTGGCATCACCTTGAGCAAGGCGCTGATTCAGGTTTGGATGCTTCTACTGAACAGAACATAATCTCTGAGATCAGCAGCCCTTTTGACCCTGCAGCCATCCCTGGTTTTCCTGAGAAAATTACTAAATGCCTTGAGGTTGATTTGCAATTTGAAGGTGAGACCTTTTTTACTCTTGATAGCACTCCTGAGATGGGTCAAGAACAAGATATATACATAGAACATGAGCTTGCTCTAGAACCAGAGCTGGAGTTCGAACCAGAGCTAGAGCCAGAACTAGAAGTTGAACCTGAAGAAATAGCACAGTTTGAACCTGAGCCAGAACCAGAGGTTATCGTTCAACCTATAGCAAAACCAGTACACGTACCTATGGCTGAACCACAACCCGAAAAGAAGCCGAAAACAAAGAAAATCACAGCCAAACCGGAATCCGCCCCACAAACACTTAAACGACAAGAGGTCAATGTTAACCACCTCCAGCAGAACCAGAAATCCTCTTCCATGTACCGTAGCCAGAGTGAGATCGGAAACGAGAAAGTGGAGGAGGTACCTAAATCCTGGAGCAGCAGGCTTAGCATAGACCTCAATGAAAAAACCTTCAGCTTTGGAGGATTTGGATCCAGCCTGCAGAGAGCTAAATCAGCTTTAGATTTCGTGTGGAGCAAAGGCTCCCAAAGCACCAGTGCCCCGGTTGAAGAACCAAGCAGCACTTCCTTCATGGGCAGGTTCAGAACAGTGTCCCAGTCTACAGCAAACAGCTCAAGCACAACCATTGACTCTGACGTCTACACAGAACCCTTCTACTACAAGGCTGGGGATGAAGATCAGGCTTCTGAGCAAACTGTGGACAGTGAGACTCATTATGTGGAGGTGATGGAGCAGGTTCTAGCTAGTCTGGAGAACAGAACCAACACCAATGAGGCTGAGGAGCAGTGTCAGGAAGAAGAGTATGACGTCTTGCAGGAATACGATGTCTCCCCAGAAGGTAACCCTGTGCTGGAATACGACTGTAGCCTCGATGAGGAATACAGTGAAGAGTATGATGACAATCCGTTGACTGAGGATACAGCCGAGTATGAAGTGAGTATGGCGGAGTATGTTGAGGATACTGGAGAGCAGGAGGCAGAGCCTGAGGAACAGGAGGGGAGTAAAGAGGAGGCGAAGGACGTTCAAGAAACGATAGGAACAAAGGGAGATGATGAGGTGAAGGAGATGGTCGGACAAGAAGATGAGAATAAAAATGTTACAGAGGTTCCAGTGCAGGAAGCTCCACCCAAGAAAAGGATCCGGCCCACATTTAAAGAAGCAGCATTGAGGGCCTACAGAAAACAGATGGCTGAACTGGAACAGCAGATCTTGGCAGGAGGTAAAGAAAACTTTGTGTTATAGCTGTAAGGAATTGATCACATGCCAAGATAAATGTGATAACTGGTCAATGGTTAATATTTTGTCAATTTGTTTCTAACGGAATTTTTGATTAAGGCTTGATGGTGAGACAGTGTGTTAGTCAGTTTCCCATTAGTGTTGATTTCAGGGTTTAGATTGTGTAACCTCAGACTCATGTGGGCTGCTTTGAAGGGCAACTGTGATTGCCAGTATTTGATGTCGACTTGTTAGAAGCCCCTATTGATTTTGTGTGTGTGCATTGATGTGTACATGCGCCTGTGTGTGTATGTTTGTCTATATCTGTTTGGTTTGTATGTGTGATTAAATGTAGTGTATGTGTGGCTCTGTGTGTGCATGTTTTTGTGTATGTTAGGGTGTGTGGGCACATGTATGTAATATGTGCTTGTGCACTTGAATGTCTGTGCGCGTGTGTGTGATTGCGCATCTTAACGTGTGTGTGTTTGTGCATGTACACTGTCTTGAATGTGTGTGTGTGTGTGTGTGTGTGTGTACGTGCACATACATTTTTGTGTGTTTGTGATTGCGCACTTTTGTGTGTGTGTTTGCATATGCGCGCGCGTGTTTGTGCATCTGAATGTGTGTGTGTGTGTGCATGTGCACTGTCTTGAATGTGTGTGTGTGCGTATGTTTATGTGTGTGTTGGAATGTGTGTGTGTGTTAGTGCATGTTCACTTGAACATGTGTGTTCATGTGTGTGCACGAGTGCAAACTTCAGTGTCTATGTGTGTGTGCCTGTGTATGTGGATCTGAATGTTTGTGTGTGTGTGTGTGTGGTGTGTGTGTGTGTGTGTGTGTGTGTGCGTCTGTACTTGTGTGTGTGTGTGCATCTGAATGTGTGTGTGCCTGTGTGTACGTGCACATAAATGTGTGTGTTGAATGTGTGTGCGCGTGTGTTTGTGCATGCACATCTGAATTTGTGTGTGCACTTGAATGTGCATTTGTGTATATATGAAATGAATGTGTGTGTGTAACAGGTGTCCATTGGCACAGAGTTTAGTAGTTTTTCACATTTAATGACCTCTATTAACCTCACAGAGACCAATTAGCCAGTTCATCAATTATGCTGTTTTATCCAAACACATATTTTAAATGAAAATGTCATCTCACATGCCATTTTGGACGAACTTTTCTTTCAAACAGCAAACGTTGAGCAGGTTTAGCATTTTGTTTAATGAATGGTAGTAATGCATTTGATTCTCACACCTGTCATAATGTTAGTCTACTCAGACAAAAACAGAAAGTATTTAGCAAAATAATTCATACAATATGAGCTGCTGTCGTTGAATGTTCACCATGAAAACCCATCTTCTGTGTCTACAAGTTTACCTCTGAAATCTACCCTTCAATCCCTGAGGTTTCTAACAGTCAGTGAGGGAATTTCCACCCAGTCTTGCTCACACTGAAAGCGCTCTTGACCTAGATGTGAAAATCACAGTCACAGCGGATTGTAAACCCAGAAGCACAGCACTCAGAGCTATTGTCAAGTGCTGGGAAACAGTATTCAGCTTTTCATTCATGCTTCACAGGAGCAGATGAACCGTGAACCGTCTAATAATAGCGTATCAGAGGATCTCACAGAACCTGTCATGTCACCTGAATTTTAGGAGAGAAGAAGTGTTCAAATTATTTTGATTGTATTTTTAATATTTGGTTTGTATCTTACAATTATGTTCACCTCAAGATACTGTCCCTCAAGTACTGTCCTACTGAAATGAGAATCTAATGGGAGTCACCAGTACCAAATTTGTCAAAAACATTGTGTCCGTGTCTGGATATGCTATGGTGATGCATTTCTCACTTTCGTTATAAATCCAGACATGGACACAGATTTTTTTTGTCTGCAATTTTAGCAAAATATTTACAACACAATTTTTTGAATTGTCCCCTGTTAATGTTCTAATCCACCTGTCTTAAAGGCACAGTTCACCCAAAAATAAAATTCTTATGGTCATTTACAAACCCCTCAAATTTCTTGTTCTGTTGAACACAAAGAAAGATATTTGGAAGAATACTTAAAAACCAAACAGTTCTTGGCCACCATTGACTACCATAGTAAGAAAAATGGCAATGATAGTTAATGGTGCCCCAGAACTGTTCCATCCCGACATTCTTCAAAATATCTTCTTTAGTGTTCAACAGAACAAAGCATTTTTTCCTACTCTGACAGTCAAAGGAGGCTAAGAACGTTTAGGTGACGCGCATTCTTCCAAATATCTTTCTTTGTGTTCATCAGAACAAAGAAATGTATACAGATTTGGAACAACTCGAGGATGAGAATTTTTCTTTTGGGTGAACTGTTCCTTTAAGTGCGCGGTTTCTGAATTAAAATATACAGATATGTACATCAATATTGCGGAGAAAACCTGCCGGCAGTTATGATGTTCTTCAGTATTTAGCAGCGTGTTTTCACACAGTCGCTCAGCTGTAATTAAAGATCTCAGATGAGAACTCATTTGCATTAGGAAAAGATATCACGGAAGTTTAGTTTCGTCTTGCGCTCTTTCGGTGTTTCCTCAAGCTTGTGTTCAAACAAGGTTTCACATTAATGGCTCTCTTCAGATTTGTTATTTCTGCCAAATTGATGTTATTCTGCAATGCATTCACGATAATTCTCTCTCTCCAGTGTGTTTGCAAACCAGGTCAGGTGTTGTTGTATTCTCAGATCTCGCCTTGAGCTATCTGTTTTCAGTGTAAAAAATACTGTATCACTGCAATGCAAATCTAATAAGAACTGCCATTAAAGTTAATGTGAACTACACAAAAATCTAAAGTTTTTACAGTAATAAGAAGTGAAGAGGAACTGTGCTTAACTGTCATAAAAAGAATGTCGTCGTCCAAAATAATTTTTATTAGAAACAAATTATAGGATCAGGCCTCCAACACACCAGAACATCAAGTTTGTCTCTCGCTTTAGTATGTTACCGAGACTGAAGGATGTTCTTTACTATCTGAGCATCACAGAAGCGACGGGTGACAGGAAAGACTCGATCAATACTCACTTTGACCGTCTCATCTTCATTCTGCTAATCAGCTCGATTTAAGCTCACCTGCATCCGCACGTTTATTGACATGCACCTCCGTCTGAAGTCTCCGTCACTTTTACGACCCACATGGTCGAGTGGATATTACGCTAATCACAGCCGCTACACGTCAACACCTGACCGACACGACAGCGTCTGTGAGAGACAGATTCTAGCCTTTCAGAACCTTTAGAGATGATCTGCTGTAACATTAGGGATCTGGTGCGGTGATGGCCATCGCAGGTGTAACATCATCTCTGAGGTTTGAATCTGCCCATAATTTGGCCGAAACTTTGTTTGGGTATTGATCGGATGTGTATTTAAATAAACATAAAATGATTTTCTCTGTCGGCCGCAGCAGAATTTTTACAGCACGGTACGGCCACTAAAGCATCAGGGAAACGATATATATATATTTAAGGGTTCTGTGTGTGTAAGAGAGTGAGAAATCTCAGATGAGCTGCGCCTGCATTATTTGTTAGGCTCCATTAAGCACACGTCATTATAAGTGTGTGCTGTTATTTATAGATAAGAGTCGATATGTGTTGTGATTGCTAATGTTCTCTGTGTCTTTCTGTTTCTCTCCTGCAGACAGCAGCGCTCTGGACACAGAGGTCTTCTGTTCTTTTCTCTTTTCTTTGCTGTATTGTGTTCGCTTGATTTGTGAACATTCCGCATGTTTTTCAGCGTAACGTGTTGTATTGTTTTGTGCTGATGTCAATATACAGTATTATATAAAACCGGAAACTGAAATCACGTTGTTATTGCTCTTCTCTTTAAGATCGCAATTAGACGTCAACGAGATTGAATGGAGCGCAAATGGAAAGTTTTGCTCAAGTCTCATCTGCGTCTCAGATATTTCTCTTGAGAGTCAGAAATCTCACAAGTGTCTCAAATGTGTTTGAGACCAATGTGTCGAGCTCAGATTTGTCTCGTCTGTAATCAAAAGTCAATATTAGTGAAGATCGCGATACAAACTCACACAGTTCTCATCACATTTACTCAAATACAGTTTACTTTACATCAGTAATCTACATCAATTTTACACCTCCAAACTTTTCATGTGATTGATTCTCTTTTTATTTTGTAGAAACATCTGAGACCAAGTTGGTGCTTGAGTTATAAAAGAGGAACCTCTATATTTCTCTTTGTGCTTTTATTCATAAATGACCATTCCTATGTTTGGTTGAAATTAACTTTCAGAACAACATTCTTTTCATTATTGCTCTGCCTTCAATGTGTGTTACAGCGTGGTTTTTGTTTGGTGTAAGTCTTCAGCGTGTCGTTTTCTCATTTGACAGGGTTGTGTCAATATTTTGGATCCAGCCAAACTGGGCCTGACAGGTGGAGGGTGAGTAAAAGCATTCTGAATCTAAACACACGGGAGAATTACTGATCTCACATTTACATTTACGTTTAATCATTTAGCAGACGCCTTTATTCAAAGTGACGTACAAAGTAGGGCAAAACAATAGAAGCAATTCGTGCAACAACAATGCAGTGTGCAGTAAATGTGCAGTAAAAACTGGTCTCAGTCAGCCAAAGTATACGTAGGTCAGATGTTGATGGAAGAGATCTTAAGGACCGCTACAGAATCGGCGGATCTTGTTTCCTCTTTACAATATTACACACATGAGGTCATCCACAGGAGGCGTGTTTTACACATGTTTAAAAGTGTCATCCACGCTTGAGCGTGCTGGTGGTTGACTCATCTGTGTAGGATCTCATTCTCTTCTGTTCCGGCGTATGTTATTTCGCTGTGATTAATGTCAGACAGGAGCAGGGATGTGCATGAAATGTTATTTGGGGATTTGATCTGGTGTTAATTGTTTGGAATGGTATGTCTCCAGGTTAATGAATGTGTTGGGGATGAATTAAATTTTTGGTAATGAGATGCTAAAAGTAAATAAATAAACCTGACACCGTTGACATTTAATCTTATTGCAGACTCCGTCCTCAGTGAACGCTGGCGATGCCTCTGCACACGTGTACCACATACTTTAATATGCATGATAAAATAAGTCAAATAAGTAATCGCATATACCCGGAGCAGAATTTACCTTAAAGGGACAGTTCACTCAAAAAACGAAAATTCTTTCAGCATTTTCTCACCCTCGTGTCGTGTCAAACCTGTACGACTTTCTTTCTTCAGAACAGAAAAGAAGATATTTCGAAGGAGGTTGAGAACCAAACAACACAGAACCCCGTTGACTGAAAACCACTGAGACATTTCTCAAAATATCTTCTTTTGTTATCCACTGCCTGAAGAAAGACTCGCATACAGGTTTTGATTGCATGAGGATTTTATTTTCGGGTGAACCATCCCTTAAAACGGTCAAATTGGCTTCAGTTTTAATCACCAATGCAAACGAATCGGTTCGCTCGGAGAAAGATTCAGTCACGTCACAGGTACATTCCGTGTGACACATTATACGAGAAAGCCGTTGTTCTAGAGTTCCTTTATCCCCCCAACCCCTTTCGCCCATCCCATGTTATTTGCCGGCCCTAAATCACTTGACTGCTTTTTAGCCGAGGTAATGTTTCATGGCACACGGCATGATTATGGTATTAATAGACTCTAAATCTGCCTCCGTCCCCAGGGTTGGCAGCATACTTTACAGCATTGACAGCATGCCAGATTTACGCCGCAAGAGGACCATGCCTATTGTCCGAGACCTGGTGAGTAATGATGTCCAGCGTGCTTATGTTTGACTGATGGAGGTTCAGATGTCTGTATTATCCGGAGCCGCTGCGCACACGGCCACCAGTCCGGCGTCTTACACCACGCTCAAAAAGGCGGAGGCGCGTGACGTCTTGTGTTTTGATGCTATTTTGGGGGTTTTACGCTCCAGCAGAGTAAAAGTAGGTCACTCGTCTGGTGTTCAAAATCACCAGTGGCGTCTTTAAATGTGTAGCGCTCATGTATTTCTGATGAAGTGCTGTTTTATTGATGACATTCTAGATGGCAGATTCGCAGAAGCCATTTCCATGTCTCTCTGTCTGTAGTATGTTGTCTGTTTGTATTCATGTTGTTTTGCATTTGTGAAGACATGTTTGTTTTAGATCTCTGCCTTAACAGATTATTATTGCAAAGTTTTGTGTGGAAATTTGAAGGAGAAATGTTGACGCTCTATCTGTCCATATTTTGCATGAAAAATAAAAACCGACCGTGTTTTGGTAAGTACGGGTCACCGTTCTGTTCTCTACTTTGGTTTCTGGCGTGTCCTGTGGTTCATTCTCACCGCCCATAAACTGTTATGGGCGATATTTTTCCGTGAGTTGTCAGATTTCTTTCAAAGCCAAAGGCAAACTCTTGTATTCGCTCAATCGAGCATTCAAACTGGAAATGTTGACAACTCAACCCAAAAATATAATTGGGACTTCATTGACTTCTGATTTAACAGCGCCTTTTTAAATCATGTAAAAGTGGCGCGCGCCACAAGCCTTTTACAGCGAGTATGAAGTCAGTGCTGTACCGGGTCCGATCTGGTCTTTCTCCCATCATGCCTCTGTCCTCTGTTTCTTTCCCTTTTGGCTGTGTGATTGCTTCAGGGCAACGACAGTCGGTCACGTGACCTGTGACGGGATCCAGGGGGGACCCGCCCTGACCTAAACTCAGGGCTTTTTTTCAAAAATGTAGACCGCCCGGGCTCAAGCGTACGCTTCTATTGCCTGCAGCAACCCTCAGCATTATGAATGCATGCTGAAACTTTCATCAACACTTGACGTTCATGTAGAGGTGAAGTCTTCCCTGTTTTCCGAAATGCACCCCTGCTTTAAGGGGCTATTGGCAGCCCGCTTGGTCTTTACCACTATCGGGTTTAGGGGATTAGATGGTAAAGACTGCCCAAGTATTGTGAGCTGTCATGCCTGCCAGTGTAAATTTGGCTAATTGTGAGTTTTTGACCGGCTTTTTTCCCCTCATTTCAACTCTCTCCCTCTCTCAATCTTTCTCTCATATCTCTCTCTCTCTCTCTGTCATCTCTTTCTCTCATCTCTCTTATCTCTCTCTCATATCTCTCTTTTGCTCATCTCTCTCTCATATATCTCTTTCATATCTCTCTCTCTCTCATTTATCTCTCTGTCATCTCTTTCTCTCATCTCTCTTATCTCTCTTTCATATCTCTCTCTTGCTCATCTCTCTCTCTCTCTCTCTCTCTGTCTCAATTTCAATTTAATGTGCTTTATTGGCATGACAAAATGTACATCCATATTGCCGAAGCATTTACACCTGGGCTGCGTACAAATAGTGCAAGTATGTAAACAAATAAAAAGAAAGATGATAATAGTGATAAAATAAAATTGTCTATATATATATAAATGAAGTCTAAATATGTAAATAAATAAAAACAGTAGTTAGGTGTAGTTTATACTCTGTCTGTCTCTCTCTCTGTCTTGAATTCTCTCACTCTCTCTCTGAACTCTTTGGGTGGTGTTTTGTCAGCACATGCAGTCTGATCTTGTCTGTTTTGTAGCAGTAATGATAACAGTACTGGCAGACATTAGGAATATTCTTTAGCAGACGCATTACTGTAACATTAGTAAAGAATAGCGCAGCAAATGCATGGGTGATATGTAACGTTGAAGTGCATGTTAGAGGTGAGGTAGAGTTTTTTTAAGGATCGTGGCTCAGACGAGAGTCTCACCTCTGCAGCTTTCACAAGAGAAACATTCACGATCTGATATTCTGCATGATGACGGATGAATGTGCTCAATGTGTGTAACAACAAATACACTTTCTTACTCTCTAATCTTGTTTTTCTTTTCTCTGCGCCTGGACACTCTAGGCTTTGGTAAGTGTCTCTAGCTCTTGCGTTTTTTATAAGACGTTTTGTGTTATTTGTTGAGAGAATGGAAAGACAAAAGGGCTTGGACTCTAAAAGGTTTAAAAACTGTTTTAAAATCTGATAGTGAGTTGTGAAGTTAAATGAAAACCTTTTCATGAAGTCTTTCTACTTTAGTTTTAATAAATCTAAGTACTTTAGAAAACCCAAGGGTCATTACTTACATTCTTCACTGTTCTTTAAAACAAGTTCACCCCCAAATTCGGTCATCATTTAAAGGAAGATATTTGAAAGAATGTCAGTAACCAAAAAGGATTTCATCACACATTTATAATAACTACTATGGGAATCAATGTGGGATTTGAGATCGGTTTGGTTACTGACCTTCTTTCAAATATTTTTCTTTGCGCACAGCAGAAAAAAAGACATTTATACAGGTTTGGAAAAACATGAGGGTAAGTAAATGATGACAGAATTTTTTGAGCGAACTATCCCTTTAAGGGTAAATCAAATCATAGATCAATAAAATCAATAAACTTCTCTGAAGTTACATGAACTAAATGAAATACATTTCAAATCCTTGCAAAGAACGCTTTACAAAAAATTGGTATATTCTTTTTCCTTTGGCGTTGAAAGCTAAAGGGCCTTTGAGTGCGTCTCTTCAGTCTGAGGAGAATTCTTAGTTTTTAAAGAGAGAATGTCCTGCTGTGTTTTTAATTTAACAAATGAATTCCTCCTCACAATTCAGAAGATAATAATTCAAAGTATATGATCTGCTTTAAAAATGTTGGGCAATCAACACCACATTGAATTTATCAAAACTATTAATCAAATTTAAATGTTAGTGCCACAAGCTAGTATTCATTCGCTGTTCTCTCACTTGTCTTTATTTTTACTCATTTTTTCTTTGCTCTTTCAGACTCTGGCTGCTCGAAAGGCAGGCATTGCGTTTGGGCTCGTGAACAGATCGACCTTAAACAACGAGGAGCTGGTGAGTGTTAAACAAACCCATATAGACGGACATCACACACACACACACAGAAAAATCTAAACAAACAGATCAAATTATATGATCTATTTACACTTTCTGTCGGCTTTCATAATCTGACTTCACAATATTCTGTCTGTGCTATTTCTAGACGAAACATCACAGTGCAGATTATATAGAACAAAATCCTTCACTTTCATCTATGACAATGACTATTTATTTATATAGCACAATTCATTTCAACTACAGTTGACCAATGTGCTTTCCAGTACAGGACACGGACAAGAAAAATTCATTAAATAACACGCATATATATCATCAAATCAAATCAAAATTAAAACAGAATACCACATCAATCATACGCTCGAGGAAATAAAAATGTCTTTTTATCTACTATAGTTATTTTCCCCATCCCCATATACACTCACCTAAAGGATTATTAGGAACACCTTACTTATACTGTGTTTGACACCTTTCGCCTTCAGAACTTCCTTAATTCTACGTGGCATTGATTCAACAAGGTGCTGAAAGCATTCTTTAGAAATGTTGGCCCATATTGATAGGATAGCATCTTGCAGTTGATGGAGATTTGTGGGATGCACGAAGCTCCCGTTCCACCACATCCCAAAGATGCTCTATTGGGTTGAGATCAGGTGACTGTAGGGGCCATTTTAGTACAGTGAACTCATCCTCATGTTCAAGAAACCAATTTGAAATGATTGGAGCTTTGTGACATGGTGCGTTATGCTGCTGGATGTAGCCATCAGAGGATGGGTACATGGTGGTCATAAAGGGATGGACAT
The DNA here is from genome assembly GCA_008369825.1 of Triplophysa tibetana. Taxonomy (NCBI): domain Eukaryota; kingdom Metazoa; phylum Chordata; class Actinopteri; order Cypriniformes; family Nemacheilidae; genus Triplophysa; species Triplophysa tibetana. The sequence continues at coordinate 22,972,411 of CM017903.1, read as the reverse complement.
GGTCAGAAACAATGCTCAGGTAGACCGTGGCATTTAAACGATGCCCAATTGGCACTAAGGGGCCTAAAGTGTGCGAAGAAAACATCCCCCACACCATTACACCACCACGATAATTGCATTAATGATAAATTGAACCGGTGTTCCTAACAATCCTTTAGGTGAGTGTAGGCCTTAATTCTACACCCTAACCCGGATTAGAACTCATTTGAATTACAGCAACCACTTGATCTGTCAAAACCATGTGATGGTTATTGAATCAATGCCAACAACCTTACCGATTCAATTCAGAATTCAGTTTTACAGAACTATTAATGGACGATGTGTCGTTTTTATTTTGAATGTCTATGTAAGTTTCTGAAAGTGATATGGATGTTTGTTCAGTGTTTAACACTGTTTTAAGAGTCTTGTCTGATACTATTTGTCCATCTCAGTTTAATTGCAGTCTGGTGCTTTAAGGGCTAAAACGCTGATAGAGGAAATAAAGTCTGAATCGATAGATGAAGAATCACACTTCTTCTTGTTTGTCAATATAAAGGGTGTTTGAACAGCGTGACTTGATGTGGTGTTAAGCTCTCTGTTGCTGATAATATCTCCTGGGAAATTTCTACCTGTGTGTTTGGAAGTCAATATAATGTGATGTGTATGATTTTGCTTTCTGATGTTCATGTGTGTTAAAAAGATCAGACTATGAGATTGTTCCGATCACTCGTCCCGTTTCCGTCTCATACTCGGTTTAGATTCATAGATGGGGCTGTAGTTGGCCTGTGGATTTGTAAGTAGGCCGAGCAGATGTCTGCGGGTTTTTAAGGAATTAAATGAACCAGTGAGTGAGAGAAATGAAGACAGAGTAAGAGCGAGAGAGAAATAGAGAGTGGGCCGGATTAGAAACAAGACTGAATCCCTCAGAGAAATGATTGCAGAAGACAGTCCAGGCCTCCGTATGCCGCAGACGACACCCGACACATGGACACAAACTGTTATATCACTTACAGTCTCATGGAAGCTCACAGTCAAAGGCGACAGAGAGAAATCAATGAGGATGTTTCCGTTCGCTCTGTGTGCACATCTCTCAGACTTGATTTTAAACGGGCCACATATCGAACACACAATATATGGTGTTGGTGGACTTCAAGCGCTGTTCGACATTTAAATCGTGCAAATTTATTAAGAGCCTGCAACAAATATGGCCACCTGGATTTGGTGTCCCTCTTTAAGATTTGGAGTTCTAAAAACCATTGAAATGATAATCACCCTGAATGATATTTCATATTATTTAGTTGCTGTGGTGTAGATGAGGTGTTTTGGTGTAGACAGCAGCTGTCTCCAGGTGTCCCAGCACCTGCTGCGGATGTGAGTGGATGTTTTGGCTCACCGCTCCACAGAAACCAAAACGCATCACTGCGGGTCTGAAAGCTGAGAGCTCCAGGCATCAAAACCTCAGTCCAAATATTTCATTGGCTGCTTAATTCACCAATGACGGGACGCAGAGAGACAAACTGAGAGCGCTGATGGTGTGTGTGCTAAAGGGGTATTTCACTCCAAAAGAACAGCTTTTGTGTTTCTGTGACAAACAGATCGTGTGTGTTTGGAAAGAGTTAATGAGTCAATACTGCCAGAATCATACAGACTCATGATGGTTTCTAGAGAGAGGGCTGTGCGGTCAGCTGTTGTGTGTGTGACAGATGTTTTCATTTCTGCTGGAGATTTTGGCCACTTTCTGCAGCTCTTGTAATTACTCTTTCTTTCTCGTTTTCTCTCTCTCACACTCTCTCTCTTGCTGTCTGTCTCTCTCTCTCTCTCTTTCTCGTTTTCTCTCTCTCTCTCTCTCTCTCACACTCTCTCTCTTGCTGTCTGTCTCTCTCTCTCTCTCTCTCTTTCTCGTTTTCTCTCTCTCACACTCTCTCTCTTGCTGTCTCTCTCTCTCACTCTCACTCCCTTGCTTTCTCACTCTCTCTCTCTCTCTCTCTCTCTCTCACTCACTAAGTCACTCACTCTCTCACTCTCTCTCACTCACTCTCTTTCACTCTTTCTCTATCTCTCTCACACTCTCAATCTCTCTCTCTCTCTCTCTCTGGCTCATAGCCTTGTGTTTTATTCGTTCGATCTGATCTTCTTTCTCTGAAGTTGCTGGTCTCATTTGGAAAGTCTTATGTCATTTTGGGCGGCTGTGAATCCTCCTCATTTAAGTAATGTGAAATAACCCGTCAGACATACAATGAATCAAACATGTGAACTCATAAATGCATTTCTGATGAGAGCATTCTGATTTAAGTTGACAAACATAATGGTAGTTTTGGTAATTGGTGATTTACAGTGTTTCAAAAACAAAGAGAAATGTATGACAATAAGTATCAGGTGTATCATAAATCATGTTCCTTCAAGATTTCTCATCTATTTTTACACTTTCATGCTTGTAGGTTTTGTATACATTTCTCCACTGAGATCTGCAAAACTGACAATTTTTTCCAGTGCTTGGCTAATTATCCTGAATTTTCACTCCGCGACGCTTCTGTTTGTTCATTTATCTATTTATAAGCCATTTGGAAGCGGCTGGTATTCTCAGCAGCTCTTAATTTAATGACTCTGTGGGCGGAGAGCAGGACACATGCCTCTGCAGAAGTGCATCATGGGAAACGAGAAAACAACAGTTTCAATGAACAGTGACATTCCTGAGTGAATTGTGATGTGTAGTTCAGTGTCAAAAATATCAACAATATTTAAAGAATAAGTGGTGAAATGGAACTGGAAATTGCAATTATTTTGTGGGAATTAAACACATTTTCCCCCTGTGAATCACTTGAAGATTTTTTGCGCCATTCGTTTTTATAATATAATATTTTTTATAATTATAATATTATATAAAAATACATTTCGTTTTTTATAATTATATTTTATAATGTAACTATTTTAATTAACTTTTTATTATATATAATAAATATTTAACATAAATAAATACATTAAACACCCTTTAAGGGATTACAGCAAATACGTTAAACATACATGATGCTTGTTGTCCAAAAGTTTGTTCTTTGCTATATTATTTATTCTAAATCATTCTAGATGTTGCTGCTTTTAGTTATAATAAAATAGATTTTTAATGTGTTTTCACAAACCGCAGAGAGCAGAGATCGTCGTACAGACTCATTTCTCCACTAACTCTCTCTCCCTCTCTCTCTCTCAGAAACTGCATGTGCTCAGAAAGACCATTCAGGCACTGATCTACCCGATCTCCTCCACGACACCTCATAATTTCGAGGTGTGGACGGCCACCGCACCCACCTACTGCCATGAGTGTGAGGGTCTGCTGTGGGGTATCGCTCGACAGGGCATGCGCTGCTCTGAATGTGGGGTGAAATGCCATGAGAAATGTCAAGACCTCCTGAACGCAGACTGTCTGCAGCGTGAGTCTGTCATTCCTCAGCTACATCCTTAAAACCCACAATCCTGATTTAACCACCAGAAATGCGTTTATTTCTAACGATGCCAATGGTAAAGGTTCACAGATGCTGGCATCGGTCTCGGATGGTTTGTGCCATTTCAGCAGCGCTGTTACCTATTAAAAAACTCGGCCGTGTCGATCTCTGATGAGTGCTAAAGTCAGACTGCATTAAGCGATGAGGGTGAGATATATGTTATAGACCGCTCTGGAGTTTCCTAGTAAACCTCACAAATATGGCCGTCTTCCAGAGATACAAATGGGCCTTTAAAGAGAGAGATTTATTCATTGAGCCTATTAAAGTAATCATATTTACACGGTGCCCGTCTGAGATGGTTGACTGGTCTAGACTGTCTCCCGGGTTACTTTTAAACCAGCATGACTAGTTTGGAGGATTTTCTTAAGGATTTTCTAGCTGTGTGTGTTTTTTTTTGTATGAATCGTTTAATTATTGTTTATAATGTAACGCTCATGGTCATTTTTCAGAGATCCATCTAATTCAGTTCACATTTTATCCAGACACATTTGCCATTTCACTATTTTCAACAAAAGGTGGACTGCAATTTTTCTCTCGAGTTCAATTTTTAAGTAGCATATAATTCACTACATTATAAATAATATATCATACCTTTTACAACACATCTTTTCATTAATGCATGCTGATATTTTACCCTTTAATTCTTAAAAAACATTTAAAAAAAATACTTTTACTTTACGCAAGTATTTTCCCTCAAACATTTTTCTTGAGTAAAAGACAGTACTACATATTCAATGTAATTAAGTATTAATGGTAAATAAAAACATGTCAAAATACTCACGATTCATTATTCAGAGATCCATTTTTCATCTAATTATGTTCAATATCATCTTTGTAGTGCTCGTCCACTAAAATAAACTTTTAAACACTTTTAAAATTGCTTTGGCCCATCATTCATTGTCATTTTACATTTTGTAAAGTTAGCAGACACAGTTTCTTCTCGTTCTTTAGAGCAAGATGATGTTTGCACTAATCCAGCAGAAATACATTTTGACATCCAGACATATTTAACATTTCACTATTTTCAACAAGATGTGGACTGTAATTTTTCTATCGGGAACATTTTTTAAGTAACATGTAAATCACTAATGTATCATACTTTTTACTTCTTAGTGCTTTCTTACTTACGTTTTTCTTGTGTCAAAGACAGTACTACATTTTGAATGTACTGAAGTATTGATGGTGAAAAACTATTTACAGTACGAAATGTAGTAAAATAAAAAGTATGATATTGCATTATAATATTGTGAAGAAAAATACACAAAGTAAAAATACAGATACTTGAAAAAAAGACTTGTGTAGAGTACAAATACAGTAAATGCAGTCCGCCTCTGCTTTCAACTCACTTTGATTTGGAGGACACTTACTGTACTGTCCATATTATCTCTAAAGGAGCGGTGGAGAAGAGCTCTAAACATGGAGCAGAGGACAAAACCCAAAACATCATCATGGCCATGAAGGAGCGGATGAAAATCAGAGAGAAGAACCGACCCGAGGTGTTTGAGCTCATCCAGGAGATGTTTCAGCTCTCAAAGGAAGATTTCACCACACACCTGAAAACAGCCAAACAAGCCGTGCTGGAGGGAACGTCCAAATGGTCTGCAAAGATCACCATCACAGGTGAGAAACACAGACAGATGCGTAGAACGGGAGAATGTGTTTGATTTGGATCTGCTTTGATTTCTTTCTGAATATCCAACGGCTGCTCTTCTGAAAGTGAAGTATATCGTCACCAAACGCCCAAAGTAATACTTCACATGACTACCCATGAACGTTATTATTTACTGAAAATTTCACATGATTTTTGTTGTCGATAAGGCTGTTAGAAAATACTTGTTTTAAAATATGCTAAAAGGAATTTGAATGTCCGCAGAGAAGCTCCCGGTGTGTTGATTGGCAAATCTGCCGTGAGTTACAATTGTTTTCTGACAGCTCGAACAACCAGACGACAACAAGCATCTGCTCCTGAGAGAAGCGTGGGCAGTCGCTGAAACTTCTCTGAGTCATATAGACTCTGTCTTCAGATGTATAGCCTCTCAATGCTCCGTTACAGTCAGGTTTCGTCTGCTGTATTTGTTGTGCTGTCTGTCAGGTGATGTTTGTCTTTTATTGAGAGGATCTGTGATCCTGTGTTTGTGTTTTGGCAGAGGCTGTGAATTATTGCCAAGCTTTCAATTTGGTCATAGTGTCAATACAACAGAAAGAGGGAAAACAGCTCTCAGCTTTAATTTATCCTGGCTCGCTCGCAATCGAATTTCCCGTTTTGAGATGTATTCATACACTTCTGATTTATTTATCAAGGCTCTCATAAACACACCGGCCTCTGTATGCGGATTTAATTCGAGCTGACAGACCGTAGAACTCAACCAGGTGAACACAACAAAATCCTTCCTTTTTCCGCGTAATAAACATCCATAAAACACCATGGTTTCTTGAGAAGCGAAACTTGTTTTCAGAGAATGTTTATTGAATCAAGTCTCCTTAACACTGCAGCGGAAAAAAAGAATAAATTGTACACATTTCATTGAGGTTTATGCTTCGAGCTTTTCCTCAAATCAAGTCTTCATATCTCACACTGTTTCATTTCTATCTTGTGTTTGTGCTCTGGTTGTAAAGATGCTTATATGTTTTTTCTCAGAACATTTTTTTTTCCGTAGAGAGAGAGAATATAACATCAAACCTCTCAATTTTGGATGCTCGTATCAATACAAACATTCTTTCGTTCATTCTGGCTAAACTATATTAGCCTCTTCAAACAGGCTGTGACATTGCAGCAGTTTCTGTCTTTCTCCAGCCTCAAGGATATATGTTCTCTGAATAATTTAACACCCTCCTCGTTCATATTTAATGATGCGAGAGCTTCCTGTGAACTTCTGTTGCCTGTGTGATGGATGGGGGACACGGCTGCTGGCATTCCCATTGACCGACTTTAGTGCAACACTCACACTTACACTGTTTTATATTGTGTTACTGCACAATTGTCCGGTTTCAATTGGCATTTTTGATAGTTAGGCTCGCGTACAATGCGAGGGCATGAATCTAATTTATTGCGTTGTGCTTTCCAAATGTCCAGCATTTTATCTTCTGTACGGATGTTCAGGATGCCTTTTGCATTTTGCTTTACTCATGAATTCAAAGTCTGTCTAAGGTGGATGTTGTTTGTGTCATCTTTCTCTAGTTTTATGTGCGCAAGGTTTACAAGCCAAAGACAAGACGGGCTCCAGCGACCCCTACGTCACAGTGCAAGTGGGAAAGACCAAACGCAGGACCAAAACTGTCTTCGGCAACCTCAACCCCGTCTGGGACGAGAAGTTTTTCTTGTGAGTGTTTTTAAAATAACATGAATATTTAAAATAATAAAAATTATGTTTTCGTCGTGTACAAAACAGACATGTAAATGTAAATATGTAAATGTTTTCAACATTTTGAGAAATTTGACTCATTTTGCTATCACAAATGCTTTCACAAAGGTTTGGGACAATCAGAAGTTTACCTCTACATGCTCTCTGCTAAATGGGTGAACAGCTTCATCAGGGATTATTAATAGTTCTTATGCAGCGAAGCTTTGGAAAACACACCCGGGTTGAGCTTGTAGAGCTTGAGATCGCTGTGTTTTGTTTGTATTTCATAAAACATTCCTGCTACTCAATCATAAAAAAACTTTCAAATGCCTCATGAATTATTCATTGGAGCCTTTCATTCATTTTACATTTTCTGAAGAGTGCCTCCATTACGCGTAGGAAATATTCCTTTTCTTGTGGATACTCAGATGGGCTGTTTGAAAAGGCTCTTCAGGTCGTAAAATGAGACGCGATGGAAATCATTTGTAGTCCGCTGGCTTAGCCGTGGCCTCGTGGGAGCGTTTCCTTTATATTCCTAAAGGCAGCCATTGCTGAAGTTTATACTTGAGTTTTCTACAACCATCTTGGTGTCAGATTATTGTCAAGGCAATCCTGACCCATCTTTGATAGACCTTTTTTTGCAGACAGTGGTTTCCTGAGGTTCTGTGTATGATCTTTGCTTTCTAGTTCTGATGTTTTTAACTTGATCTTAAACTTGTCTTTGTTGTTGTGAGTGTGTTGGATTACCAAAGACTGTGATTACAGACACAGCTTGTAGCTTTATGTTATATGACATGTAATCCTCAATGCCCTCTTTAATTTCAGCCGGAATTCACAACCTTAATCCAGAGATAAACACCAGCGTATGGAAGAGTTCTGATCTTTAATGCACGCTTCTGTATCCTATAAACAACATAAATCTCTCTCCTAGTCGCTTGAGTGTTTGTAAAAAATGGCTATACAGTGTTGGACATCCAACAGATATTTCCAAATCATATTTGTTGCCAAAGTTCAATATTGTTTTGAATCTGGATGCAATAGTAGTTATGCTTGCCTTGGAAAATGCCACTGTTGCTAAATCCAGATCGGTTGGCAGTTCCATTAGGGGTGTTCCGGGGTCATTTCACCCAAACCACTCTCATGTTTCACCCTGTTAATGGGTGTTGATGGCGGTTGAGTAATGCACTCTTTTCCTCAAGGACTGATGTCATGCATTTCAAGAGGAGCTTATGCAGGGATTCTGTGTCCGGCGGTAGTGAGTTGTGCTGTGACATGTCTCAAGAGCTACAGAAAATGGCCTCTGAGCATTGTGGGAAATGTTGATGGGGGCTTGAGAGCATCCAGGGATAACCAATGGTTTTTCCCTTCTCCTGGCCCCACAGATGTCAGCACCAATCACTGCTCTCCCACTGGTGCCACTAGCCAATTAGCAAGCAAATGAGATGAGAAACTTGAGAATTGAAGCTATTTAGAAGGAAAGGGGCACGAGAGACCAGATACAGAGAGGGAAAGCAAAATAAGGCAAACGAGACGCAGAAGGAAAAGAGAGAGAGAGAGTCAAGAGCAGTGGCTATGAAATGTTGATAATAAAGCAATTATATACAGGCTGTGCAGTACAATGATTTTATTTGTGCTGTAAGGGAAAATGTAAGATAAAGCGATTGTATTTCACTGTATCTGGCTTATTGTTCAACAGTGGGAACAGCAGAATGATAGTAATGGTGACCTTTAATGATGATAATAATCGTTATCAATATTGATTTTACTAAGTAATATCATTTACAAGGACAGCAAAAGGAACCACTCATAATATCTGGTTCATAATATTCAGGTAGTCAGAGTCCTACCTGAATCTGTGAATGAGCTGGTGGCTGTAAAGCCATTTGCCACAGATCTCATAGCCTCTATAACACCGACAGTCATATAGTGAGAGTCATGAAAATAAAGTGAGGAATATAATGAAGACACCTGAAACTGAGCCAGAGGGAGAAATAACAACTAACACACACAGGGAGAGAGAGAGAGAGAGAGGCAGAGAGGAAGAGAGATACAGAGAGAATATTAAAAGACACCACATTCTCCTGCAAGTCTACACCGTGTAAGGCTGACCTCGCTTCAGGATTAGACGTCTGAAATTTGACAGGTAATTATATAGAACCCGTGACCTACTTAAGCAGCGAGCTACAAGAGGTTGTGCTAAACTGTGAATATACTGTAGTAACGGCTAAAGGTCCTTGTTAGACACAACATGCAGTAAATACACGACACGGCAGGTTTGAGGTCCTTATATGACATTCCAATGTAAATATTAGTAGTTGCAATTTTGGGATTTGTGCAGTGTTTTTAACACTATATTGTACAGGTGTTATGAGGTATAGCTCCACAGTGGAATAGCTAGATTGGCCAGTTCAAGACTGGAAAATCTATTTAAATAAAGAATAAAACAGCAAATTCTTGTTTAACTGAAGGCTTTAGAAAATGTTTAACTGCAACTGCCATTAGTGAATAGAGAAAATAACACATATAGCCAGTTAAAGCCATTAGCCATTATGTTCCAGTTCATCAGCAATTTTTACTTACTGGACTGAACTAGTTTTGACTTGCGTTTGGTGCGTGGAGTGTTTTGAACCCTGTTCACCTCAGTTCACCCTTTCAGAGAATGTCTGGAGGGTTTTGATAGTACATAGCTGCACTGCACCACAAACAGCAGCGTGTTTCAGTTCCACGGACAACAGTGTATTTCAGCACCAAGTTTCAGCATCACAGACAACAGAGTATTTTAGCATCACAGACAACAGAGTATTTCCGAACCATGGACAGCAGCATGTTTTAGTATAACAGACAACATAGTATTTCAGCACCACGGACAGCAGCGTCATTTAGCATCACAGACAACATAACATTTCAGCACCACGGACAGCAGTGCATTTTAGCATCACAGGCAACAGAGTATTTCAGAACCATGGACAGCAGCGTGTTTTAGTGTAACAGACAACATAGTATTTCAGCACCGCGGACAGCAGCGTCATTTAGCATCACAGACAACATAACATTTCAGCACCACGGACAGCAGTGCATTTTAGCATCACAGGCAACAGAGTATTTCAGTACCACGGACAGCAGCGTGTTTTAGCATCACAGACATTAGAGAATTTCAGGCCCACAGTCTCATCACCACGGACAGTGTTCAGTGTTCAAGAGCATTGTTCAGCCTCTGAAGACACTAGTACTGACAGCACTTAATAAAAGCACAGAGCGAGTGAGAGAAGTTAGTGAGCAAGAAATTGCTCTGTCGTATGTATGCACCTTCAGCTGGTGGACAAGAAGAACTTGTGACAAATATGTCATTCTGTAGGCTGATGAGAAACTGCAGGGTCTCAGGAGAGACTACATCAAGATTAGAGAGAGATGAATTGTTTTCGACCTTAAACTGGTTTCTAGGGGTTTCCTTGGGGTTGTCACAGGTTTTTTCTCTCTCTCTCTCGTTCTGTCTGTCCGTTCTGTTCTTTTCTTTCTTTTACTTTTATATAACTGCCGAATAATCATTGTCTGTTTCTCACTGTGTAATAATGACACATTATATCTATAAAATATTCCCCAGTAAACCTTTTATGAGCGCTCATTAGAGTAACTGTAAATCTCTGTCGTTAGAAACATTTTCTCTTGGATTTCCCTAGAACTCATAATGTTTTAGTATGCGTCGTGTGCCTTGGAGCATCATGCCAAAAGACAAACAGATGGAGCTAGAGGTGTGCTGACTACATTCTTTTTAGTTGCTTTGTCCAGTTCAAAGGCTACAGCATATAGCACTACTGGTTGATACTGAAACCAACACTTTCTAGTGCTGTAGCATGCTTTTCTTTTTTTCTGCTTGTAATGTCTTAAAACATCTGTTGGTACAGTGATGAAGAAATACTGTACTTGCTACCATAACAGTCAGAGCTGTGATGTACTTGAGTAGTTAAACAAACATAGAGTAGAGTAGGTAAAGTATATATTGTCAAGGTTTTTAGTTTTTGTTTTTACTAAACGTTTGAGATTGTACACTTGTACTTATACTTGCTCAAAATTCAAGTAAACAATAACATTTCGTAGAAATGCATCATTTACACAAACCCTCCTCTAGTATATTTACTTTTAAGTGATGTATTAAAAGCATTGATTTGACAGGATTTGATAGGCATTCAGGCTTTGTGGTTTCTTTCCTGCTGTGAGGCTGTTGTGTTGTCTGCAACTGTGGAGAGAGACTGTCTATAGGCGTCTGTCTGTTTGCTTGTCTCTCAAAACAACCTCTGCTGGAGAGAGAGAGAGAGAGCGAGAGAGAGAGAGACACTGTGAGTGTGTGTGGATTGACCACAGGAGGCTGAGTGCCCTGTTTGGATATTCAGTGGAGCATATGACCTTTAAAAGCTTTGTACGTGTGTTTTGCTGTACTTTGGGGACAAAATTGTGCCCTGAAGTTAGCTAAATCTGACAAAATCCCCCTTCAGGGACGTCCTCAAAGCTAAAATTGATTCTACGTAAAGGTAAATTACAAAAGAGATCTCTTTAATATTCCTTCCTACAAGTCAGCGTTCTAAAAGTAATAACACTATAGAGCTAATGATATCTCAGTGAGCGATGTCTGTCAGAGATCATCTCATATTCTCTCACTTTCCTCTCGTCTTTTTTCACAGCGAATGTCATAACGCCACAGACCGTATCAAAGTCCGTGTGTGGGATGAAGATGATGATATAAAGTCCAGAGTGAAGCAGCACTTTAAGAAGGAATCTGATGATTTCTTGGGTCAAACCATCATCGAGGTGCGCATGCTGAGCGGAGAAATGGACGTCTGGTACAATCTCGGTATGTTTCACTTTACGCACAAAAACGAAAGTCTAATCTCAGAAGAACTTGATGTTTGTTAATCGCAAATTTAATGGCCGTAAGAATTCACAGCGCACACATGATTTTCATTATTTTGTTAACTGTTGAATGGTGTGTTTTTTATTTCTGCTTTTGTCCGCAATGTTTGATGACCTTGTTGCAATACATTCTGTGAAAGTATAGATTTTGGCCTTTTTATCTTTATCAAATTTGAAGAGCCTGTGTTGTGGGAAACACGTCTTTAATACTCTATAAAGTGTTCATTATTGCATGAACCTGATGCTTCTCGCAAAACGTTCACGGTTTTATACATGCGCAGATGGCCGTGCGGTCCCGCAGAGACACATTTCTGACATTGTTGATGGTTTATGTGTTGGATTCTCAGATTGTTTTGCTTGGCTCGCTGCAGAAGCGTGTGGTTTTAGAGCCGTGGATCAGTCCAGACTCGACCGCTTTCTCCATCTGTTCACATCTCTGAGATGTGTGAAAGATCCAGACACTCAGAAGATCATTTGGACACTTCAGCCCACACCAGACATCAATTACGGCTATAAAAGCCACACGTAGGAAGATCTTTCCATAAAGTGTTTAATTCTAATGGATATTCAGCAGCTGGGAATGACGTCGATGTGAAATTACACTTGACCCTATTTACTTTCTTAATACATTGGTCATGTGTGCCCTTGTCCATTAGAAATGTACAGTAGTAACTATTGCCTCTGAAATTAGTTTTTTTTAGGTCAATGGCAGGTTAATCTGGTTAATAGTAGTCAATAGTCAGACTGCTGTTCTAGGTAATGTAGTCAGCGGTGAATGTTATTCAATATTGACTGAGATTGAAGGTGTAAAGTTAAAGTTGCGATTGTTTTTACTTTTACTTCTGACGCATTTCCGAGTGAATCAGAATTTCGAATGAGGAATAATAGTGGCCATGGCTTGTTTTTTCACTGTGATTTGATTGGAAGTATAAAAACAGCCGTTGCATTTTGAAATGGAACTGGGAACAGACAGTCGAAGGGGAGGAGTTAACAGATGCTCTTTTCAAGCCGTCTAACTTACGTCATTTGAGATGGATAGTAGTGCTTTTACAGATTTGACATTTACATTTGACATTTATTCATACGGAAGATTTTAAATAAACATTATGAGGGCACATTAATGTTGAAAAGAAAATGACTCATATTGATAAGCTATTGACTATAAACGATGTAATATTTCATGAAAAATAGAAATGGCATTTTTTCATTTTACTGGGACTTTAAGGTTCACTCTAAAACCTCTTTCTGTGATTTACTGCACACTAGTGAAATTGAAGACATTTTAACATGGGCCAGCTTATATTTGCAGTCTGACCTGGGGTGAGGTTTGTAATGGAATGAGACTGTGAGCTGATGAGGTTTGGTCTGTGTCTGTCTGCAGGTCACTGATCTGAGATCAGCTGTATTACACATGTTATTGACAGGGTCAGACAGGAGAGACGACCTGTAGCTCAAACCCTCTTCCATATCTCCTGCTCCTTTACTATCTATTACATTTTTCTTTGTCTTTTCAACACACACACACTCATACAGACACGAGGACAGACGCTTGTGCACACACTCACTCACACACACACACACACGCATGCACGCATGCACCCACAAACATTCAGAGACGAGGACATACGCGTATGCACACACACACAGAAACTCTTCTTGACACAGACACACACACACACTCATACAGACATGAGGAAATACGCGTACGCAAATGCAAACACACACACATGCAGGCATGTAAGCGCACATGCATTCACACACACACACACACACACACACACACACACACAAACATGTATGTTGTATTATCTCCATGGGGACAGTCTAAAGGCGTGATGAGTTGTATACTGCACAAACTGTATATTTGATCCCCTAACCCAACCCCTAAATCTAAAGATCGTAGAACATTTTTTGCACGTTTAGCTTTTGTGCCCGTGGAGACCTCAATTTTTTGTCCCCACAGTGACACAGGTCCCCATGAGTTGGTGTGCATTCAGGTTTAGGTCCCCACTAACATATAAAAAAAACAAGTCCACGCATATACACACACACTCACTCTCTCCTTGACACAGACAGGAGGACAGACCTGTGGACACACACACACTCTCTCCTTGACACAGAGCGAGGACAGACGCGTACGCACAAACACACACACACACACAAATACTCTCTCTCCTTGACACACACACAGGTTCACCTCTTTCATTCTTGTGTCCCCTACAGAGAAGAGAACAGATAAGTCGATGGTGTCTGGGGCGATCAGACTGAAGATCAGTGTGGAGATGAAGGGAGAAGAGAAGGTGGCTCCGCCCCACAGCCAGTACACATGTTTACACGAGGTTGGTGTGACATCAGCACTTGGTGTTGTCCCAAAATACAGTAAACAGAACAAGAACAGAATCGAAAATGTACTGGATTACAAGGAAACCTTGAATACTAAGAAATTACACAGCGTTGTTTCATTGAACAATATACAGATTTCTAGCATGTTGGCTGTGTCTTCTACTTAATCTCTTTGCTGTTTCCCTAGATTTTGCGTAGTAGCACGTTTTTAAATCTATTTTTGTTTCATCAAACAAACTTTCGAATAGATTTTAATACTAGATTTTGGTTTGCTGGAGAACGTGTCTTGTTTTGACTTCCAAACCTCCAAGAAGGAATATGATTCAATATGAGCTCAATTGATTTTTATTTGTATAACCCTTTTCATAAGACATATTGAATCACACATCTTTTAAAGCCCCAGTGAGTGACGGTGAAAAGATAAAGCAACCTCAATCAAACATGATCGTTTATTGATTCTCATGAATTGTAATTTGTTATAATTTGTGGTCGGGTTTTAACATCACATGCACTGTTGATCAGAAGCCCTGCGGTGTTCCTGACCGGGTTCTCACTTCCGTTTAACGATTTACAAATGATGACAAACAATTCTCTTCTTGAGTTAAGTGTTTGTGTGATCTGTACAGAATCTCTTTCACTACCTGACGGAGGTAAAGAACGGTGGAGTCGTGAAGATCCCAGAGGTCAAGGGTGATGATGCCTGGAAAGTTTACTTTGACGACGTGTCTCAGGAGATTGTGGATGAGTTTGCGATGCGTTTTGGTGTGGAGTCCATTTATCAGGCCATGACGTGAGTAAAAAACACTTTCTTACAAACATCATCCAGTTAATGCATCTTTACAGGGTTGGTGTTGAGCGAATAGCTTGGATGTTTATGAATCCAGCACGTTGTACAATAACACTCATGGAAATGAGTCTCAGCTGCCCAAAATGAACGTGTGACTCAGTTTTTTTTCTGCCAAAGCAATTGTATTTCAGTGTTTCATTACTATCTTCCTCCCTCTCTCCGGCTCTTAGAGTTTAAGAGCCTGTTTTATGCCGTTCCGCCCCCTACGCATGTGAAATGAACATCACCGACTGCTCTTCTCTGATGCTCATACACTTCACTAACAGCGTCTAGCTTGTGATAAATCCCCAAAGCAATCTGTGCTGAAATACCTTTAAGATCAGACTGATAAAACCTTGCGAATCTGTGCTGAAATACCACACGTGCCTTGTCTTACCTGCCATATCTGATGCTACAACACATCACTGACAGATGCTCAGAGCTCATCCTCTTTCTTTCTTTTTTTTTTGCTGAAAGCCCAATTGAGATTATGTTGAACTGAAGTGGTTGCTTGAATAACACACGCTGGAGTTCTCCGTCGCGTTGAGGTGATATTTAACACTCACGTCAGGCTCTTGTGCTCTCAACAGAGACGCTAGATATTATTCAGCGCTGACGCTTATTGTGCTTCGACAGGAATTTATGAAAGACTTGTTTTGCGTTTGGTCTCCGCGAGACCCTGCTGATGACTTAGTGCCGTGTGAACGTGATGATGGCTTTATAAATCACATTGTTTACTAGAATGACTGAGACCTTCAATGAAAAACTCTCGGTCTACGCTCTCTCTCTCTCTTTGTTGGCCGATGAGAGGAAGGTAATTATGTGTAGCCTGATGTGTAGCCGCTCTGTTCTGAGGGCCCTTACCCTCGTAATTGCATTTAGAGTTTATGTCTCTCTATCATTCTCTCTCTGCTTCAGGCGTAGTGTTCTATAGCATTGCAGTATAGGTGACTATAAAATCATTTATCAATGCCGAACCCTGCTGCCTGCAAAATAAACCTTTAGCTTAAATAGATTTGTATTTGTATGTTGTGTTATGTCATGTTAAGCAGTCACTTTATGCTCACCCCCTGTCCACACCGCATGCGTCCGGTATGTTGCGACACGACAAAAGATTCCATTACAATTGGAGATTTTGGATTTGGATATTGTCAACACTGGATGCTCAACGATGCGACAAATGCATTTTTCTTAATGGACCTGTCGTGTGGCGCCACTTGGATCTGGTGAAGACAGGGTGTTAGAGTTCTGATAGAGTAGAGGAAACTGGATATAAATGTGCGGGGTGCATTTGACGGCCTTTAAAAGGGACAGGTTGGTTGGAAACCAAGTGGGAGTAGAGGAAATGAGATTTCCAGAAGCGCAGGTGAAAGCTCCTGAAATTGAGGTTTGGTCAGCAGATGCCTACGTTCCCAATCCCTCATTTTTATTTTCTCCTGTCAGTTTTTTATCGTCTTTTTTTAAAACATTCCGTGGACCTAAATCATGTTTCTTGTTTTAATTTACTACTGACAATTTTCTTAACACTGATTACCCTCATTGTTTTTTCATAATAATTCAATAATTATATTATATTTTTAGGGGTTTTACTCTTTTTATCTGGACAGGACAGATGGGAAAGTGTTGGGAGAAGAGATAGCCGAATCTAAAGAAGAGAATCGAACCATGAGCGCATTGCGGCTACATGTTTGCACGCTTACCAGAGGGCTATCGGTGCTAACTTCTAAACCGTTTTTATTCAATAATGATTGTGCTACTTTGTAAAATGAATGTTATGCGTTTAAATAGTATAATACAAAATACTAAGTAATTTGACAGTTGCTATTTAATTAAAAATGTATTTACATTTAGTCATTGAGCTGACGCTGTTATCCAAAGCGACTTACAATGAGGCAAATAATAGAAGAATATATTTAATGTGATTTGTGATAATCTGGTGCTTTACACAGCGCTCTCTCAGCAGCGTTTGAATGGTGTGAAGGGTTTCTATAAACCCGTCAAACGTCATAACCTTTTTTATCTTCACCATAATTGGCTGCCGCCGGTCCTCTCCTGCTCTCATTTGCATCGAGAAGTTCAGAATTCCCCAAATGTGCGATGCTCTCATCAGCTTTTCTCCTCCGCTGTCAATCCCACAATCCCCAGCCTTACCCTGCTGCTCTTCTCCTGAAGAAAATGAATTGAAAATTCATGCTCTGCTGCCAGCAGACACAGACTGCAGCTACACGGCAGAGCTGACTGCACCAGTTTACATCAGCCTGAGCCATAAAGAAACTCTGCATTTATGGTGTGTTTTCATACTACATACGAACACAAATTTGACAAGGTAAACATCCTTTCTTAATGTTCCAGTGAGACCTTCTCAGTTTGTGTCTACGACAAAACATTTTGATTCATTCAGACCATAATCATCGGAGGCCATTAAGTTATTTCCTCTATGTAAAATGCATGTGCATTAATTTTAAGCAGAATTGTTGTATAACAATATATATATATATAAGTTGGGCAAATGCAATAGAATAATGCACGTCTATTTATATTGTGTACATGCTTGTTGTCATATCGGTAGGTTGAACTTGAAATCTGTTGAAAGATCTTTTCTCAGAGTGCTTGGTGGCGTCCGAAATCGCATAATGTGCCAAGACGGAGAGAATTTAAATAAGTTCCTACATATCGGCTGTTAAACAGTAAGTTCTATATAGTATGAGTGGTGGGAGTAGTAGGAATACATTTCGGACATACTGCGTCCGCCATGATTTATTGTCATGTGACCTGTATGCTCTTTGACCTATGAGGTTTTAACAACAACCTATACGTGAGCGTTGATAAAAACATAATTTACACAAGAAATTGTTAATTTATTGGTAATTATGTTACGTGACGGACGACCGCCTTAAAGTTTTCTGTTATTTTTTTTTTTTACTTTTGAAATTAGACCGTTGCTCAGCTCCAATGGCATCATGGGATAGAAAAGTGTTGATCCACACTCACAAATCTCGGCGGAAATAGTAGACCATTCGGGTATTTCTCGCTTGCTGTTTTTTGCATTCTTAAGTTTCAGACATACAACTCGTGACTTTAACTCATTTTTCGCCTACTATTTGGTTTGGAAGTAAGTGATTTCGGACGCAGCCCTTGTGTTCATCCTGATGACCTCTCCTCGACCCTCTGATCATAAAGTCATGTGATCCGCCCCTGATGTTATTAAAGATGCAGACCATATTTTTTTTACCGTTCAGCGCTTTTTATTGCTGAAGGGGGGGAAATGAATTCAGACTGAAATCTTCGACCATCAGCAAAACATTGAGCCCGGACATCACATAACACACATTACATAGAAGATTCTTTATATTTCTGTTTTTGTTATAAACAAAATTCTAAATTCTAATTGGATGAACCATTATGGACGTTTTATAGAAATGTATCTAGATCTACTGTATATTATATCAGTAAGTGTTATTGCTATTTCATGTCTCCTGTACATTTTGCAGTAAACATATCTCATAGTCTTTCCCAGTTGACGTGTTTCTAAATAAGACCCCATTCTCATCTCCCGAGCCTAATGAAGACACAAATCCTGAAAATATCTCGGGGTCTCGCACAAGATTGCAATTCAAGAGTGGGATTGCAGCAGGGTGCATGGAGGTTAAAGAGGACAGCCGGGTGAAAAGACAGGTCAATACTTTGAGTCAGGTTTTATTTTCCTGATTTACACAGCAGCTCAACGGACCAATGGAGCGGCGAGGAAAGGATTTTAAAAATGAGGAAAGAGCAAATGGCTTTAAGAAAAGCAAGCTGTTACCCGGCAACAGGAAGACAACGGCCTTCCATCCTGATTTTGCCGTCGGCGTCTTTCTATCATGTTTAAGATAGAAATATAAGCAGGACGGGAAAATGCTTCACCTTTTCTCAGAGGCTATATAAAGCCTCATTCTCTTGTGTCATGATAAGGTGATCCGGTTCACGGGTCACGCTATCAAAACTGATGAGAATCCAAATTCATGTCTGCAGGCGTGACTGGTTTTGCGTCAGGAATATAACATTCTGTTAAGAATTGTTATTTGGGTGGTTGTGTAAATTGTTCTTTTGAAATGGGGTCTGTAACTTGTTTATTTCTGTTCGTTTAATGTATATCATGAAACTAGCTTACAGCCCAACATCAGGAAATGTCTGTATATGAAGATATGCATAAACACATTTATGTTACAATGAAATATGTGTTTTCATTCAGTGGGCGTGTCTTCAAAAGGCAGTTTTAAGCCAGTGGGTGTGGCTTAAACTATAAGGTTTGGTTTCATTCTGCAGGTAAACCTTAAGCAAGTGGGCGTGGTTTAAGTCTGTATGCATATCCTAAACAAGTGGTTGTGGTTTCAATAAGTGGGTGTGGCTTCTGTCAGCAGGCATGAATCAGGGCAGTGGGTGTTGTTTTGTCTACCTTGTTTAACTAAAGACAATGGGTGTGGTTTCAATAAGTGGGTGTGGCTTCTGTCAGCAGGCAAGAATTGGGGAAGTGGGTGTTGTTTTGTCTACCTTGTTTGACTTTAGACAGTGGGTGTGGTTTCAATAAGTGGGTGTGGCTTCAGTCAGAGGCCAGGAATTGGGGCAGTTGGTGTGTTTTTTTTTACCTTGTTTGACTTAAATCAATGAGTGTGGTTTCAATAAGTGGGTGTGGCTTCTGTCAGCAGGCATGAATCAGGGCAGTGGGTGTTGTTTTGTCTACCTTGTTTAACTAAAGACAATGGGTGTGGTTTCAATAAGTGGGTGTGGCTTCTGTCAGCAGGCAAGAATTGGGGAAGTGGGTGTTGTTTTGTCTACCTTGTTTGACTTTAGACAGTGGGTGTGGTTTCAATAAGTGGGTGTGGCTTCAGTCAGAGGCCAGGAATTGGGGCAGTTGGTGTGTTTTTTTTTACCTTGTTTGACTTAAATCAATGAGTGTGGTTTCAATAAGTGGGTGTGGCTTCTGTCAGCAGGCATGAATTTAGGCAGTGGGTGTGGATTTGTTTACCTTGTGTGACTTTAGACAGTGGGTGTGGTTTTTATAAGTGGGCACGGTTTCATTTAGCTGTCTTAAACAGTGGGTGTGGCCTAAGGCAGTTGGCCTTTATCCCCTCTTAAACAATAGTTTCGCTTTACATATGCATGCTCAGATGTATGTTTAGATGTGTTGAAGTGTATACAGTAAAGTGTTAAGAAACACTCATGATGTCATTCAACTGTTTCATAAGAATTGTTTGATTAGGTTTTGAATCTCTCTTCTGTCTGCTTTGTCATCGTGTTTCATTTGAGGCCAAGCTCGCGGCTGTTTATTTGTGGCCGGCATGAATTATTGACATTAAATGTGTTTTTGAGAAATGAAAAATGAGAAAATGAACACAAAAATGAGAAATGTGTTTATACAGATGATTTATTTATGTGTTGCATTCAACATGACAAATGGCACTGTGTTGTATTTGTGTGTAGCGCTACACGTGTGAGTTGCTGTACTGCAGCGCGTGTGTATGTGCGTAGCGTTGAGTTTCAGCCCTGCAGGTCTCAGTCTATTTTTAGTGATCGGCTTCATCCCTCTTTTCTTTCTTCCCTCTTACATCTTTCTTTAATGAATCTTCTTTAACAGCGGCAGCCGTTACAGTTCTCTGGCTCAACACACGAGCAGAATCCATGTTTCTGTTCCTTGTTAATTCTAAAAAGATTCACTTCTTTTAAATCTGCACTTATTTTTCTCCTGATGGTGATGTTGAAACCTTCCTGGTTAGCATACTCTTTCTAAATCATCTGGATGGGCAACACAGCGTTCCTTTTGACTTGTTTTGTGTTTGGTGCTCATGAGAACTAAATGTGCTTTATTTCCAAGTGAAATACACTATAATGATTGTGGTATTGGTGAATGACTCGATCTAACATCTGCGTCTCTCTCTTTTCTCTCTTTTAGTCATTTCTCGTGTCTGTCCTCTAAGTACATGTGTCCCGGCGTCCCGGCGGTGATGAGTAACCTGCTTGCCAACATTAATGCCTATTTCGCTCACACCACCACGGCGACCACCAACATCTCCGCCTCGGACCGATTCGCTGCATCCAACTTTGGGGTGAGTTAGACTTACTGCTGTGGGATCAATTCTAAATCAATTTTACGAATGGCTACATTTGTTGTCTTTTTTTCCATCGCTGTTGTGCAGAGGGAGAAGTTTGTTAAACTTCTGGATCAGCTTCATAACTCTCTGAGGATTGACCTCTCCAAATACCGGGTGAGTAAGAGCAACGGTTACAGACACGAGATCCTGAGATATTTTCCCCGAGGCTCTACAGATGCGTTTTCTGTTTCCCTTACTGATGGAACATGTCTTATCTTTTATTCATCGCCATGGAGATAATTAAACCTCTCCATCACTTTTACTGATCCCGCTCCTTAATTTACGAGGACGTTCGAACACTTTGCGAGCTCTACGTAGAACACAAGCAAACGTGCGTTAGTTTTAATGTACAGATGCGGATACAATTTGGTGGCTGAGAATAAAGACTTGCTCTTGTGCTTGAGTTGTGAAGCTCTTCCTGCTTCTAGAATTGTGACGTCTCTTCAAATCTAGATGAGGGAAATATCACCGGATCAGTGAGGCGTTTTGTGTCGAGCCGTCGTGTGTTTTAGTCCATGACTTCTAGAGCTCACTTGCAGGCTGTGTGGTCCATCTACGGTTCTGTCTCGTTCTTCCACAGCACTGACAGGGCGATCACATACACACACACACACTCGACAGGCCGGCGTCCTGGGGATTCTGTGCTCTTGTTACCGTCCTCTGTCTGCCGTCAGCTTCCAGGCAACACACACTGACAGTAAAACACTCCCCCTCTGTAGTACTCGCTGGATTTGACTCTAATGAAATTCAGAAAGCAAAGTGAATTTCGTTTCCTTACTACTTGGAGGGATGTGGCCGAGGCACGTTTATTAGATACATTTTCACGAGCTGATGGGTTGTCTACATCATACAGTAGATATATGACTTAGGAACACTTTGTGAACTTTTCTTTTAAAGCAGCACAATGGCTTTGGTTGTGTTGCGGATGATTCCCAGTAAGTTTCCACCAAAGACCAGTTTGGTTGCCAACACCAGTTTGACGGAAATAAGGGTGACGACGTGACTGCCCAGAGAAGAAATAAAATGAAAGAAATTAGAGTGTATTTGAAGAGTATGGAGGTGTTAAATGAATGTAGATTGAAGAGGTCGATCTGCATTTGAGTCAATTTGAAGAGAGTTCATGTTGAGTTCTTAAATAATATACATTTTTGATTGGAGACGAGACAAATCTGAGCTCAGTCGGAAACTCTAATGACAGATACATTTGTGAGATTTATGACAGGAGAAATAACTGAGATACGCAGGAGACTTAATCTCATTGATGTCGAGGAGAAATAATGTAAATATCAAATATCTCATGTGTAATTTTGGGTGTAGTTGATAAATGCCAGGTGTACCTCCTGTGGAGACGTCCTGATGATTTTTCATCAAAACTCTCCTGTGATTCTGACACACGGTGTAATGATCTCTGACCTGAGCAGTCTGTCACCAGCCGGCCTGAAGCCTGGACCATATGTTCACTTCTCCAATTTTCTCTGAACTTTCACATAGTCCAAACACATTTCGGTTGATTATGTTTATTTAAAAAAGCAGTCTGTCCTATGTGATTTTGAACTTTTATTTTGTTTAATTTGTATATTTAAACGCTTCCGTCACTCTCAGCATTACACTGAAAAAAACGATACTTTAAACTAAAATAAATGATGGATACAACAGAAATATGTTATTTCGACTCAAATACTTAATGTATGATGAAATCAATTGAACTGAGTAAACTTAAACAACCTTATCCAAATAATGTCCAAATAACTTGAATCAGGTTATTATAGTTTTGATTTAAGTTTTATTTAGTTTTATAAAAATTTTAAATTAGCTTTTATTATTTGATTTTTAGTTTCGTGATCATTTGAGTAATGTTTTTGCAAGGTATATGCTTTTGTCATTTTATAATTTATTGGTTTATTTTTAATGTCACTATATCAGATTAATTAATTGCTATTTTATTTTTATTTTTGTTTATGATTATGATTATAATTTTACTGTTTTTAAGCTAACTTCAGTTTAATTTTGAGGAAACATTTAAAATTTCAAAAAAATTCTAAACTTTTTCATAGTTGTAATTTTAGTAAACTAAAATAACCTTAAAGTATTTAAGTAGCGATAACATGTTTCCATTCAAATTAATTTATCTCAACTCAAATGGTTGAAGTAAAGTGATTCAAAAAAATTGTGTTTTGTTAACTTCATTTATTTAGGTAAACTGAACAAGCATCAAATATTATTTGATCTGCTTGATTGTTAATTTAAAATGTAAACATTTAGCTAACACAAAGCATTACTGATTTTAGTCAGTTAAACACAATGCAATCGGCTTTGAACAAAAAACCTAATAAAATGGTGTTTAAACAAAATTAATTGTTTAAATAAAGTGAACAGTATCTTTTTTTAAGTCTACATATAAACAACATTTTAGAGTCAGTTTAAGCAAATCTTTGTTGCTGTTCTAACCTCTCTAAGAATGAATAGAGTCGCAGCAGAACTCAAGACGGCAGCACATGATTGTCAATCACTTTTCTCATTCAGACAGAAGAAAGTCAAGTCATTATGTAACTGTGCTCAAAACGCGATGACATTTCAAACCCATCAGCACGATTTAACAATCATCACACCGACGCCGGCTCCCGCACGTTTTCTTCTAAGGGACCTTTGGCTGCGCACGCGTCTGCGGCGTCTGCGCACACATGGCCTCGCAGCAAAATGTACTGTATTTCTTCACGGTACAGCAAGCACGCTGATAGCTTTACGACCCGAGAACACATTTTCTCTGTCTGTTCTGGCTTTTGCTTGGCTGCTAAATTATGATATATTTTGTCACTGACGCTCATGAGGATGGTTTGGGTTATTAATATCGCCGGTGCACAATGCAGCCGGGGGAACCAAGATGGCACAACGTTGGCATATATTCAACCATCTGCATCTCTGCCAAAGTCTGAACAAACAGAGTCAAAGTGTTTATCTGAATGTTTGATAGTAGACACATTTTATTAGATCTGCTGTACTGCCAGGGACCCAAATAAAACCTGAATTTGACATCAATGGCTCTATAATGGTTTTTATTTGAGTTGATGCTCCAAAAGGCAGTTTCCTGTGTATTTAGTGTCGTCGTGTTTAAGTCGTCGTGTTTATGCTGACGTCTTTATTCAACTAACTGCTGCATTATAAATGTTATATCATATCTAGGATCAAAGATAACTTGAAAATGACAACGATGTAAACAAATGTTCTCATGTTTTCAAATGGTGTCTGATTTATCCGGTGTGTAGGATAACTTCCCTGCTGGAAACCCAGAGAGACTCCAGGACCTCAAATCCACCGTCGACCTGCTAACAAGCATCACCTTTTTCAGAATGAAGGTACGGCACACACACACATTTTTCTACAGGGTGTTAAAGTGGGATGAAAGCGTGTGACTCAGCAGCTCTATATTTTATACACACTTAAACACACAATTAAAAGCCCTCATGCATTGAATGACAAAAGGGAATTGTTGAAAAGGAAAGCACCAGGGTTCTCCTGCAATCACAGGAGCTCGAAATATTGTGGCAGTTGTTGTGTAATGTGATCTAGACACGGTGAGACTTTCCAGAATTAAACGGCAGAATATATTAAACACCCCGATTATCAAATCTCTACAGTATTTTCCAAGAAATAAAGAGATCAGCTTTCACCCTATAATTCATAATCATTTCTACATTACATGACCTGTAGTTTGACATCCACTGTTAGGTGTAACTAGTAACTTAGTAATTAGTTACTTTAATTTAAAAAGTTAATTAAAGAATGGGATTACTCTGTAATTTAATTACACTTACTTTTAATGTAATTGAAACAAATACCGTGTAATGCATACAATACTGGAATTGACATAAAAATTCAGTCTAAATTTAAAATGCATGCATTAATATATCTTTCTCACATTTGTAATACTTTAGTCAGTTAATAAGAGTACTTTATGAAGTTATAAATTATTTATTTTAATGAAATTAAGAGTAGTTTCAACTAATCAAGGTTGATGTAGGATATAGAGAGTAATTAGTAATGAGTTATGAAATACATTTTGGAGAGAGTCATTTGTACAGTAATCTAATTACACTATAAAATATTTAATAAGTAACTAGTAATTCATTTCCTTTTCAGAGTAACTTGCCGAACACTGATGAGATCATTTGCATGTTATTGGTGTCACTTTACAACGACTCATTTGCATCAGTTAATGCTTTAGTTAACATGAACTAACATTATGTTTTGTAAACTTTTATCCATATTTGTCAATGACTCGAAACTATTTTTTGACTATGTAGGTCCTTCTGCATTACCTTATGTGACCAGATTCGTTTTAAAACCTAAATGTTCAAATCAACGTGAAGTAAAATGAATGAATGCTGTGGAAGTATCGTTCGATGTTGATGCGTGTTGGCTAATGTAGTTAATCGATGTTGACAAATGGAAACTTACTGTTAAGTGTTGGCATGATAATCGTAATGAGAATAATTTTCACAATTCAAAAATTCTTAATGGTGTTTAACGAGCTTTCATTTATTTTATTGCAAAATAGTGATTGCGTGGGATGCAATAGGAAGCGGACATAAGATTGCAGATTTGTAAATCTGATATATTTGGGTCATTGACATCAGAGTCAATGAGTTGTGTGTTAATCGCCTGAGGTGCAAATGAGTTTCAAATCATGTTTTCTGAGTTCTGCTTTAACAGATGTGTTTCACTTCAGCACACACAGATAAAGGAGAACAGTACAGAGAATATCGTTTCATTGTTTTCTCATACGTTCTGCTTCATCGGG
This sequence comes from Triplophysa tibetana, assembly GCA_008369825.1. Taxonomy (NCBI): domain Eukaryota; kingdom Metazoa; phylum Chordata; class Actinopteri; order Cypriniformes; family Nemacheilidae; genus Triplophysa; species Triplophysa tibetana. The sequence goes on along the minus strand of CM017903.1, from coordinate 22,946,597 downwards.
TTTATATATACAGGGCGGTGCGTCTTAACCGTCTTTAATGAAACATTTCTTACCAGCACTGCGGGGTTTCACTGATTTCTCATTTGTTCGCATAAAACAGAATATCTTGCTCATGAAATACATTGAATTTATTTGAGCGCACGAACAACTCACTTGTTTTGAGCTTCCATGACAATCAGATTTTTTTTATGTAGGCCATTTCTATTTGTGACTATCGGTCATATACATGGGAAATATATTCAGAGTAAATGTGTTTGGGGATTTGCACTGCTGAAGGACTTTTTGTGCTTAGACTTTAGTTAAGAGAACATCACAGCAGCGACGGGCCTGCGTCCGCTGTTAGTAAACTGAGACCAAGTCTCTGTTGTGCAGTTAAGATGCATTTTAATAAATGACAGCCTATCGCAACTGCAGGTCAATACGAGTTGTAAAAAAGCCTTCATATCCAATACAGAATATAAATAGAGATTGATTTTTCTCCTCTTTCTCTCCTCCCAGGCTATTAAAGTTCATTTTCTCGCATCCACACACATTTGCCCTTCAGATTGTCACATTCAGTGCTGCTTGTGAAACTTCTTTGTGTTCACATGTGTTGGGGGTGTTTTGGGCTTCTGAAATAATGTTTATGTTTTCTTAAGTTACAAGATTGGCTTTGGGAAAGTAAGCCCTTAAAATTAAAAATCCGTCATCATTTATAAACCCCCATGTCTGCTCTTTAACTTGAAATATTTGTTGAAAGGTTTTGATGGAAATATATTTTCGACTTCTTTTAAATAATTTGCTTTCATTTGTAAGCCTGGACCGAAAAACCAGGAAGAATTTTAGTAATAGCCAAAAATACGTTGTATGGGTTAAAATGATCGATTCTTCTTGTATGCCAGAAATCATTATGATATTAAGTAAAGATCATGTACATTGAAGATATTCTGTAAATTTCCTAGCATAAATATATCAAAACTTATTTTAGTGAGTAATATGCTATGCTAAGGACATCATCTGGACAACTTTAAAGGCGATTTTCTCAGAGAATTTTCTCAGATTTCAGAGTTTGTTTTTCGGCCAAATATCCTCCTATCCTTACAAACCATACATCAATGGTAAGCTTGTTTATTTAACCTCAGATGATGAAACAATGACCCTGAATACTGGTTTGTTATCCAGGGTCACATTTTCTAAGGCAACAAAATGACTGTTGTGGTTAAAATCAAAGATTATAATTCAAAACCTGACTTGTCTTCTCATCATCTCATATATTGGCTTTTGCCCGTAAAGAATGAGTGTTTCTTTAAGAAGCAAGTGCTTCAGGCATGAGGAGATGATGTCACAGCCGACACACACACACAGTTTTGTCAGGCCATTAAACAGATCTAAGATCCTTTCAAAAGAACACCGTCACTTTAATGAATGACAGGTCAGCGGGCAAATCAGTGAAGTACAGTTAAGTGAAGTGAAGTGAAAGTGACCTATTTGTCAGATATGGTGACCCATACCCGAGATGTGACCTCTGCATTTAACCCATCCAGTGACTAGTGAACATACGCACAGCAAGTGGTGAACACACGTACACCCGGAGCAGTGGGCAGCTATCAGTGCAGCGCCCGGGGAGCGTGTAGGGGTTAGGTACCTTGCTCAAGGGCACCGCAATCGTTACCTGCCGGCCCTGAGGATCGAACCGGCAACCTTCTGGTCACGAGTCCGACTCTCTGACCATTAGGCCACGATTGACCTAATGGTCTTAAAGAGACAGAGGAAGCCCCACCCCCCAAGAGAGCACCACCAGGCAGAGAATAAATACTCCAACTGTCACAATGCATTATGGGTAACGAAAGAGCACCCATGTCAGGGGGATGGTTATGCCTCCCCTTAGTTCCCACGTTCAGAAACACCAACACGCCACGCTCATAGGATGGGACACATTAGTCGCTTATATAAGACAGAAACGCATAAATAAATACGGTATTTTTTACTTAACATATACTGTCGACCTGGAGGATTCTTAGAACAAGAGAAAGGCCGTGTGTGTGTGAATATTTGTGTTTGTTTAGTCAAGCATCATCACGTCTATTGCAGTTACTCAGAGTTTGAGAAGAAAAGTGTTAAACCTCTTTGCATAACTTGTGTTACAAATGTAAATGATCCTCGTGGCATTGTTTAATCTCATAGGTTTGCATTGACAAAGACATGAGAGACTTTTTTAAAGCAGAATGTTGTAGAGAGGAGAGCCAGTAAGCAACCGCAAGACAATGAAATCAGGAGAACTTACTGAACATGCATAAAACAATGCACTAAAAACACATCAACCGCATAACAACTGACTAAAAACCACCAACAACATCTCAGTGAAAAGCACTTAGAGCACCTCAGGAACAGCATTCAGAACAGTTGTAACACCCTAGCAACCACAGAGCATCATAAGAATCCGCCAATGAAACATAAAAAACGTGTATGTGTTATATTTGAGTAATGTAAAGTGGTTTTGTCTTGTAGGTTCAGGAGCTTCAGAATCCTCCCAGAGCCAGTATGGTGGTTAAAGATTGTGTTAAAGCATGTCTGGATTCAACATACAAGTACATCTTTGACAACTGCCACGAGCTCTACAACCAACTGCTGGACCAGGTAAAAGGAGAGGGAGAGAAGAACTCTCTGCCTGAAATCTACATTTGATATAGATATTTTATATATTTAATCTGTTTACTTACATATACTTTATTTTATATGTCATTTTATAATTATCCGTTGCTTAGCACCTTATTTTAATTTAACTCTAATGTTTGTGAGAGAGAGTGAAAGTGTGAGGGAGAAAGAGAGTGAGTGAGAGAGAGAGAGAGAGAGAGAGAGTGAGAGAGAGAGAGTGAGAGAGAGAGAGAGACTGAATGTGAGCGTGAAGAGAGAGAGAGAGTGAATGAGAGAGTGAAGAGAGAGAGAGAGTGAGAAGAGAGAGAGAGAGAGAGAGAGAGAAAGAGAGAGTGAATGAGAGAGTGAGAAGAGAGAGAGAGAGAGAGAGAGAGAGAGAGTGAATGAGAGAGTGAAAGAGAGAGAGAGAGTGAATGAGAGAGTGAGAAGAGAGAGAGAGAGAGAGAGAAAGAGAGAGAGAGAGAGAGAGAGAGAGAGAGAGAGAGAGAGAGTGAATGAGAGAGTGAAAGAGAGAGAGAGAGTGAATGAGAGAGTGAGAAGAGAGAGAGAGAGAGAAAGAGAGAGAGAGAGAGAGAGAAAGAGAGAGAGAGAGAGAGAGAGAGAGAGAGAGAGAGAGAGAGAGAGAGAGAGAGAAAGAGAGCAGTGACACTACAAATTTAACAGAATTTTTTCTTTTCCAGTAGCGAGTGGTTTTGTCCAGTGATATATGGTGCTGAAATGTTTACTCAGCTGCTCAGTTCATGTTGTTTTTTATTTGCAGTGTTGTTTTATTTTGTTGAAACATCTCTGTATCGCGAATATACATGCAAGTGTGTAAATATGCAAAGACACAAGGAGTATCAGGATATTCATTCTTTTCATCGTGAGATAGCAAGACCATCCTATTGGACTGAATGAATGTACTTTCCAGAGTTTTCCATTTGAATTGGTCATGCAAGTAGTTTTCACTTTTATTGCTCTAATAGTGATCATTTGTCCTATAGCCAAGCCTGCTTTTATTCTGCCTTACTGGCCCAAAGGTCATTGTATAATAGCTGAGTCTCAGGTTTGTTGATGTGGTTATGGTGTGGTTCCAACACTTGAGATCATTTACTGTAAATTATGAGTACTGTCATTTCTAGTTTAGCAAACTTCAGTCTCACAAAGTAGATTCTCCATTACTGGTGTGGACAGTGACCCTCTCATAAGAACATCGCTTAAATCTGATCTCCACAGTTACACACGACAAGAAGATTTCTCACGCTCCATCCACACTGTACAACACACACACGCTCACACACCATACATGACACAATGCTTTGACCCCTGAGTTCACACACAATTTCTCATCTCACACCGAGTTTGTTACGCTCGGTGAAAATTGTCCCTTGCTTTTCTTTCTCTTCATTGTAACATCCTATAATGCGCTGAAATGAGACTATAAAATTGTTTCCCAAGTCACAAGTCTGCTGAATTGCGAATTTGACCTTCTAATAGTCACATTAATGGCTTCACTGAACTGTACGTCCCCAGACCCTTTCTGTGAGATGTGAGACGCTTAGTGGGTCTTCCATAATATTTCAACACAACAGAACACCTCGTCATCCACACACGTCAGACATTAAAACAGAGATCTCTCTCAGTGTCTGACCTTGTGTGAGATTCACACACAGCATGATTGTCTTGTGTTTAATGTTTAATGTTCCTCAGGGCGTTCCTCTGGCGTTCCTCTGGTTAGTGACAGAAACTGAAAGATCTTGTTGGGATTTGTTGAGTTTTCCTTCTTGTTTGGAAGCAACACTCGAGTCATTCCAGTATAACAATCGTAATGTCTTGATTCTTCTTCCTACACTACATTTCACCCGCCGTAACATTTTCTACTTTCATTCGACCACAGGAAGAGTTGATTTAAGATGAGCTTAATGTAATGAATCCACGGCCCATGCCAAAATCGTGAGGAAATATATTGCCTAAAAACAATAATCTTAAAATAGGGATACTCCACACGCCTTAATTTGATTTGAATTCACTACGATTTTGACTTTAGACGGATTGAGGTAATATAAAAGCTCTGTTCACATGGTGCATTCTTAATCAGAGTATTGTCTTAATGGTGTTAATATCGGATTACTGATGTCCATGTAAACGCAGTGCGTCACATTGATTTCTTAATGAACTGTAGACATTTCAGCTCTGAAATTTCCAATAATTGAAATAATCAAATTATATTGGACAAAAGAAGAAACATGTTTAAATTCTATAGAAATATAATTAGCTTTTTCATTTGACATAATTATTAACATCCATAATTTCCTTTAACATTTAAAGAATAAAACATAGATTCTACTTACAGGGATGACCTGGACAGTTTTTACTAATATTAAAGGCCATTGCCCATGGAGTCTGAAATTTGCATCCGAAAAATAAATACGAAATACAAATCACATTTTAACACTGCTTCCGATATTTTCGTCCGTCATAAAAAATTTGGCCTCCGCATTTTTGCATCCGTGGCAAGTTTTTTAAGAGGTGCTTTGACCATTCAGAGACAATGTACAAACAAGCGCCAAAAACGCATACGAAAATTTCAGACTGCATGTGCAAAGACCTTTACTCTTTATAAATGACCGTCTTTTGGAAATCTTATTTTTCGCTCACATTCTCATCCACAGGCAAACAGAGAGACACCCAGTAAATCTCCATCAGCCCAGTATAATGCTCACAAACCCTCGGCCAGAGGAGAGAGATGAATCTCCAGCGGAGGAAAGGTTTATTTTTAGTGGCTTTGGCATCGGAAACATCTCATCCTTGTTGGTAAACGTGGCAAAAGCCTGTTCAGGGGAAAGAGGACTTTTTTTCTGCCATCAGAGTGGGTGCATTCTCTTGATGTCTTATATCTAAAATATAACAGAATTCCGGAAGGGGTTATATAATCACGTCAGGAAGCTCTTAAGACACGAGTGGGGTGGGGGGAGGTCAGAAACAACCGAATCCTGTTAGTGTGATGTGTGTGAGAGAGATAGAGGGAGACGGAGGTTGAAGAATAAAGAAACGTGGATGAAGAGAATTGACAGAATTGAGAATTTTTTTGTCTTTTGAGATTCAGTCCCCAGTGATGATAAGGGATTTCAAACAGCTCTCATGAAAAATCCAAGCACCGTTCAAGTCAAAGCCTCCAATCAAAAGACCTGAATAGAACTCAGGTGTTACTCTATAGATTTTTTCAGCTCATAAATAGGCATTAATCCGGTCAGGAATATTTCACAAATCTGCCCTCGTGTTTTCTCTCGTTCAATGCCATGTTGCATCTCATTACAGAAGTAATATAGATTGAAAAGCAAAATAAAACTCAAATAGAAAATCTCCTGCGGTATGAAAGAGCAATAAAATCCCTCTTTTGTGACTGAGAGACCTGTGTAAAGAGCTTCAGCGCACACAATGAAATTACTCCAAACTCGCCACAGGCACATTTCACCAGAGAATCACCAAACACAGAGAGCAGAGAAAATATACAGACCGAAAAAAATGAGAAAGAGTGTGAGAGAGAGAAACAGAGAAACAGAAAGAAAGAGTGTGAGAGAGAGAGAGAAAGAGAGAGAGTTTCCATACTTGAGTGAGGAAGAGCCCATCGTGTGTTATGCAGAGAGTTGTGCTTTAGGCCGTGTGTGTGTTTGTGTGTTCTGTCTTGTAATGTTATCTTCATGCGTTGCATCACTTTGTGTTGAGGTGTATTAGTTTCTCAGTCAGTCTAAGAGATTTTGTCTAAATGTGTGTTTGTGTGTGTGTGTGTTTGGAAAGAATGAAGGAAGTGTTTGGCGTTCTGGATAGTGGAAATGTGCAGTGTGTATTCTTGTAATCGAGTGCTTGAATCAATTCTCACTGAAATCTTATTTGCTGTGGGACGTTTCAGTGGAGGTTTTTGTGAAATCTGTAATTCCTATGCATTGATTTTATGTAGACATCATTTTTTCCACTTCATAATTTTTTCATTACTTTTCGTCCACTTTTGAAGTCAGACAAGGTGTGTTGGGCTTCAAATCGATGTTCATAGTCAATGTCCCATTTATTGTCTCTCACTCCAGGGGCGGGTCTATAGATTTGGCAGTGATATCCGTGATTAGCAGGAAATCAAATCTTTACATAAGAAAACACAAATTAAACTTGAACTCACACACCCACATTAAACCAGCTCGAGATATTTACTGCGAGCTTCTGTACTCATTTCTTTCTCAAACAACGGAAGCGCACATAATCACACAAACACCCCTGAGGAAAATCCATCCCATGTCTGAAATCACATTTGCGAGGAGTGACTCAGCTGTATAGTGTGATGGTGTGCGGCGTTTGTGTACACTGTGAGTAAGAGGGTTCTTAGTCTCTTTATGTTTGTCATAGTGCTGTTGGTTTTTTTATAGCACTGTATATGTCACTGTGACTTACATGAATAGGCACATTTTTTATATAATTTTATACAATTAATGTAATATTTGCCATTTTTGCCTGTGTGTGAAAAAGTAATTATTTTCAATGTAAATTAAACGTATCATGATGATCCGCATTCTGTCCATCCCAGGGAATCTAGGATGAATGTTTCTATCATTTCTGTAAGGCGAGCAGCAGAACTCTGTGGACTGTAATCTAATTCAGTGCATATTACTCAACACCCTCAAGGAGCTGGATTCTTAATCCAAAGCGCATTTCTAACGCTCGCATACTCAACACAGATTTCAGCATGAATTCCTGTAAAGTCAGCAGAAACATTAGTAGTGGAACACGTGTGTGTGCTTTCATGTTTTAAAATCTGCCTCTCAGCATGAAGACTTTCCTGTAAACTACACTCTTAAAAATATAGGCGCTTCACCACGCCACAGAAGAACCTGTTTGTGTGTAAAGGGATCTATGAGAAACCGTTTTAGCGGGCGATCACACAGAACCCGCTTTTCTGTTTGAAAACACGGCGCACTGGACTGCCATTTATGTTAACTTTTTGAAAAGACCAGCACGCTGCGTGTTTTATTCATTTTGCTATGTAACCACCGAATCAGCTGTCCTGTCAGTCAAGGATTAAAGCGCAAGAACTCTAGTTGCTGTTAACTGTCATATTAGCAGAAAGTAAAACAGGTACAAGCAAAAGGCGCTTGCTCTGACCCTGCCAGTCAACCTGCGTCAGCCAACACAAGCTTCTCCTCCATCATTGCACTCTCCGGATGTTTCAAACAACTTAACATTTCTGTCATCACAACTGAAGCCCCGCCTCTTTTTTAATTCGATTGGTCAATGGTAAAAAAGGTGCATGACGTCAATCGTTTTTTTCCACAGAGTAGATATTGAACTTAAGGCACTCAGAGCGCTCCGCCTAAAACGAGGGCGCCTGACGCGCAAAATGCTCCCTGCCAACTGAAAACAATTAAAGAGAGGAGCGTCTAACAACAAAAAACAAGTTTTGTCTAATCGCCCAATCACAAGCAGTTATTTTTGGCAAAAAAGGTCACTCAGATTATAAATGTCAGAACGAGATGGGTCTTTAAAGAACCTTTGACTAAATGGTTCTTTGTGGAACCAAAAATGGTTCTTCTATGGCATCGGTGTAAAGAACCTTTTAAGCACCTTTATTTTTAAGAGTGTACTTACGTCTGACCATATTTTAATACAAATATGTTATAAGTGGTGGGAAGAGGGTAAGAAAGGGAAAGAAATCCAAATATTACTTTTGTTTGTGATACTACAGTGGTTGGCAAAAGTTTTGGAAGGGACATAAATGTGTTTTGCATTGTTTGCTGCTTCAGTATTTGACGATTATTATTCCACATATTTACATTTACATTTATGCATTTGGCAGACGCTTTTATCCGAAGTGACTTACATTGCTTTACCTTATACATTTAACATAGGTATTTGCAATCCCCTGGGATGAAACCTACAACCTTGTGTTGTTAACACAATGCTCTCACCACTGAGCTACAGGAAAGTTGTATAGTGTACTGAATATCTTAAGATAGCATATCTTAAGTTTTATAGGTGTTTATTGGCAAAAACATAATATTGAGCCTTGTTTTTCATAACCTCTGTAATTCGCACTGGCATGCTAGATAATTACTTATGGGCCAAATCTTGACTGATGGCAAACGTTTCTTGGCTTGGTAGTGCTCCGAGATGATCACAGTTTGTGGGTTTCTTCTTATCCACTCGCTTTTTGAGGATTGACCACAGGTTCTCTACAAGGGATTGACATCTGGGGAGTTTAAAATGCATCGGATCACTCATGATAGTCTATAAACAATGTGAATCAATACCACAACGGCTTAAAGCAGAAACTTTTTTGCAAAACACAACATTGATGTCACTGCCGATGTCACTGCCAACATTGAGCCCCGACTGTATAAAAAAAGCGACCAATCAGAATGCACAACTCTTTCAGCACTGTGAATTTGAATTCAGCACCACGGACAGCTCCACGTCACTGTTTTTATAAGCAATGAAATAAAGAAATCTAGATGTGTAACTGTAGATTCTCAGGAGCCTGAGAGGTCCAAAGCTCTGGGGCTGGTAGAGAAGTTGTCCTGCTGTGGAACACAGCCCAGAGAGATGCCCAATTGTCCATCAAATACGCTTGATAGGATCTCAGGCAGAAAAGCATTGTGAGGGCGGGGAAGGGGGGGATGGGTGAGAGTTTTTATTCTGCCACTCAGATATGTGAAAAATATCCATCATCAGAGAAAATTCTGGTTTGTGTGCCAAATAATGTCACTTGTAATCCAACGCATCTCATGTTCTTTAACCAGAGTTTTACCAGCTGTGAGACGCTGTTGAGGTGGTTCTGTTGTGTTTTATAATAGTCGGATCGGACTAATCAATGAGGACATTGAAACGCTTATAGAGAGAAGGACTAGATCCCCTGAATTCACTTTTTCTTTTATTTTGGAGTGTAAATGATTGTAATCACAGATTAGAGTCCTGCGTGTGTGTGTGTGTGTGTGTGTGTATGAGATCTGCCTCGAGTGAAATGTCTTATTAAGCAAAAGGCTTCAACGAAATGCACTGTGTTAAAAGAAGTCTTCCTGTTATCAGTTACCCTGATTAAATTATTTAAACTCACAAAATGCTGCCTGTGAGAGGGAGAGAAAGGACAAACGGTGTCATTTATCGTGAATGAATCCGTCTCTCTTTGTTTTTCTTTCTATAGGCGAGGAAACAGGATTTGCCGCGGGAGGAACAGGGTCCGTCTATAAAGAACCTGGACTTCTGGCCCAAACTCATCACTCTGATGGTGTCTATAATCGATGATGACCGAACAGCCTACACACCCATCATTAACCAGTGAGTTACACACATCTTTTTTGAGTAATTGTATAAGGAAGATAGATCTAAGAGTCAACCTTTAAGTGTTTGTAAGTAGCACATACGTGTATGTTATCTTAAAAGCTTAAAAGTGGATCACATTATTTCTAAACACAATGCAATGAAATGCAATACTGAATGTTGACACGCGTGTGTGCGTGTGTGCGTGCGTGCGTGCGTGTGTTTGAGAATAGCATTGATAATCCTTTCTCCGGCAGAATTTCACCAGCAGGCATAAGAACTGAATAATTGAACACACAAGACCAACCGAAAGAAGAATCCTATTTTTCTCACAGTCTGTTTATCTCTTGGTTCAAGCTTTTTTCCTTATTCATCTCTTTCTTCTGTCCTGCTATTCATTAACTCAAAACCGTTCAGTGGAAAGTTCTCGTAACGTTACCAACACGTGTGTGTATCTGTTTTTCTTCATTATATTTGTTTAGTATTGAAGCCAAATGTGAAAATGAAGTAGATTTACATGTATTTAAGGGAATAACGGTTGAGCTTTAAGTCTTTGTATATGTGTAAATTCTGCATTGGAATCGACACAACGCCACACAAAATGCTGCTTCGCAAACATCAGGCGTATAGATTTCTGGTTTAACACAGACAACTTCTGGACTTTGCTTTCACATGATCTAGACTTCACCATCTGAACCAACACATGCCAAATGATCCAGTCCCTACATATTTAGATTTCTACTTCAAAAGACATTTTAAACCACGTAATGTATCTCTTGAGATTGGACCGAATGAATCTCTCCACTGCATCTATATAGTGCTTCCGTCCATCTCAGAGCAATTAAGCCGGTCCTAAACCGAGTTGAGACTGGTCTAAATTGGTTTGAAGATTGTTTTTGAGCAGTGGTGCTGAGCACAGAACCGATCAATTCACTCACCGATATGGTACGGCAGCGGATGCAGCGGTTGCCATAGAAACAGCACTGGTGATAGAACAGAGGAATTGGAGCCTGTATACAATATGTGCTAAATTTTGTGAATGTGCTCAAATTCTCGCTTACGCTAAGCACTCTTTCTCATAGTGACTGAAGCGTTTGCTCCACACTGCAGTTATAGCATTGGTCTCATGCATGTGTGAGGTTTTGAGTAGTCCAAAACCTAGAGCCCTAATGAAGATGAATGTACGAATTTCCAGCTGAACAGATTGCTTCATTAATGTAATGGCGTGTGTTTTTATTTGCGTTCAGGTTCCCGCAAGAGCTGAATATGGGCCGAATTAGTTCTGAGATCATGTGGAACCTCTTCGCTTTGGATATGAAGTACGCGATGGAGGGTGAGTCCCGCTTCATCTTTAAAGGTTTCAGCAGATTCAGAGGTTTTGCTGACAGATGTCACATATCAACTCAACCAAACCGAGTTATCCAATCACAGCTGTTCTGATAAGCTGTTTGATGTACAGTTTGTTATATTTCATGTTTTAAATGGGTTGTATAGAAAACGGAGTAGACGTTGAATGTGGGTTAATGTGGGCGGTCTCTTGTTGAATGCCACATTTAATAATACTGTATATGACCCTTACTTTATAGTAAATAGTTTGTGGGTGTATCAAATTGGTCTGATGTTGTTTAAGTTTGTTCGAGAGGTTCGAGTTTGGGTATTTCATACACCGGAAAGTTATTTTACATAATACTTAAGAAGACTTTTAGATTGATGCACTTGCCAACACTTTTATACAATAAGACTTGAAGCATTCAGTCTATACATTTGTTTTTCATCAGCATGTGTGGTCTCTGGCCCATGACCTTTGGATTACAGGAACACCTAAGAACAGATGTTATGTTTAAAGAATGTTACACTCGTAAAAAAACAAGGTGCTTCAAAAGGTTCTTCGATGCCGATTCCAGAAAGACTCTAAAACATCTGACCGTTCTTCAGATTATAAGAGCGAGAAAGAGATGCTTCTTTTATGGCATCGCAACCTTTTAGCCCCTTTATTTTTAAGGGTGTATGGTGTGCCTCCGATGCATTGGTAAAGAATTGGCATTCTGGTGATGAGAAAGTGTGGTTTGGATTGGATTTTGTATGGATATTATTCGTGAAAGTAATTGTTTGTGATGTTTGTGTCAGTAGGACAGAGGTCTAGAATTCTGATCGACCCGTGATATTTGAATCGAACCACAAATGGCCTGCTATCAAAAGCTATGGCGCACACACACACACTTTTATCCAGAGCTGTTCTACAGTAAAAGGTGAATGAATGTAAAGGTTATTCTCTCTCTCTCTCTCACACACATACAACCACACACACACACACACACACGTCTGAGAGTAAAGCATCTGAAGGGTTTTGCCCTCTAATGAACACACACACTCACACTCATAGACTTTTAAAGTTATATTAGTTTGATCCTTCTATATGTATGTATGTATGTGTATATATGTGAATATTTTGCTCTGGCCATCTCTGGGAATGAAGTGTTGGACAGAAGGTTCTCTCTGGGAGACATAGGAACAGCTTAAGGTTGCTTTAGGAACCTGTGGATTACACACACACGCGCTACACACTTGCTCTGTGTTTCACTAAGCCACAAAATTGTGTTGACATTGATGTGCATTAGCTATTATATACATTTTGTATATTTATATACAGTCTTGACGTGTCAACTTCTGGCTCAATTAATAGCTTTTCTATTAAGGTTTGGTGCAGGAAGATGTATTTGACTTGATGGTCACGCCGATGCTTTAATTGATGGTGTTCAATTTATTTACAAACAGGTGTGATTCTGAATATGCTTATGGGTGTAATCTCAAATTGTGCTGTGTATACTATATATCACTAACAATGAGATTAAAGAATATCTGTATTGAGCCAACCAATTTAAGTCAATTTATTATACACGCCTTTTTTTAGATTCAAGGTTTTGTCACGTGCACAGTTATATAACCAGTAGTGAAATGTAAATATAGTCTTTAACTTCACACAAATGTGTTTCTGTCCAAATCACCTCATTATAATCTCCATTTACAGACGATGTGAAGACTAACCCATCTGTTCAGTAGATGAACACGTTTAAAGTCATTCTGATCTCGGAAGAGAAGTATTGACAGTATCTGCTGAATACAAAAATAATGATGCCCGTTCTACCGTAAAATCCACTGCAGTTTAAACCCTTTATTAAGAAGTGAGAAAACAGTCTCCATCCAAGTTTCTGTCTCACTTCTCTTCAAAATGATTGAGTAAATCAGTAAAAATGAAGTGGATGATATGACATGAAATACAGAGTCGACACATCTGACAGTAAGGATGCAGATCAGTCAAACAGAAGAGTCATCATAAACTTTATTATCCCGGGTTTAAAGCTTTATCTTCCTCATTACCTTGTAATCCATTAACTGTTTAAATAATCCTGAAGTATTAAAAAAATCATGATGAACAGATGATACAGTTAAAGGGACTTATTTAGCTCAAGTTTGGATCTATTGAAATATTGTGTTTCCAAATTTTAAAGACACACTTTAAAGAACGTCTTCACGTTCTCAGAATAAACTGCATCAGATCATCTCCCGGGGCATAATAATGTGTGCATGATGATTGTCTCCTTCAGAGGAACAAAATAATGATGTAAATAAATGGCAAATAAACATGAGCGATGTTGCCTTTGAGAGATAAACCTGCTGTTCTCAGCTGTTTGATGTGTAATTCAACTTTGAGATGGTGTGTGTTACAGTTATTTTAGCACGGTTAAAATGTGAAATGAGAGAAACCCCTACTGAGATAGAAAATCTCGTAAAAGGGATCATTCGCCCAAAAATGAAAATTGGGTCAGGAATTACTCAACCTCACATTTTTCCAAACCTCCAAACAGAGAGAAAGATATTTGGAAGAATGTTAGCAACCGAGATTTCTGGGGCACCATTGACTACCAAAGTAGATTGTTGTGTATTTTTTGTATAATGTTTTTGTTCTGTTAAACACACAATGATAGATCGAGAAGAATTTATGAAAACAAACAGTTCTGAGGCACCATTGATTACCATTAACATTTGTCCTTCTAATGGTAGTCAATGGTGACCAAGAAATCTCAGTTGCTCATTTTTCTAAATATCTTCTTTCTGTTTAACAGATCAAAGAATTGTTTACAGCTTTGGAACAGTTTGGTTGAGTAATTCATACATCTCCCTTTAAACAAATGGTTGTTGGTGCAGTGCTATAAAGTTGCTAAAGTTCTCCGAGTGCTATTTTGCACGTTGCTTAGTGGTTGCTAGGGTCTTCTGGGTGGTTGCTAGGCGCTTTTAGTGTCATTAGTCAATAGTTTTCACCCCCTAATCTGCGATTTTCTGATCTCTGTTGATTTGTCTTTGTTATAACTCTCTGAGGTTTTATGTCAGTAGCATAAACTTTAATATACACATGGTTTGCTGCTTGTGCTGCGAATCTTATAGTCAAATAATTTCATGCACCAACGAGGCAGATTTGACCATGAAAGTCCATAAATGTGATCTGAGGCTGAGGGTTTTACATACATTTATATGCTGATTTATTCATACTGTACATGGTAAATAGGCATATGAACCTTGTCAGCTCTCCCCGTCTCTCTCTCTCTCTCTCTCTCTCTCTCTCTCTCTCTCTCTCTCTCTCTCTCTCGCTCTCTCCTACTGTGTTCATTATCTGTGATATAGTTTGAGATAGGGTTCATTTCATAGACGTTAAGATGAAAGGCAGTAGAGCTCAGATTTAGAGTTTCGGATGCACTTCTGCATTTGGATGTGAGGAGAAAACTGGATTTTACACTAACTTGTTTAGCGCTGACATGTGATGTTTCTGTGCTTTAGTGTTCTGAATTGCCTGTCCTTCGGTTGCTAGGGATTTCTAGGGGGCTGGTAGGTTGTTAGTTTTTGGTCAAGTTCACCCAAAAACGGTCCCCATTGGCTTTTCATAGTAGGAATAAAGTAAATGGGAACCATTTTTGGGTGAACTTTTCCATTGACAAAGCTCCACACCCAAATGTTTTACTATTTTGCTCAGGTCTCTAATATGTGAGTCCACTGGATATTTGATAATTTAATTTGCTGAAAATCCATGATGAAATGTATTACTGGGGTTTATGGATTTCCATTGAGTATGAGCAAAAATAAATGTGGTTGGGCTATAAATGACACACTGTATTGCTGGAGAGATGTGAGGAGTCTTTACTCACGTTTTGTTCCAACTAGTCTTGGGTGATGTTTACCAAATTAGCATCGGACGATGGCTACAGTCAAACATTGCGATTGACGGTGTCATCGCCCTGTGGCGTGATAAAGGGGGGCGCGTATGGCACAAGCTGCGCTGAGACCCATCTTCTTAATACAGAGCAAACACATCAGTTTGCTCTCACCAAGAATCAGATATGGCAGAAATAAAGCAAATCTGTATTTATTAGTATAAAAAACGCTTCACTTTTTGCTTTCACAGATTGAATATTCTCTTAATGAAGATCTAATCACATGCTCTAAGGCGCAAGTGAACTTATGGCGTGTCGGAATAAAAATGGCCAGTTAAAGGACACGAAAAAGGGTTGGTGTGCCAGGCGAATGGTCCCAAAACGTTTGTCCCTTTTCTATTAATGAATCATGTGTGGATTTTGGGCAAGACACGCTCTAAACCAATCAGAATCTCATCTCCCATTCCCTTTAAGAGCCACATGGTAGATTCCCTATTTACACGGCGGAATTTGCAAGAGCAAAGACTGGGCGCTTCTCTAGCAGGGAAACAAACGTAGATTCCGTGTGCTCGCGCCAAAAAAGTTTAAGCGCCCGAGCAGACAATCTACTGGACAAATCAGATTTTTTAATTTATGGAAACAATTATAATCTTTACATTGTAATCCATTTATTTGTAATCTTTGACATTATTTTGTGCTGCTGCGCGTCCCTCTGTGTGTATTAAGCAGAATGTACGCACACTGGACACCCGCCTATTGACGCATATTACTAACACGCTCTTTAACTAACTAAAAAAATACTGCGACCAGGCGTCAGTCGGTCAATTTCACAGTCTATTTCTGTCAACAATGCGCCTGAACACACCTCGTTTTCAGACCAGAATCCCCATGGGCGCACAAATGGCAGTGTTTTTAAAAAATGAACGCTGTTAATGTTTGTCGCGACTCACCATGCAAATCACTCTTTGGTGTTTACAGTAACAGTCGCTAATGTCGACTGAGTCATGGATGTCTTGAGATGCTAAAGCACATTATAAAGTCTTGTTCAGTTGAAGGTCTCGCTCGTCCTCCAGGGGTCTCGCTCTCTCTCTGACCTGTTTATTTAAAGTCCGGCCCTGAGCGCCCAGCTCATTTGTCTAACTTCTCACCCAGAAGCACTTAGCAGGACGTGTGTGCTTTGTCAACGGTGTGTAATGAAGGCTTTGATGCACTTGATGTTTTTTGGTCTGATGGCACTTGGTTAGAATACGAAGGTGTTTCATTTAACCGAGCAACGACAGCACAGGATGAAGTCTGAAAAGGTTTATTTCTTCTCTACTGTTTCAGGAAATGATTTCCCCACAGCTAAAGTTTTTTGGAAGTGAATGACTCCGAGCCATTCTATTGTGTGAATGAGGACCCCGCCGCAGTTAACTCAACAGGCTTGTTTTGTGCCACACATCTCGAGTGGATGATATCCAGGAAGAATTGTATTTTCCCGGGGCAGGAGGGAGAGCTTCGCTGTGAATGTTGTTCGTCGAGCTGTGAAATTGTTTACACTTCAAAGCTTATACTCATGTAAGGTAGTCTGGTTTCTGTGTTTGTGTGTGTGTCTGGACCAGGCTTGAGGTTCAAAGTCACCAAAAAAGCAGTCGGGCTTCGAGGTACGAGGTCGATAAGCAGGACAGCAGAAGTGTTAGAGAGATTTGGAGAACGGTGAAGTGTAGAAGTGTTTGTGAAGAGCCTTAAAACATACAGTGACCCCCAAAATAGCTTTAGATAACAAAATATCAGTGCCATCTTCATTTAACTGATACTAGTGACATTTTTTAACCAACGTTGTTAAGACGTAAGTTAAAATGTCCCACCTAATGTTACCAAGGTGACAGGATTGATGTTATCCGTTTTCTCGATCTCGATCTCTATTAAACCTCTCTAAACCATTGAAGGTGAAGTCTGTCTGTTTTTTCACATGAGCATGTTGTTAATCTTCATGTTGAGGAAGCATAACACTGTGTAAGAGCTTTTTTTAATCAATCCAGACGCAGCGACACAGGTATAAATCTCTTCTGCTGTTTGCTTGTATTGATTCACTGTTAATCTCTGTTGGCTCTCGAAGGAGCGAGAGGTTTCATTCATGTCATCTGCTTGATCTCGTGTATTTCTCGATGTGGCCGACGTTCTGATCTGGTCCTCTTCTTTAGTATCAGTCTTTGTTTAAACAGTAAATCTCATGACGTTTTGTTTGGAGTCTCAGAGAAGACATTACTGTCTTATAGAAAAATATCATGATACTAGAGAAAGTTTGTTGAAGTGACGGACTCTAGAGAATGGAGGATCTGGGTTGTTTTGGGTGTTTTTATATACTGTAAGTGCCATTAAAATGAAATCTGTTGGGAGACAGTAGTCTCTTTAAGAGTCTGTTAGACACATCCTTCAGTTTGTAGTTCTATACAGTACATCAGGGATGGACGTCGAAACAATATTCTTTATTCAAAGCGCTTTTACTGTTTAGAGGTGATGATGCATGAGGGTCTTGAGATGATAAAGAGATGAAACCCTTTCAATTGTTTCGAATTTTTCTGAATTTACTATTTAAGTGTTTTGGTAAAAGAATCATTTTTGTTTCATTCTTTGAACTACTAAGAATATTTCCCCCAAATTTAAAATTAAAATATTGTTTCTATTTGCATTTATTTGCATACAACAACAATGAAAACTGGTGAAACAGGTCAAAATAACTGAAAGGATGCTCTATATTTTTTCAGACCTCAAATACTGCAAAGAAAACAAGTTCTGATTCGCTTTTAAACAACACAACAGTCATGTTTCTACACGTATTTAGGTAAAGTTTAAAATGTGACCCTGGATCACAAAACCAGTCTTAAGTAGCACGGGAACATTTTTAGTAAAAGACAAAAATACATTGTGTGGGGCAAAATGATTGATTTTTCTTTTATGCCAAAAATCATTAGGAAATTAAGTAAAGATTATGTTCCATGAAGATATTATGTAAATGTATATACCTTAAATAAATAAAAACTGTATTTTTGTGAGTGGATGGCCTGCCATAGTGCCCCTGATTGACAACTTTAAAAGCAATTTTCTCAATATTTAGATTTTTTTGCACTCTCAGATTCCTGAGTTTTAAACGGTTGTATCTCAGCCAGATATTGTCCTATTCTAACAACTCATACATCAATAGAAAGTATTTATTCAGCATGTAACGATCTTAAAATAAAAAAATTGCCCATAAAACTGTTTTTGTTGTAGGGTCACAAATATAGTTTGTTGTGATCATCTGGATTTTGATCACAGTGTTCATGTCTCCTCATGCCGTCAGTCGTTCAAATTGCTGTTGGATGACTCAGTCACTCCTGAGGTTTGAACTCTTGAAATTCAACAGACACTGGACTGACCACGATACATCTAGAAATGATGATTAAATGAACATTTGGAGTGGTGTCCTAATTTTTTCTATATTGTCTAATAAAAGCCATTATGGACTCTGAATTGATTTTTGTCTTTTAGTTAAGCAAAGTCATACAGGTTTGAAATACAACATAACTGTTCTTCACTTGACATGAAAGATGTTTGTCACTGTCAGAAGAGCAGCTGTAGGGGGTCATTACAGTGAAGGAGAGATTGAGTCTGTGACGGTTAATAATCAATGTAATCACCCTGAGAAATAAAAGTGTGTTGTGTTGAAAGCACCCGAGGGGGGGTCTGACTGAGACGTGATTGAAGCCCAACCTCAGGGGACAGTACTGCGCGCACGCCTGTTACACTAACATCCCAATTAATCTATTAAAAACTTAATTCTTTAATCTCTTTTATTAAAGTATATTTCACCATCTAAACACTTATTACAAAGAATAATTTTTTCAACATGCTATGATTTGGGACAAACTCAAATGCTATTAGGGGCAGATAATATGTCAATTGCAATGCAAGTAAAACTCTATGCTGTTCTTAATTCAGCATCCATAACTGGTTATAAGTTAACCTATGTCACTGATCGAGACAAGACCTTTAATACACGCTAGCGTCCCTAAAGGAAAAAATCTGAATTATTTCCTCCTCATGTACAGTTCACAATCATTTACTCGCCCTCACTTCATAACGGACCTCAATGAGTTTTTCTTTTGCAAAACACAAAAGATCTTTTGAAGATTGTTGATAACCAAACAGCGTTGAACGTCGTTGACTTCCATTATGTGATCACAAAACCACGGAGACATTTCTCAAGATATCTTCTTTTGTGTACTGCAGATAAGAAGAGTCAAATACGAGGTGGAATTAATTATTTATTTATTATACTTTTTTTAAATGATTCTTTTTTTCTCTGCACTATTTTTGATATCTGTTTTTTAAGTAAATTTTCACATTTAAGTCTGTTCAGCCATGTGACCATATTGACTGACTGCCTTTATTGCTTATCTAAAAAGCTATGGAATTTATCATATATATATATTTATATATAGGAAATATGTGGCAACAATTTAAATATATATTCTTTATAAAAAATCCACATATTTCAAGGTTGGATAGTCACCAGCACTGTTACTGTTTGAGCATCGGGACTGTTGAGCTCCACAAATGACTCGAAAGCTATGGTGAAAATATTCAATAAACCACTGTAATGTCAATCATCTTATGACACACCGCTGCTTTGTGTGAGGATGCAAATTCAACTGGAGTACATAGACGGAATTTAATTTCATTGTGAAAGCAGACCTAGACGCAATCACATCTATAGTGTGAGACCAGACAGAAATATCCGTGCGGAGATTTGGATTGAATGGAAGTGCAGAATTAAAGCAGTGATTTTAATACCAGGCTTATCTTCAGGAATCAATAATCCCCCTCAGATCTGTCTGGAGAGAAATTCTTCATCAAAACCGCAGTTTTCATTTCGCAGCCATCTTTATGGGCCCTGAGCTGAAGCGATGAACCTTGGATAATAAGATCCTCTCTGGATGAAGTAAAGGAGAGAGAAGGAACACACCTTAAACTTAACTTGTGATTAATCTGCTTTCTTTCTGTGATATTTAATTCAGTTTTATCGCATAGTGTGAAGTAGAGAGACTAGTGAAACGTTGCACTGCTCTTTTCCTCCGGTCATTTTGTGTGAGACGTTTAGTTTTGTGCTTGTAAGCTTTTCTTTAATAATCTGATGTAAGACAAGTGCATGCCGACACACCGTGTGCTGTATCCGTCGCCATAGTAACAGCTGTAGGGTCATTATGTATCATGGGTACCACTTTCCTAATCCTGCCGTTGAGGAATCTTCTTAAATCCTGAACCTTCTTTTACTAAATGTGTGATGCATAACCAGATGCAGATGTATTCCAGACAAATTCACAATTTAGATGCTGTGCAGAGAAATATGATTTATGGGTAATATTGGTTTTATTTGCTGCTGTATAATGAAGGTGCTTTGAAAATGTGATGCGGGTTGTGTTTATAATGAGGAGACCGCGGAAAGCAGAACCTCGTGTTGCATGATTTTAATTTTCATATGGGAATATTTCACCAGAGAAAGAACTCTTTACTCATCCTGATGTGGGTCTTCTGAAATCACGCGATGGTTTTGAGAGAGAAAGATTTTCTGTAAATATTTTTGGGTTAAGAGGTGTATTTAAGCACTATAGGGAGGTGTGGCTTTGAAAGCAAAACGAGGTTCAGTCTCATCATTGCCGCAGGAGCGAACAGTGATTTGATGCGGACAATATCACAGTTTGAGTGTGCGATGAGCTCCGTTTAAACATATTTCCCATTCATTATTTCATTATCACATCTTATTATTGCTGTTCTTTTCATTTGGCTTAAGTAATTGTGCCCACCATCGTGAATAGACGACAAGTTGTAATTTATTCATAATTGATAACCATTACCAGAAGAGTAGAGAGGCTTTCACATTTTGCCTTTCTTGCATTTCGTCCTCAAGGTTTATTTACGACTCCTGCATTATATGAAGAGTCAACAGTCTGTGATCGATCATCAGAGCATCAAACCCCAAACCTGATCCTCATTTTACCCATAATGCCTTCTGTTCAAAAATGACCAGATTGCTTTCTAAAGACGTCTGGGGCTTACTGGGGTTAGTCATTGACCAGTATGGCTTTTAAATGGCCAATTCATTTCAAGTTTATTTATATGGAGCTTTTTATAATGTTGCATTGTTTCAAAGCACCTTTATAAAAAATGGGGAAAATTAATACATTTATTGAACAAATATGCAATGTCAGACTAATGGCAAAACATTATTTCAAAATGTTCACATTTTTCTTATTTAAAAGCATTTCTAATGTCTGTACTGTTTGTCCTGCAAAGAAATTTCTGTAAAGCTGCTTTGAATCCAAATTGTGAAAGCACTGCATAAATACATTTTGAATTGAATTAGAAAGTCAGGCGTGTGTTTATAGATGTCTATACATGTTGCGTAATCTCAAACGTGTATTTAAAAGCTGTTTAAAAGTCGCAGCAGGAATCTCTGACCTGTTATTTCGTGACAGTAGCACAATGCCCCTGTGTTTAAAGTTCAACTGCGCTTGAATTTGTTCTGTCAGAAAGGCTCGCGCCGGCTGTGCCCGGAGCTTAATAAGGGTGCGTCTCCGGAGACACAAGGGTCCTGAATGAACCTCAGACCGCAGGAGGTGGACACACTGGACGGCAGTCCCGGCCGCCCGGGGTTTACAGTTTTTACCACCACCGTCCACTGTGCCCCACGGTCGTGTGATGTAAGGAGAGCTGTCGGAGCACATCACATGATTCTTCTGTATTATCCGCCTCTTCACACAGTCGAGAGATCTATTCACAGTTAAAACCTGAGTGAGCTTTATCTACATCACAACAGGTGTGAATCTCATGAATGATTGTCACGTGTCAGCCTCAGAATCACAAGAAAAGAATGAAGGACATGTGCATTTTTGGTTTAAGATAAACGTGATAAAAATTCTGTTGAATGCTTCCTCCTAATAACTGTAAGCTTATAACAATTATCATTTTGACGTATTTTGATTTCAACTCAAATTCGGAGGTTGTTTTATGCACTTACGTTTCAAACAGAGATGTCACAGAGAGGCAAAGCTACAGAAAATGAAGTTTTTTTTAAGTAAACTTGATTTGCAATTTCGAAATAAAAATCCAAACATCATTTTTTTACATTTCCATACTGCTAGAAATAGTTTGACAGGTTCTGTGAGACTCACCAAATATTTGCTTGAGAAATAAATGTATTTTGACATCCTCGTCGTCCTCCTGCACAATAGCTTTAAACGACTCGTGGATGGATTGAACGTTGTTTAAATGGCAGAAGGCAGCAGGTGTTTATCAGGACTTCATTTGTGGTGGAAAACTCCTGTTAGGAAGGGAAATATGGATTATGAACGCTTTGATGTGAAAGTGAGAGAGTTTCTGCTGATGGATTGCCATATTTTATCTGGTGAAGCAGGTCGCTGGGCAGCACCTCTGCGAGTCTGATATCCCTCACGTTACCCTCGGGGTGATTTTCGAAACCAGAACGATTTTTTAAGATAAATCAACAAACACCCGTATGCTGCATATCCACGCAATACTGCAGTTCAGAAAAGAAGATTTAAACCTGCACTCCTCATATGTCTCCGGGTTTGCATGAGAACAATGTGCAGCTAAAAAAAGTTTATCATTTGTTTGAATAAAGCGTGCAGATGTCAGAGCAGGTTGGACGTCAAACGTTGTTTACACAAACGACCAATGTTGCTGTTAAATAAATCTTGTGTTTATATTTCTGTGATGTGTTGGTGTTTTAATGTTTAAGACAGTACTCATGATGAGCTGTTTGTCAGGTGGACGGGGGCAAGGTTCCAGTGGCTCTCGGGTCTCGGTCCAGCGATGCATAGAGGACAGAAACATGTGAGCGTGTCATTTTAGCCGAAGGGCCTGAAATCAGAACTTCCCAGTGTGTCAATGATGGAGGCAACTAATGACACAAACACAGTTTATGTTCACAACCACAGACTGTAAATATTTTGGGGAAGTTTCTGGTACGTGAGAGTATGGTTAATGCGTCTTTCACCTCACTGAATGTTTTTAAAAGAAAAGAGGAAAAACACAATTGGTTAAATTGTAAATGGATTGTAAATTGAATGTTCTCTGTTAAACGATCATATCTTTTTAGTTCAGTTCAACTCAAATGTATTTCTAAAGTACTTTTCACAATTTTGCCTTGCGTATAACTGCATATTACTTCAGATAGAAGGGACGAAGTAAGCTGTCATTAAAGCAGAATATATTTTATATGTATATATTTATAAAATTCTCAAATGACTATTACAAATTATTTATATATAGACCCAGACGGGGGCTTATTTCGCGATACCAGCCGTCTGCTTGTATATTATCCCACTTATTACACGCCCACTTGCTCACAGGAGAAAAAAACTGGTCATAAAATGTGAATTTGAAATATTTTATTATCTAATTTTTTACGAATCCAGACCTTCCGCGAGGAAAGCCGGTTTTAAAGTAAAAAACGATGTTCAAATCATTTGTAAAGATAATGTGATATATGTTATTAAAGAGATGTTTATAATACATTTGTGTGTAATAATAAACTGCCCCTCTCAAAATGATTTGCTACATCTGGGTCACAGGGTGTTATTAGTTTTGAGCGGTCGTTATTTGAAAATAACAACCCATGGAAGGAGCGACTGGCCAATCAGAATCAAGCATTCAAATGAGCCGTGTTATAATCCGTTCTAATCAAGGTTGATGTAGGATATAGATTGTAATTAGTAATAAGTAATTAAATACTTTGTGGAGAGACTCATTTGTACAGCAATCTATTACAACGTTGAATATGTGATAAGTAACTTGAAATTCGATTACTTTTCAGAGTAACTTTCCCAACATTGAGAGGGACAGCTATGCTTTCAAGACTGACATGTTGCGAGTTGATCTAAATTCATCATGTCTTGCAGGAGTGATGTATCTTCACATTTGCAGAGGGAGCCGAGGGGTTACACTGCATAAACTGAATCTTTTTCCTGACGTGTCTCGCTGGTGTTTGACAACTGCAGTAAGCAGCTCGCATCTGTCTGACGGTTTCCCCGATGTCATTTTTAGGTGCTGTACTCCACTGTGCTCTCTCTAATGACTGTCAGAGTTCTCTCTCCCCGCTGTGTGTGCATTAACAGTAGCAGCTGTTGTGGGTTGAGGTCTACCCACAATCCTCTCTGACCTTTATTATCTGACCAGTCGAGTGTATCACGGCCTCCCGGTGAGACTCCGGCTCAGTGTGCTCTTTGTCTGCGCAGGTGTGCGTGTTTTCATCTTTTTCAGGTTGTTTTGGACAAGCTCTGCTCAGTGTGGTCACTGTCACACTGTGTGCATCTGCAGATCTACAAAACGTCGAACAAGGATTACACATTAGACCACGCTCCAGTTTCCGGCGTCACAACTTTACGGGCCCTAATGTTTTTCATGTCATCGATTTATTTCTCTAAATGGCTCCGTGGTCCTGCAAAGTGTTTTGCTTTGGAGAGATGCGAGTTAGCCTGTGTGCTGTGTGACACGTCACATTATTAAATGTCTTGTTTCTTCTTTTCTGTTCTGTGCAGAACACGAGAAGCATTGCCTATGCAAGAGCACCGAGTACATGAATCTACACTTCAAAGTGAAATGGTTCCACAACGAATACGTGCGGGATCTGCCGGCATTCAAGGGAATTTCTCCCGAATATTCACTGTAAGTCTTCATATAATCCATATACTGTGATCATCTCACACACACACATGTGTTCGTGTTCTTGGAGTTTACAGCATGAGCGTGTGACGGTTATACGCTTCATTTATGTGTATATTCATTATCAAATTAACGTTTATTTTTCAGGTTTAGGAACACCGTTTATCATTTAGTATTTAAAAGAAATTAAATCATTATTGAATAATTAAATAATCAAATAACAATACTAAGTTTAATTTTAAATAGGGCTGTCAAACGATTAATCGCGATTAATCACATCAAGAATAAAGGTTTGTGTTTACATTATATATATCTGTGTACTCTGCATATTAATTTTGTATTTTTAAAGACAAAACATACACATACTTGTCATTACATTTAGGCGATTATTAAATTTATTCATTTATATTTAGAAATAATTTAAATTCTAAATAAAAGTTTATTAATTGTTATATTTTATATTTTTCTTAAATGTATGCATTTATGTGTATGTGTTCATAAATACGAAATTAAAAAGTACAGTACAACGACATATATTATGTTAACACAAACTTTTATAATGGTTGCGATTAATCACGATTAATCATTTGACAGCCTTTATTTTAATCTTTTAATTTAAAAAAAATATTCCAATAAGAAATATATTTTGTCTTTTATTTCTCTGACTGTTTAAAATGTATTAAATGATCGATTAAATAATGCTTTAGGACAGCAAGAAAACAATAAGAACACTATTAACTCAAGAGAGGCAAAATCGGCCTGACATACAGTATATAAATTTAGATTAAAGACCGTTTTTAAATTTTGTTCAGCTTTAATGATTCTCACACCCAAACGATTGTGAGGAAGCGCAGCTGTCCTGCCTCCTCGGAGAAATCACCCCTGATTTACATTCACCACCAGTATTGATGGAGGATGTTAACCCCACATCCATACATTTCCCATCATGCATCTGTCCTGAATCTTTAGACACTGCGCTCGGAATGGCTGCTGTCTGTGGCTGAAATGTCACTCATTTATTACAGTGAGTTATGGGTGTCTAGGGGAGGGTTGACAGAAGGGATGGAGCATCAGGGTAGAGCCACACACCTGTCAATCAAAGAAGAATTGATTTAGCTGTGAAGGTACAGGAGTGCTGCTCCGCCCATCCCATTCATTTACATCAGTGACACCTTGAGGAAACGAGATGAGACGAGAGATCTGAATATATTCAATCTTAGTTTAGATGGTTATATACATAAAAAATAGGAAAAATTCAGAAGGCAGAAACGTGTAAGAAAATGTTATGCTTTCTCACTTGTCCAGGTGGCTTTGGAGAAATGTAAAATTACAAGGGCATTGAACTTGGTAACATTTAATATGACTTAAATAATTGTAATCTTATTTCCCAGATTTATTCAAAGTAATAACCAAGAATTTACAGCTTAACTGAGGCTGAATTCAAATTGTATGAATTCCAGAAATTTGAGGGGTAGATTCAATCGTAGTTCAGTGATGCAGTACAAACATGACATAAACTTTAAAACGTGAGGCTTACGGTAAAATTAAGGGACTTACAATGTGACAACATCATCACCACAATACCTGTCGAATGTGATTTCATCATAACCTACACACACACACACACACACCTTCTTAAGTTCTGTATGTTCATTCTGAGCTGTTAACATTTGCTCAGCGTGTTGTAAGTCACTGCTAAAATACTGTGATTATCACATCACTTTATATTTGATTTAACAGAGATCCGTTCAGACCCCTGCTGTTCAAGTACCCGCAGGAATTATTCACTCAACATCACAGCCTTAAATGCTCCATGCGTTTAGTCAAGTCAAGTCAAGTCAAGTTGAGCTTTATTGTCATTCCACTACATGTGTGGACATATAGCGGGACGAGATGTCGTGCCTCACAGGACCACGGTGCTACATAAATACAGATATACAACACGAAGTAAAACAGTATAAACCTATACCCAACTAACCTACTGTCAGCTTTGACTATACATATGATATATATAAAAGTGGTTACCTATACATAAACTAAGAGATAAAAAATAAATAAATAAAAACAAACTGTACAACTGTGCAAATGACTTCAAATACTGTACATGTGCAAAGAGAGAGACATTCAAGCAGCTGGCTGGGAAACAGTGTAAGGTGATTTGTGGTGCATGAGCCAGTAAACATACATACATTACAGTCATATATTACAATCAGTCTTTTGTGGGATTATGGACACACAATGGTGTGTGAAAGTGTCTAGTGCATGCTGAGGAGAGTGTGTTGCTACAGGTGGCTTGTGCAGGCCCGCTCACCTGAATTGCACAGAAATAAAAGTTCACAGTTTTTTCCTGAGACGTGGTATGGTGTATGTTGGGGGGGGGTGGGGGGGGGGGTTGTTAGGGGTTTCAGAGAGGGGCGGTGTGATGCGAGTTCAGGGCTCTCACAGCCTGGGGGAAAAAGCTGTTGAGCAGTCTTACGAACCGTTTCTACACCAATATTTAGAATCTCAACATTTCAGTCAGTGAGTGACATCCATATAAATATAGTTATTTTGGGATTATTGAAAGTTTTTTCCAAACAGAGTTATCTGCTTTTGCAAATAAACCTTTTTTTTAAAGACTAATGTCTAGTTATATTAATACCTGGCAACCACATACCAAGACTACCCACAAGTGTGAGCAAGCATCTCTCACATTTCCTTTTGAAAGTATGTTGTTTTAGTTATTTCAATGATTAGAATTAAATTGCTTTAGTTTCACAGTTCTCTGGTGCGTTGTCTCTCTGCAGGTGGTTCGAGCCGTTTGTGATCCAGTGGTTGGATGAAAACGAAGACGTGTCCATGGATTTCCTCAACGGAGCCCTGGAGAGAGATAAGAAAGACGGGGTGAGATTTGTCCTGAGTTTAGAAGTGTTACTTAGTTTCTGTCAAGCTTCTCATATGTATATTGGCAAACACAGCTGTTACAGTAAACATCACTTTAAATACAGCATTCGCTCTTCTGCTTCTCTGCTGCTTCGGGCCTGCTGAGATCTTTCTGCTTACAAGTCTTGTGATTTGGCTTTTAATAAAACAGATGCATGGGACAGTTTTACGTTTTTCTCTTCCTTAGTTCGTAGAAGATAGAACGCTTTTTTTAAACTAATAATGCAGTCAATGCCGTGAAAATGTCAACCTTACCACTTCAAAATTACGTTTTTACCAGCAATTTTTACTTTGGTGACAGCATAGATTTTAACATTTGGTGGTTCAAATACACATGTGAGATCTCTCTTCAAATTTGTAAAGCATTTGTTTTATTTTTAGTGCATGCTTTTTCATAGTCAGGTAAGAGCCATTTTCAGGATTGTCACATCCATAATACTACATATTCCTCATAAATGGACACATGAAAATGAATATAAAGTAACTATTTGATGTTCTATAAAGAGGCATCCCATCTACATTCATTGAGTATTATTACTTCAGGATTGTGCATTTTAATTTATAGAAATCCTACAATTTTATATTCTCCCAAACATAGTGTCCTTTTTTTGTCACATCCATAACACATGTTTATTTCCCAGTTTTTAAATACATATTTTTTTCTAAACACTGACATTGTTTGATGTTTAGACTCTATCAACAATGGTTCGGTATAATATAAACAGATGGTTCAATATAATCGTAACAAATTCATTCTCTGACCATTTTTATGTTACGTCCATAACGCAAAATGTCACCTCCATAACACTGGAATTGCCCATATGCATTTTTAGGGGAAGTTCACAAGACACAGTTTTCATGTGGTTAAAGTGTTCGTTTTCACAACAAAAGTATTTTGGAGGCCTAACAACACAATCTTGTCTTTGTGTAAACGAAAAAAAATGCAAATCTGTGAAAGTATAATAAATGTTATACAATTTGCACAAATTTAATATAACTTGAATTCAAAAAAAATGCTGGGTTGTTTTATTCTTGGTTGGGTATAATCTTGGTTGACCCAAGAGTAGGTTCATTTCAAACTAACGGTTGAGTTTGTTCATATTTTACCCAACCCCGAGTTGAGATTTTTTTCAGCTTTTGATGTTATCAGTCATCTTCGCCCCCATCTCGCAGATTCGGGGCTCCAAAACAATGAAGAATTTCCATGACATTCACATGCATTTCTCTGGTAAATGTGATTATTGTGACATGTCTTGAAGGCAGCGGCACTAGAACGCTTATCATTTCCATTTCCATGAGGCCGCGAAATAGGAGTATGAATATTACAGATACTTGCCTTTCAGCAGCTGTCGCTCAGGATTTACCTCTCTGTTTGGTCGGGCATAAATTTTCTCATGGCACATTCATTCAAGGATTGAACGGAATGAAACGTTGGGATAAACTGCGGTGAATTAAAAGCATTAGACTGATGAAAGAACATCGAAGGAACTCTTGTGATTTAATTCGAGCTGATTTACTCAATTCTCTTGCGAGCGGTTGATCTCACGGTTTTATATCTTAATTGCTTTTAACCAGAAACACAAAAACACAAATAAGTTATCATAGGCTTGTGTGTTTCCTCATGAACATAAAAAAATTGTTTTCATTTGCTGCTCTTGAACCTTTTCAGACACAGAATCATGCGGCAGATAAACAGAGAGACTGTTGAAATGTTTTGTTTTTTAATAGGTGTTTACAGGCAGTGCTAGATGAGAAATCCCAGCAGCGTGTCAGAACGGTGTTGAGCAGTCTTGTGAGATTCATCTCTTAATGTTAAGACGCTAATGGAGCAGCGCATGAGTTAATTGTGTAATGATTATGAGTCTTGTGGTGGCCGTGGAAGCGTCTGGGGAACCAGATCAGAGTCACAGGTTAATTGTGTCATAGGTTATGTTGGCAGGCGTTCGCAGCGGCGCTTCATCACACCTCCATCGATCCCAGCTCTCTCTTCTTCTGCTTGTGGCTTCATTGTTGTGTTGTTTTGTTTATTGCAGTTCCAGCAGACGTCCGAACACGCTCTCTTCTCCTGCTCGGTGGTGGACGTCTTCACGCAGTTGAATCAGAGCTTTGAGATCATCAAGAA
Source organism: Triplophysa tibetana (assembly GCA_008369825.1). Lineage (NCBI taxonomy): Eukaryota > Metazoa > Chordata > Actinopteri > Cypriniformes > Nemacheilidae > Triplophysa > Triplophysa tibetana. The sequence continues at coordinate 22,916,732 of CM017903.1, read as the reverse complement.
GCTGGAATGTCCCAATCCTCAAGCTCTCGCTCACTTCATGCGCAGGTTTGCCAAGGTGAGGATGGGTTGCTGGATTGCAGGAGTAAGGTTTACGGTTACTGGGTGATGTGAACAGGGAGTCAGTGTTATGTGTGTCAGAGGATTTGTTGTTGATCGTTCGTTTAGAAACAGAAAGCAGTTTGTGTTTTGGTGCAGTAGATGGAAGAAGACCTGATCCTAGTTTCTATTACAGATGAAGATGATTGAAATGAGCTTCAGAACAATTTACTGTGTATTAAACCTCCTGACATTACTAAACATTAAACACTGTGTCTGTGTGTGTGTGTGTCTACGTGTGTGTGAGTGTCTCTATATATCTCTCGGTCTGTGTGTGTGTGTATTTGTGTGTACGGACGTGCATGTGTTTGTATCTCTCTATATCTGTATGAGTGTGTGTGTGTGTGTGTTTGTGTGCGTGCATGTCTCTCTCACTCTGTGTATGTTTGTGTGTGTGCGTGTGCGTCCGTGTGTGCGTGTGTGTGCCTCTCTCTCTATCTGTTTGAGTGTGTGTATGTGTCTCTCTTTCTTAAAGTGTAGGTGTGTGTGTGTGTGTCTTTCTCTCTACTTGTGTGTGTGTGTGTGTGTGTGCGTGCATGTGTGTGTGTGACTCTCTCTCTATCGTTTCTGTGTGTTTCTCAATCTCAGTGTTTTTGTCTCTTTCTGTGTGTGTGTTTGTATATCTGCTCCTCTGTATCTAGGTTTGTGTGTCTCTTTCTCCATCTGTATGTGTGTATGTTTTTCTCTTTATGTGTGTGTGTGTGTGTGTATGTATGTATGTATGAATGTGTATGTGCATGCGTACATGAGTGTTTTTCTCTGTATTTATGTGTTTGTCTCTATCTCTGTGTGTGTGTGTGTGTGTGTGTGTGTTTGTTTGTGTGTGTTTGTTTGTGTGTCTCTCTCTATCTGTTTGTGTGTGTCTCTCTCTCTCTATCTGTGTGTGTGTGTGTGTATATGTGTTTGTGTCTCTCTCTCTCTATCTGTGTGTGTGTGTGTTTGTTTGTGTCTCTCTCTCTCTATCTGTGTGTGTGTGTGTATATGTGTTTGTGTCTCTCTCTCTATCTGTGTGTGTGTTTGTGTGTCTCTCTCTCTCTTTCTGTGTGTGTGTGTTTGTGTGTGTGTGTTTGTTTGTGTCTCTCTCTCTATCTGTGTGTGTGTTTGTGTGTGTCTCTCTCTCTCTATCTGTGTGTGTGTGTGTGTGTCTCTCTCTCTCTCTATCTGTGTGTGTGTTTGTGTGTTTGTGTGTGTGTGTGTGTGTGTGTGTGTGTGTGTGTGTGGGTGTGTTTGTTTGTGTCTCTCTCTCTATCTGTGTGTGTATATGAGTTTGTGTCTCTCTCTCTATCTGTGTGTGTGTGTGTTTGTGTGTGTCTCTCTCTCTCTATCTGTGTGTGTGTGTGTGTCTCTCTCTCTCTCTATCTGTGTGTGTGTGTATATGTGTTTGTGTCTCTCTCTCTCTCTCTCTCTCTCTCTCTCTCTCTCTCTCTCTATCTGTGTGTGCGCACATGCATGTGTCTTTCTCTTTATCTCTGTGTGTGTCTCTATCTCTATGTGTGTTTATGTTACCATGTAGAATATCAACAGGAACATGTAAGATGATTCACGATAAATCAGTTTGTGTCAGCAGATCATGTTTCCTTAGAACAAATTGTTTGATCAGACGTTGAGTCCACTGTGTTGTATTGATTTGTGTTGTCATATAACACAGCTGACAGCAATATACTAATTGCATTACAATAAGAACTTTCTCCACACTGTAAAGAGAATACGATCACTGCTTGCACATGTATGCATGACATTTCTTAGCATAGGAAATAGTAAGAGCACGCATGTCCACGACATTCTACATCATTTGAGTTGTCATATGTAACCCAGGTTACCAATAAGTGTTGGCAGGGACAGAATAAACTTCAAGTTAAATGAAAGATTTTGACACAGCACATATAAGTTGTAAAAGGATTTATTAGTGATATAAAAGTGAAGAAAAACATAAATATGAATATTATAAAATTATTCAATGAGTGTTACTTTCTTTTGGAAGGCCTCCAATTAGATCGCGCTTTGGGTGACGTCATGTGAGCTTCCGCTATTGCGGGACTTTGGAAAGTAGTGCGTACTAGATTTAGTTTTTTTTCCCCTCCATGAATCTGATGAGAGCAGATGGTTGTTGCTGCTCCGGGAGATTTTAAGCTCTAAATCCAGCGAAAACTCATGATTCAGAGAGAAGCCGTGTATGTGAGATTGATGGTTTGGAACATTGTCATCTGAATTTTCCTGTTCTTCAGATGCACATTGTGTTCGAGTTCCTTGGCCAGGTTTTTTGATGTGTTTTATTTCCATTTGAATGCTGGAACGTTCGTCTGAGTGCGATCCATCTGCTGGTATTCAAGTGAATTGCGAGTCAATCCAGGATTGTGAACCGTCTCAACTCCTCTTTGGATGTCTTACAGTGGAGTTGGACTGGCGAGCCACCCAAGAACGAAATCTTGTTTTCCTGAGAAAAGAGAAGCCGAAACTGAATCGTTCACCTTTGACTGGTAGGACAGAACTGTGCATTTTCTAATTGGTTCATCAGGAAGATGATTCCAGAACTGAACTGAACAGTTCACGGACTGTTTGAACTGAATTAATGGACTGATTGGGTTCATTGCAGAGAAATTTGATTTGGGATCATTGTGAAGTGAGAATAATTGTGTGTTTATGTTATTTTATTTCATTTGAATCTGGGTGAAATCCTATGGTGGAGATTTATAGTGAATGAAGAAAAGTGAATTAGAGGGTTTACTGGAAATTGATTTCACTAATTATTTTTGTTAGTGATTCGTAATTCTAGGAAATTGAATAGTTGATTCTAAAGAAGAGGAAGAGATAAGATCAATAATTTTGAATTCATTTAAATGTTCATACGTCAAATTTCGTTGCTATATTGGTTCACATAAAATTACAATTTGTTAACTTACCTGTTGGTCTGAGTGTTCACTGCTGCTGCATCATCTCTCTCCTAGAGCGAATCAAAATCTTCTGAGCCACTGGTCCATTAGTGAGTGTGATCTAGTGAACTTGTCATTGGGTGCAGGCACAGGTTACATAATTTGGCGAGCCAGCCAGGAGAGAAGATTGATTGCAGCAATAGTGATTCGGTTTTGAGTCCAAACAAAAAAAAAAAATAAAGAAAAAAAAACGGAAAGAGACAATATAACTATACATAAATATTTTCACTTACATTCTAATAAAACTTTGACGACATGGATATTGTAACGAGAGAGAACGTAGATGTTTCAAACGCCGTGATAGTCAGCGGTTTAACATTTACCGAAACAGATCAGGACTTAGAAACATGGTTGCTGAGATATGGTAGCATTAGTCGCAACCTTCTTATCGATGACCCTAACTCCGAATTCCATCAGCATGCCATTATGGAATTTACTGATAGCTCTGCTATGAAAACGCTAATGCCCCTACTGCCTGTATCGATTGTCAGCACATCCAACCCTAATACCACTTACTTAGTGCGTGCCTTAGGCTGTGTGTACCCCCATGTAGTCAGGGACAGTGCCACTAAGCTGTATTTGGAAGAGCTACAAACTATTGCTAGCGCTAGTGGGAAGTCAATTGAAGAGGTGCTCCAGGAGGAGTTACAGAGGATGAAAGCTGGCTGTTCAGTTGCTGAGCCCATAACTGCTCCAGATGAAAGAGTGGAGCATTCACGTGTTGCAGACTCCCAAACTCGGGACAGTAGCACCATCAGTTCACTGGATGGACAGTCGTCCCCAGCCAAATTACAGAAAGTGACAACCGAACGAGTAGCCCCTCCCTCAATTGAATCTGAAACACCACAAAACCTGTCCAAGGAAAGATCCAGCCATAGAACTAGCTATCCTGCTCCTACAGTTTTACCCCCTGCAGTACTTACCATGGACATGATTGATCCGCCCAGCGTGCAAAAGGTGGTAGTTGAACACATTGTCAGAACTAACGACACTGCTACATTGCAACCTGCCTTTTTCCGTCTCAGGTCGTTCTCTGGGAAAGTTCCAAGGCCAGCAAACGAACCAGATTTCGACACATGGCGGGCAAGTGTTCAATTCCTTTTAGACGATCCTTCCATTTCGGATTTATCCCGCACGAGGAGAATTCTTGATAGTCTGCTTCCTCCTGCAGCTGATGTCATTAAACATGTGAGTCCCCAGTCTTTACCTTCAGTTTACTTGGAGTTGCTAGAGTCTGTTTACGGATCTGTGGAGGATGGCGATGAGCTGTTAGCAAAATTCATGACAATGCTACAGAATCAAGGGGAAAAGCCTTCCAGTTATTTGCACCGGTTGCAGGTTATGTTGAGCACCACTGTAAGGAGAGGTGGCATTGCGGAGAGTGAGCAAAACCGCTGTCTGATAAAACAATTCTGCCGTGGATGCTGGGATAACGAGTTAATCTCCAGTTTACAGCTAGAGAAGAAAAAGATCAACCCACCTTCTTTCGCAGAAATGGTAGTACAAATTCGCACGGAAGAAGACCGGCAAGCCTCAAAGGAAGACCGAATGAGGAACTATTTCGGATTTAACAAACCCAGTAATGCCCCCAAAATGAGAACTGCCATTCATCAAATGTCAACATACTCCCGCACTCCTCATGCAGTTGGTGAAACAGTTCAAGGAATGGACACTATGCAGTCTCAGATGTCTGAAGCCAATGCTCAGGCTGCTGCTATGCAAACCTCCAATTACCAGAAGTGCCAGCCGGACCATTCCAAAAATCCTGAGTTGATCCAGCTGAAGAAAGAACTAATAGAACTGCAAGCAGAAGTAGAGGCTATGAGAACATCCATCTCTGGTAAAGGGACGGAAGAAACCCCAGCAGTTAAGGAAATAGCAGGACTGAGGAAGCAAGTGGCAGAGTTAAAGGCTCAGTTGTCAACTCCTGAAACACCACAACATCGATCGGGGATGCCAGCAAGGTTTCAGTATAGGCAAACCGGGAGAGATGAGAACAACCAATTCAGAAGCGGTTCAGTGACAGTCACTCGTCCTCGTCCTGGATACTGTTTCAGATGTGGGGAGGATGGACACCTCGCCATCAATTGTGAAAATGATCCGAACCCGTCTAAGGTGGATGAGAAGAAGCGCCAGTTGAGAGACAAGCAAGTTCAGTGGGACTTGAAGAACCAAGCCACCACTGCTCAGTTAAACACCAGACAGTCTCTGTAGCAGGGCATATGGAGGCTGAGACGAGACATCATTGCCCTAAAACCAAACTGCCAAAAGGACTAATTGGAATGAAATGTACTGCACGAATCTCTGTCGACACAATCGAAGTGAACTGTCTTTTAGACACTGGTTCCCAGGTGACTACAATTCCATTGTCGTTTTACAAGAATAACTTGTCGCATCACCCCTTGAAACCTCTGGAATCTTTGCTGGAAGTTGAGGGAGCCAATGGGCAATCAGTGCCGTACCTTGGGTATGTGGAGTTAACTTTAATGTTTCCCAAAGAGTTCTTAGGAATAGACGCCGAGGTTACCACTCTAGCTTTGGTGGTTCCGGATTTGGTAAACGTACCACAAGTTCTCGTCGGTACAAACACCTTGGATGCACTTTACTCCAGCTATGTGCAGGAAGAGACTAACAGCCCCAATGCAACTTCCAACGGGTATGCAGCTGTATTGAAGACACTTGATGTGAGGCATCGACAGGCATGTGCCGGAACTCTGGGATGTGTGACGTTGAAAGGGACGGTCGCCGAAACCGTGTCAGCAGGAAGCACTGCCGTTCTTGATGGAGTGGTTTACCTGAGTTATCTTCCATCAGAAAAACTGACTGTTCTAAGTCCTCCCACAATATCGTCGCTGCCTGGTGGTTTATTAGTCGCTAGTGTGCTGCACACCTTACCTGGTAAACGGTTCTTCTCCTTGCCTGTGGTAGTCAAGAATGAAGCCCAGACTGACATAGTAATCCCTCCCAGGTCAGTCATTGCGGAAATGCATGCTGTCCAGCAAGTGGTGAACAAACCGTTAACCAGTGACAATGGTGAAATGAAAGGAAGGCCTGGAAGTTCTCAGATAACTGTCGATTTTGGAAACTCTCCATTGCCCCCCGAATGGAAAGAACGGATATCCGCCTTGCTGAACTCTATGCCTGAAGTGTTTGCTTTGACAGACATGGATTATGGGCACACTGATAAAGTGAAGCACCGAATCAAAATGAGTGACGAAACTCCTTTCAAACATAGAGCTCGTCCCATTCACCCACAAGACATTGAAGCAGTCAGGAAACACCTACAGGAGTTGCTAGCAGCGGGTATTATACGAGAGTCTGAGTCCCCATTTGCATCCCCCATCGTAGTCGTCCGAAAAAAAGACAACTCAGTGCGGCTATGTATTGACTTTAGGAAACTAAACGCTCAAACCATACGAGATGCATACGCCCTCCCAAACCTGGAGGAAGTGTTCACCATGCTAACCGGTTCCAAGTGGTTTTCTGTTCTCGATCTTAAGTCTGGGTACTACCAGGTTGAAATGGATGAAGCAGACAAGCAGAAGACCGCGTTTGTATGTCCTCTTGGGTTCTGGGAGTTCAACCGTATGCCGCAAGGGATCACGAACGCGCCCAGCACATTTCAGCGGCTAATGGAGCATTGTATGGGTGACTTGAACAGACGAGAAGTCTTAGTTTTCATTGACGATCTTATCATTTTCTCCGAAACCCTTGAGGAGCATGAACGTCGACTGACACAAGTCTTGAATCGCCTGAAAGAGTATGGATTGAAGCTCTCACCCGAGAAATGCAAAATTTTCCAGACATCCGTGCGCTATTTGGGCCACATTGTTTCTCAAAACGGTGTCGAAACTGATCCATCAAAGATTGAGGCTATTAAAACCTTGCCAAGGCCCCAGAACCTTCGAGAACTAAAATCCTTTTTAGGATTCACAGGATATTACCGGAGGTTTGTTAAAGATTTCTCCAGAATTGCAAAGCCGCTTAACAACCTTACAGCTGGCTATCCTCCGGTGCGAAAAGGGAAAAAGAAAGATAAAGATCAAACATACTTCAATCCAAAAGACTCTCTGGGTGACAGATGGACAACTGAATGTCAACAGGCATTTGAAGGTCTCGTGGACAGGCTAACATCGGCTCCTGTGTTGGGATATGCAAATCCGTGTCTGCCCTACCTGTTGCATACAGATGCTTGTGCTACAGGTCTAGGGGCAGCTCTGTACCAAGAACAGCATGGAGACATGAGAGTGATAGCTTTTGCCAGCCGTGGATTAACAAGATGTGAGGCCAAATATCCTGCCCACAAATTGGAATTTCTGGCCCTCAAATGGGCAGTAACCACAAAATTCCACGACTATCTGTATGGAACAGACTTCACCGTGGTAACTGATAGTAATCCCCTCACGTATGTGCTAACATCAGCTAAACTGGATGCTACTAGTTACAGATGGTTATCCAGCCTCTCAACGTACAACTTTAAGATCCAATACAGAGCTGGAGCACAAAATCAAGATGCGGATGGATTGTCCCGTCGTCCCCATGGTGAACCATCAAACGATATGGAATCTAAAAAAGAGCAAGAACGAATCAGACAGTTTACTCTACATCATCTTGAAGATCTTGAAGGCAACACTAAGACAATCTTACCTGAAGTAGTGGAGGCTATCTGTGGGAAACACCAAATCAATCAGTCCCGTGATTTTCTGTCTTTCCCGCTGACATTGGTAGAATCCCTGAGCATGAATGCAAAGGCCTTACCTCAAGAAATCCAGAAAGAAGATGGTCATGGTCTCCCAGAGATACCCTACCTATCTGAAGAGGATCTGATCAGGAAGCAGCAAGCTGACCCTGAAATTAAAGGGGTAATTGATTACTTGGAGTCTAACAACAAGCCTTCAAACATGAAATTGCACTCACCTGAAGTAACCTTGTGGATGAGACAGTGGAATAAGCTTGAGCTGAAGAATGGGTTGTTATATCGGAAGAGGATGGATGGAGACAAAGTGCTGAACCAACTGGCTTTACCTGAAGGTCTTCGAAACCTTGTACTTACCAGTCTTCATGATGACATGGGCCACCTGGGTTTGGAGCGAACTCTCGATCTTCTCCGCTCCAGGTTTTATTGGCCAAAGATGGCAGCCGACGTTGACAAAAAGATCAAAGGGTGCCAGCGCTGTGTTCGTCGGAAAACACCTCCACAGAAAGCGGCCCCCTTAGTGAATATCCACACTCAAAGTCCACTAGAGCTAGTTTGCATGGATTTTCTGTCGCTGGAACCAGACAGCAGTAACACTAAGGATATTTTGGTTATCACGGACCATTTTACCAAGTACGCTGTTGCAATTCCTACCCGTAACCAGAAAGCACAGACAGTTGCTAGATGCCTGTGGGATAATTTCTTTGTTCATTACGGGTTTCCTGAGAAACTGCTCAGTGATCAGGGGCCAGACTTTGAATCCCGTACTATCCAAGAACTGTGTAAAATTGCTGGCATTCGCAAAGTGAGAACCACCCCGTACCATCCTAGAGGGAACCCGGTGGAGCGTTTTAATCGAACTCTCTTGCAGATGTTAGGCACTCTGGAAAACAAAAGCAAAGCTCATTGGAAAGATCACGTCAGACCATTGGTGCATGCATTCAACTGTACTAGGAGCGATGTAACTGGATACTCGCCATATGAGTTAATGTTTGGGAGGCAGCCTCGATTGCCAATCGATCTTGCTTTTGGACTTCATACCAACTCCCATTTACACTCTCATTCGCAATATGTGAAAGCTCTAAGGAGTCGATTAGAGGAAAGCTACAGAATTGCTTCTCACAATGCATCCAAAGTGGCCGATAAGAACAAAAGGCGCTTTGACAGAAATGTAGTTGCCTCTACACTTGAACCAGGTGATCGAGTCCTTGTGCGAAATGTCAAATTGAGAGGGAAACACAAGCTGTCAGACAGATGGGCATCTGAAATATATGTGGTAGTCAGGAAAGCAGGAGACATGCCAGTGTATACAGTTTGCCCAGAAGGGAAAGATGGACCAACCCGCACGTTACACCGCGATCTGTTATTGCCTTGTGGATTCTTACCTGAGAATGAACTTGAGGAACCAAATTTGAAACCTCGTCGCAGGCCTAGAACCAGATCCCACTCTGTAAATGAAGCGGTTCATCAAGAGCATCAGAGTAGTCAGTCAGGATCAGACGATGACTCTAATTATGTTGGAAATTCAAGGTGTCGATTGGAGTTCAGTACAAAGATCATTACCCCTTCTCCAGAACATCCTAAGCTTGTAGAGAACTTACCTGGAATGGATTCTCATGAGTCATGTTCTCCCGTGGTAAAGCCTGTGAATGAAACTTACCTGGGAAAAGAGACCTCACTTGACATCAGAGTAAAAGGAAACATCACCGATACTCAGTCAGATGATCACGTGGGAGATCACTTACCTGAAATCAATCCTGTTGAGGCTGACACTGTTCAAGAAGAAGACACGGTTGAAGTGGAGACTTGCAGAAGGGAATGTGCTAAGGAAATTGAAGTCCCAGAGGTGTTACCAACCCTTAGTGAGGATGTGATGGAGACTTCAGATCTAATTGACACTGTAACTGAAGGAAAACAGATTAACGACATGAGTTCATCTGCTCAAGATGTTGCGAGTGACTACCCTGAGCCAGATGAGAACTTAGGAGCTACGGACCCTAGACGTTCGAAAAGGCATTGTGGGCCTCCTAACAAGCTGCAGTATCACAAGTTAGGAAATCCCTTGACCCTAGTTATTCAGTCATTATTGCAAGGGTTGAGTTCTGCATTTACCACTTCCTTGGAGGAATCCACGTCCATCAGTGACCAGTCCCTGAATATGTCTGAAGTTTTCCCCACTGTGGTGACATGTCAACCTCCAGCAGGCCCGAGGACGTGCCTGAATTTAGAGGGGGAAAGTGTAACCCAGGTTACCAATAAGTGTTGGCAGGGACAGAATAAACTTCAAGTTAAATGAAAGATTTTGACACAGCACATATAAGTTGTAAAAGGATTTATTAGTGATATAAAAGTGAAGAAAAACATAAATATGAATATTATAAAATTATTCAATGAGTGTTACTTTCTTTTGGAAGGCCTCCAATTAGATCGCGCTTTGGGTGACGTCATGTGAGCTTCCGCTATTGCGGGACTTTGGAAAGTAGTGCGTACTAGATTTAGTTTTTTTTCCCCTCCATGAATCTGATGAGAGCAGATGGTTGTTGCTGCTCCGGGAGATTTTAAGCTCTAAATCCAGCGAAAACTCATGATTCAGAGAGAAGCCGTGTATGTGAGATTGATGGTTTGGAACATTGTCATCTGAATTTTCCTGTTCTTCAGATGCACATTGTGTTCGAGTTCCTTGGCCAGGTTTTTTGATGTGTTTTATTTCCATTTGAATGCTGGAACGTTCGTCTGAGTGCGATCCATCTGCTGGTATTCAAGTGAATTGCGAGTCAATCCAGGATTGTGAACCGTCTCAACTCCTCTTTGGATGTCTTACAGTGGAGTTGGACTGGCGAGCCACCCAAGAACGAAATCTTGTTTTCCTGAGAAAAGAGAAGCCGAAACTGAATCGTTCACCTTTGACTGGTAGGACAGAACTGTGCATTTTCTAATTGGTTCATCAGGAAGATGATTCCAGAACTGAACTGAACAGTTCACGGACTGTTTGAACTGAATTAATGGACTGATTGGGTTCATTGCAGAGAAATTTGATTTGGGATCATTGTGAAGTGAGAATAATTGTGTGTTTATGTTATTTTATTTCATTTGAATCTGGGTGAAATCCTATGGTGGAGATTTATAGTGAATGAAGAAAAGTGAATTAGAGGGTTTACTGGAAATTGATTTCACTAATTATTTTTGTTAGTGATTCGTAATTCTAGGAAATTGAATAGTTGATTCTAAAGAAGAGGAAGAGATAAGATCAATAATTTTGAATTCATTTAAATGTTCATACGTCAAATTTCGTTGCTATATTGGTTCACATAAAATTACAATTTGTTAACTTACCTGTTGGTCTGAGTGTTCACTGCTGCTGCATCATCTCTCTCCTAGAGCGAATCAAAATCTTCTGAGCCACTGGTCCATTAGTGAGTGTGATCTAGTGAACTTGTCATTGGGTGCAGGCACAGGTTACACATACATTATTTATTAGCAGTACATCACAATTATATAAACATCTTTTACACTCTGACACACATCAGATTCCAGGAGTTTTCAGGGATTTCCAAGAGATTTCAACCCAGTTAATGGCCTCTTTTAAAAGTATCTCTGCTGAATGCAAATGTACTGCAAAGGGCAAACAAAAAAAGAGAGAAAGAAAGCGAGAGGGGGCTTCAAACCCTCTGCTCCTCCCACAGGATTATGGGTAAAGACTCTTGTAGGAGGCATTGATTACTTCAAACAATCTTGACACGAAAATTATCTTACAGACGCCTTAGCAGACGCATATCATTTACTTATTTACATATTTATTAATGTATTAAGTGCTTTATTTACTCACACTTAGCAGCAGGTTGCTGATGAGAGCTGATGTTGATGCAGCAGGCCGTAGATGTTCTTCCGCCTCTTTCTCTTTAGACTTAAATGATAAGAATTCTGCAAATTAGTTAGATTATTTATGTAAATTAGTAGCTTTCCATTTCATCGACATTCCTCTCTTGCATTGTATTTCTGCTGTCACTATACTCGAGCGATGACACCTACCCTGGACCCTCATGTTGTTTTTTATACCATATCTTCATTTATTCTCATTGCAGACGATAAACAAAGTGCTTCTCCAGTATGCTGTGATCATCACAAAAGACTTCGGCAACCATCTCAGCAAAGAGAAACTGGTGAGTTTACGGTCACACACGTACGCGTGCTCCTACAACCGCATAAATGTCAGCGTGTTTTAAAGTCTCGACCCTCAAAGTGTCGAAACATGGCTTGATCAGATTAACCGGGACGTGCTCGGTGATCGTTGCCATGGAGAGCGGCCAGACGAAGGTAGCGAGACATTAAAGGCCCGACTTTGATGGGCCTGTGGCGTATGCGTTCGGTGTTATCTCTACGGCGCCTAGAGCGGAACGCTTACACAGTGTAGTGCTGAATGTTCTCGCTTTCCTCGTTACGTCTGCGTCCTCTCTTCTTTTAACTTTCTCTTCTTTGTGTAAAATGACAGCGCTCGGCTAGCTTACTCAGAGCTGCTTTTGTTCCGCCGTGATTTTTCAGTGTCTTTTGTGGAATGATTACAAAAGCTCGACATGCAGGATGTCCGTGGCAGTGGGAAAGACAGATGTATCTTTTAAGTGGCGTGACAGGCGCACAGAAAGAAAACGCTGCTGTGGCCGGCAATTAAAGACGTATCTCTGTTCTGTCTGAGATGATAGAGGCGCTCTTCTGAGAACATCCAATGAGAGCTTTCTTCTTAGAAACAATATCCGAATGTTGAAATAATGTCCTGAAAAATCAACTCTATATCGTTCAGAACCGTGTTGCTGTTTTAAATGTGTGAAAGTCGGAGACACTGGCCCATCAAATTGTAAATTCAGAGTTTCACCTGCATTTATCACACCGTAGACATGTGACCTTTAGGAAGCGTGTGGATGCAGATTGAGTTATAATGAGCTGACTTGAGATAATTACACACTTCTGCTCGTCCTATTAACTCTCAAGACTCTGTTTTCACTTCAGCTTGACCGCGACACAAACCGGAAAAAACACTTTTCACTTGAATATGTATAGCTTACTGTACACTCTTTAAAAATAAGGGTTTACAAAAGGTTCTCGTTGGGAAGCATTAAGTTTTATGTTGGACAAAAGGTTCTTTGTTGTTGACAGTACATAAAGAACGCTAGTTACTGAATTCAAGGAAGTTAACTATGCTATGTATACATAAAATGTAGATCCATCAGCTTTACTTAACAAGTGTTTGACTGGTCAACTTAACATTGTTGAGTAGAACGCAAAACCTTAAAATATTGGACCTATTGTTGAGTTCACTTAATATAAACAAGTTAATGCAACATGACTGGTTGAGGGGGATTTTCAGTTCCCAGCATGCTTTGCATAAGACTGCATTTAGACAGTAAATTTCGAAACTGTCATTGTTTTAAAGAGTGGTACATGTTAGCTTAGACTGTGAGAGGTTTATGCGCGCCCATGATGTCTATTGCATCATTCAATGAGCTTTAACTGTGATAATGCCAGTACTGAGAAGCCTGTCATCTGATTTGCTCATTGTGTTATAGTAAGTCTGTATATAATTTATGTATGACAACAAAACCATTGAGAAGAATAAATGTTTAGTGTAATTAACTTAAAATTACTGGTACAATCGGAAAGGTTTGGTTTTACTCTTAAAAGTGTTATTTGTTCAAATTACTTAATATTGTTGTGCGGAACCACTTGACGCAGCTTTTTTAAGTACATTCAACATATACATTTTAGGAGTCTAACACATTAAATGTTTTTATTACATTAGTCGATCATGAACTAACAATTCTCAAAACACACATTTATTGATCTCAATAAGTGCAACATTTCAACAATTATCATACCTTTTTAAAATCAAAATTTCATCTCTTAACATCAAGTAATGCAAAGTGAACTAACATAATTGACACAAGTCTAAAAAATGATTTTTGTAAAGTGTACTTGGCTGATGATTTGAATCTGTTTGGTTTAATGAAGAGTGATTTGCTGTTTAAAATGTGCTGTGGCTTCATAAGACATCTTGTCATTTTGACATTTTATAGACAATTTATGAAACACTGATGTACACAAACATGTAAATGTTATCAGTTTGTTCTGGAATATTATTGTTAATGTGGAAGCGGCCGTGTTCATGTATGTTCAGAATGATGGAGTGCTTGAATCAATACGAGCGTGTTCGGTGTGTCATTCTCTGGGGAGGAAGAAACATAGATTACACGTAATGAAGTTCAGATTTACTGGCATTGATGAAAGTAAAGTGTGCCAGCTCATCTCACTGCCTGTGTGTGTGCGTAAAGAACAAATGTTTTCATGCAGAGAGTTTTGAAGAGTTGATGTTTTAAAGAAACAAAGCTATAAACTGTCTTGTGTTTTGATTTGACAGCCCTGTATCCTCCTGAACAACATTCAGCAACTGCGAGTTCAGCTGGAGAAGATGTTTGAATCTATGGGAGGAAAGCAGGTGAGTTTACCGCACTACTTCTGATGAAATACAGAGCAACGATTTTCCATTATAACATTCCTGTCTGTGCAAGTCGACTTTGTAGATCACCAACGGATGTAAGACTGTGTTCGTGTCATGCTGGAAATACTGTAAACACGACGTAATTACATGCTTGACAAAGACCTGATCGCTTTGTAAGAAACGTGCAGTCCTCACTCAAAAAAACGAACAAACTTAATTCAATTAAGGAAATTTTTTCCATAAAATGTAATTGCATTTCTCCAACAAAATCTAATTTGTTTAAAACAATTCTTTATAATTTAGTTGTATGGACTTTTTTATAGTCTTGACTAAATTAAGTATCGTCATATTAATGCATATTTTACATAAAATCAATATAAAAGCCCAATTTTACCGATTTTTATTTTTTTAATGAAAGCACTCAAGAACATTTTTTATATTATACGTTCTTAACATTAAGTAAACATTACTTCATCTAACTTCAATAAGAAGATATTGAGTGAATAGAACTCAACAGTAATGCGAATAAAAGATTCTAAACAGAAAAAAATCATCAGACCAAATTTTCCAGAAGTTGTGTCGACTTAACTCAAACAAGTTAAGTAAATTTAACAAGCAGCAAAAATCTTGTTTTTGAGTGTTGTGTAAAATGCCCTCATGAAAAAATACGGGAGTTTTTACTTCAGTAAATAGCAAAATAATTATTTTGTTAATACAAACTATAGTATTCTGTAGTATTAACTATAGTGAATTAATAAACACTGTAATATACTTTCATATTCACTACAGTAAGGTTCAAAATCACTATAGTATCTAGGAATTGTACAGCAGTGACATTTACGTTTCTGATTCCTGTTGTTTTGTGATGCTTTCAGTACTCGCTTTAAGAAATAATTATAAATAATGCGTGAAAATGATAAAAATCCAAGGTGATATTTATTGCTTGAGAATTCTCTCGTCTTTGTGTCTTCTAGTTATTCCTCGAGAACATCGACAGCAGTGATTTCTGCGTGACATGAACACAAGAGTGTTAACATCCCTTGTGAACTGTGCATGTGTTGTGTTATCTTGTCTAACGTTGACGACGTCATGAGTGGTGTTATCTGGTTCTGTTTCCCTCTCCTCTGGGCTCTTGCACCAGGAGGAAGGTATTGTGGTCTTCTGCAAGGTGTGTTTCTCTCCCATACCTCACGGACAGGCACAGAACGTTCGGTTTTAAGAATCTGACAGAAATACTTTACCCCAAAATGAAATCTGCCGTGATCAGTTACTCATCCAAACTTGTATGACATTTTCTGTGTGACACGAAACAAGACATTGCAGAATGTTGGAATCGCTCTTTTGCATATAAAGGAGCTTTCAAACCTTAAATATGGCATACAAAGCATCATAGCAAAACGTCACACTACTTTTCGCATTGATATATTTCAATTAAATTTAAAAGCAACAGTGTTTTCAATTTTGCCTTTATTTGGTGTCAAAAAAACGAATACATCGCTTGAGCCACAGAGAACTTAAATGTGTGGGCTTGTCTGCCCCACCTCCTGCGTCTTCTCATTGCGCAATCAACAAAACTTTTGTCTTGCGTTGAAGAAAGAAAGTCATACAGGTTTAGAATGACATGAATAAACAATGACAGAATTTCATTTTTGCCCGAACGCTTCTTGAAGCAGATCTCTGGAGCTTCTCGAGAATCTGCACGGTCTTGATTTATTCTCCCTGACTCCGCCCACTTCACTCCAACTTCCTGTTTTCTCTCCCGCACTATCGAGAGCATGATGCACGTGCTCCTCACTTAGCATGAAACCTCAAAGGAGTCATTATTATTTTGAAACTGATATGCTCAAGTCGAAACGAAGATCTTTACAGATGTTTGTTGGTTATTTGCACGCCAGCATTTGCTTTAAAAGACTGGCTGTCGGTAGTTTGTGGTGTTATGTCTCCTGAAGCGAGTTTTAAGAGATTCTCAGACGAGTTTTCATTGCTTTACTTTGGTTTAATATAACTCTGTGTGGCACCTATATTTCCAGCTTTACTCCTCAGGGGCGTTGGCATCTGTCTGACACCCGCGGAGCTTTAAACCTCTCAATAACATGGCGAATTCTTTCAAAAGATCGTTTTTATCCAGCCGGAAGATTAATTCAAAGTCTGATTTAAGATTCATAAAGAATGAGTTGTAGGTGTCTCAGGTTAAGATTAGATGTTGGAAAGAAGGCTACAGGCTAACATACTTAAATATGAGTTAGAAATCATGACTAATGTATGAGGTCTGCTTCCATCTAAAACACTCCAAATATAACCCGACCGGCTCCGACACGGCCACGCCACGCTTCCCAAAGAAATTAACAAACTGAACCTTGTAAAAATGTAATTACGCAGATTTCTTATCATGGAATTATAAGTAAAAGATTGCAAATTGTTCAGTGAAAGTTCATTGAGGAAGTTAACGGTGATGGTGTTTTGAGGGAGATCTCTTATCTGACCAGTCAAAGATATGAGAAACAGCACAGGTTCAAAATAAGATTATCTTCTGTGGACGTTCACATTGTGATTTGCTTAATTAAAATTTTTAGTATAATCACCTTGACTTTATTTCACTTTATTTCTATTTTATCTTTTCTCTCGAGTCAGCCAGACCTCCCTGTATTCTTAGTACATTCACATTCTCTTCAGAGTATATTTTATATATCAGTGTAACATTAATTAAAGCCAGTTTTAGTCATAATAACATTATTTTTTCTCATTTTTACTTTTAATTAAAAACATGTTCGCCCATTATTCGTAATGTAAATCCCATTTCTGTAATATTGTAATTAAATGTCAGTGTTTTTAGGTTAGTCATAAGATATTACATCAAAACAGTCGGGATATATGAAGAGTTTGGTTCCAAAATGAGATAACTGTTTGTGTTAGTTAGATGTATTTCATTAGTTGTTATGGCTTAAATCACAACAAACCAACAGCAGTTTGATTGATTTGATTGAAATGCACAATAAATATTTATAGAAATATTTAAAAAACTCTTCATATACATTGTTTAATTTATTATTGTAATGAGAAGGAATTTTGCGTTGCTATGTAGTCATAAAAATTTGAGGGTAAAATATACACTACTGGTCAAAAGTTTGTGGACACTGAAGTTATAGTATAATAATGAACTAATTAAAATTATGAAATAAAAGGGAACTATGGGAATCATGTTGTAACTAAAAAAAAGTAAAATTTAAACATGTTATAATTTTTCATCTTAGGTGCAGTCACCTTTTGACTAGAATTTGCAGAAATGTTTTCTTGTCATTTTATCAAGAAGCTTCTTGACGTCTCTCCCTTTTTAAACAATATTAAAGAGTTCCCATCTATTCTCTTATTGCCTGCTTTTTCTACATTGTTCAGTCAAAGTCATCCATTTCAAAAAAAAATATTAAATATAGTCAAACGTTTTTTCAAATAACATTCAAGGGTCCTCAAACTTTTGACCGGTAGTGTACATACCATAACAATAGTGTACAAAGCATAAGCTTTATATTATTTTCACACAACATAATTATTCATTCTTCGTACTTATTCTTATACATTTTCTTAACATTTTTTATCAAGTTTACTCCCCTGCTGTTTAAGTTATTGATACTTTTTTTTCATAATAGTGTTCTGAAGTGTTGACTAAATTGTTTAAATAAATGAAGCATGTGTTGAATTTGTGTTGTCGGTCGGATTTAGCAGGACTAAATATAACTCTGGTCATAGGGCTGGAGGTTTTCACCTGATGCTCTGTGTGTCAAAGTGCCTCTGATCTCCATTAACCTGATGAGGTCTGAGATCTGCCATCATTAGATTGTTCTGACCCCCCGTCTGTTTACCCAAAACACTGAACACTGTTAAAATATATCCATCTATCACCTGTTAAAATCCATCCATCTATCACCTGTTAGATTCCAGTATTTATATACCCGGATATATACGCGCTTATCGTTTTTCACAAGGTTTTTCGGTTCATACGTTTTTCAATGGCGAAGAGCCGAGTGAACGTGCGATTTCACTCCCTGGCCTCTTCGTCAATGTGCCTCGGTAAGACCGTTTTGTAACTTAGCGCCACCAAGTCGTGTTTTACTGTAACTTTATACTATAGCTTTCCTGTAGCTCAGTGGTAAGAGCATTGCTACCACAACGCAATATCATGGGTTTGATCCCAGGGGATTGCACATACCTTTGTATAAAACGTATAGGACATTGCTATGTAAGTCGCTTTGGATAAAAGTGTCTGCCAAATGTGTAAATGTAAATGTACCTTCTGCAGCTCTAGGCACATGAGCAGAAGTCCCAATCTCATTGTTCGGCCAGTTTTAGACGCAGCATATCAAACCAAGAAAATCCAGCCCGAGGTGTTTCAAAAACAATTCACTTTTGTGAATTCAGTGTGCGTTTTCCGCCCTTGGTTTAGTCACGAGCCGTTAAACGTCGATTTTAAACATGCACGCCTATCATCCCGGTGTGGACAGGCCTTAAGTCTAGTTTATTGAATGGTCAGTCCTGTTGGTGGAGTTTGTTCCTCACTGGTTTCTGTTTTTGTTCTTGTAGTGTACATATTTCTATGGGTTGCTGCAGAATCAACTTAAATTTTTGCAATAACACATTATTCACCGCTGACAGGTTTGGGTGTTGTGAGCTGTTGGAGTCATTTCAAAGTTATTTCCCTAAAGACACATTTTACATTTAAAAAAGAATCTACTAATATTGAGCATTGATGTTAGGTTAAGCTCTGCTGAATATAATGAAAAATGTTTAAACGTGTTTTTCTAAATTGCTTTCATTGTTTTGCATTGTTGCAAAGCAGCACCTTCAAAGAAAATATAGAAAATACATTTTAAGAAACTGGAGAATAGACGAATAAATAATACAGAACAAACACATGTGAGTAATGCAAATGTTTCATAAGATGTACATGAGCACCACTAATGTAAAAATAAAAACAGGCGGAACAAGAAAAGGTTTATTCAAGAAAACATACAATATGTGAAACACAGTTGTGTCTTGAATTTACAAACTGAGGGTTTCTGTTTGGTTTAAAGACTAGAATTGTTCTTATTTGTTCCTCATGAAGAACGTCCAGCATGTTACTGTTTGCTAATGAGAATTGGGAGTGCGCTTGTGACATGAAAAATCTCATAATGCCAAAAAAAATCATAAAGCTGTATCTTAACTGAAAGAAATGTAGCCTGGTTTAATGCATTAAAGCCACGTGTAGATGGCGAAGCGGTTGTCTGTGTTAAGTGTGATGTGCTCATGATAAGGTTGGAATGCCAGACACCTGCGTCTCATTGGCTCATCTGGCTGTGATGCGCTCAGAGGCTTGTATTGAATTTGCAGTCATCGTTAGTCAAGCGAATCCTCAGTCAAGACCGACTGCGTGCGCTTGACTGACGGCTCGCTGTGAAACAGATAAAATCACCAAACCATGTCATTCAAACAAATCTGTGAGCCAGTTCTCCATCAGTCCTGAACCTGTTAACAGATTCACATCAAGTCCCGGCTGAGCTATATGGATTATTATACAACCAGGGTCCAAAATCACCTTTACTGGCAGGCGGCAGCAGATGGAGCGATGAACAAAAATATCAGCTGTAAATATTTTTGCAGACTATGATTTCTCATTTTGAATGTAGGCAGATGCAGGTCAATTGGGACATTTTGGGGCATTGAGATGAATTTCAAAAACAGTGATGACTTTCCCAATAAACCTGAATTCATCACAAATGTATAATTCTAACAATTGCGAATGCGTTGTTTTCTTTAGTAGACAGTTTGATTGAAATAACATTTCTACATTCGACCCCAAATCCAGTCATAAGTAGCACGGGTGTATTTGAAGTAATAGCCAAAAAAACATTGTATAGGTCAAAATGATTGATTTTTCTTTTATGCCAAAAATCATTAGGATATTAAGCATATATTGTGTTTCATGAAGGTATTTTGTAAATTTCCTAACGTTAATATTTCAAAAATTTATTTTTGTGAGTGGATGCAGCCAAATAGCCAGAAATACGCATACAAACATCGCTCGCTGATGCCGGCTCTCTGGGAATAAACTACTCATGTTTGATATCTAAGTAAAGCTTACAATTTCTACCTTTGGGTTCTTCTACTTTTCACAACGTCATTGCAGCGGTAAGCCAATAAAGAGCATTAAAACAAACATGTTTCTTCTTAGTTGTTAGGGATTAACAACTCCAAAGGCCATTTTCTCAATATTTTTTGCACCCTCAGAATCCAGATTTTTATCCTATCCCATCAAACCATTATGACTGGTTATGTGGTCAATATAGCAAAATATCATTTTAAAGTATGAGAAACCCAATGCAATAGAAACTATAAATATTTTCAAAGTATGATTACAAAAATCCAAGAATGTCAACCTGGACTCTTGTGAGTGTACATTTTGGACCCTGGATACATATAATACATGAATGATTGTCTGACCCTATACGATTTGTAACACCAAAACATGAAAGTGTTCTCTTTTACTGTGTGTGTTTGGAATTGTGTACAGTAAGTACAGTAGCTGATGTGACGAGTGATGCTGTATTTGTCTCCCAGCTGGATGCTGAAGCCAGTGAGCTGCTGAAAGAACTGCAGAATAAACTCAACACAGTGCTGGATGACCTCAGCGGGGTCTTCGGCTCCAGGTGAGACAATAACATGACACATTATTGTGTAAATAAATGTCTGATTCACAGGAAATTAATGCAGGGGAATGAATGATTCAGTTCATTTTAATCAAAGATGAATTGTTGAGATATGATATTAATGTTATTCTCCATTTGGCTCTGGTTACGTTAGAAATAAGACACTTAAAAAAAATCAGACACTTTATTTAAGAATAACACAGAGAACAAGATTACAGATTAAACATTTTGATCATGTTGTTATAAAAGCGTCTGAAATGCTAAACAAATTTTGTTTTATTAATGTATATCATGTGGCTTCAGTTTTAAGCCTGTCATCGAGGACTGCGTCAAACAGATGAACCAGGAGCTGATGCAGATGAAGGGAAATGCTGGCAACAAGAGTAACGCTGCCATGGATGCAGAGACCGTCCTGCGACCCCTCATGGATCTGCTGGACAAGAAGTAAGAGAAAAAGCATCATCAGATGAGAACGTCCTCTGGGGACGTCGGACTGACGGTATCTTCCCTTGTCTGCAGTTTAATGTTGTTTGCTAAGATCTGTGAGAA
Source organism: Triplophysa tibetana (assembly GCA_008369825.1). Lineage (NCBI taxonomy): Eukaryota > Metazoa > Chordata > Actinopteri > Cypriniformes > Nemacheilidae > Triplophysa > Triplophysa tibetana. Next base: position 22,895,294 of record CM017903.1, on the reverse strand, counting down.
AACCGTGCTCAAGCGAGTTCTGAAGGAGCTGTGGAAAATAGTCCTCAACACCATCGAGCGACAGATCGTTCTTCCTCCTCTCTCAGACCAGACGGTGAGTCTCTCTCGCTCTTAAACACACACATCCTTCAGTGTGTTGCATGCAGACATAATCATTGAGTCACGGCTCTTACATCAGCAGTTCTTAAAGATCAAAGATGCACAGAACTCCAGAAGTGGTGTACCGACAATGAAATCCCATCTCATTTCACTTCACATCACCTGCAGCATTGCCTTGAGCTGATAAGGTTTTCACTTCACTTGTTACAGAAAAATATCAAATTGTCACAGCGATACTCATTGAACACGATATTCCTGAAAGTGAAGCGATGGGATTCAGTCTGTGGTGTCCAGGGTACAGTTTCAACAGCACCTGTCTGTCCATCTTCTTTATGAGCTGATTCATCACCTGAAGATCTGACCGCTAAGCCAATAAACAAGTTGTCTGCTGAGACTTCTCGTGAGGAGAGTGTTCATGCAGTTTAGTTGGTAGAGCGTAATGTAGATCATGGGTTGGATTTCAGCAACACACATGTTCAGACGCATCGATTGAACGTGTTGTAAAACACTTTGATCCACTTCATGACAAATGCATAAACGTAAATGACTGACTTTTGTGTTTTTCTCAAACAGCAGGGAGCTCAGATGATCTTCAGTGCTGCCAAGGATCTCGGTCAACTGTCCAAGCTGAAGGTGCGTCTTATATTTTACGATTTTAATTTAAGATATAAATCAAAATCACGGAAGTGTCAGATTTCAATTTGAAACTACAATTCATCCAAATACAAACATGAATGGGTTATTTATTCACCGATAAAGGTCATTAGTGTAAATTTTTCGAAATTGAGATTAATACAACACATGAGCGGTGAATAAACAAGCTTTCCAGTCGTGTGGTTGGTTGGGATTGGATGATATTTGGTCAAGATACAACTATTGAAATCAATCTGACAGTGCAAAAAATATTGAGAAAATGGCCTTTAAAGTTGTTAATCTGAGGCGTTTTTACGCTCTATATGGGCTTACCGCTACAGAGATTTACTCTTAACATAGATACCAAATGTGAGTGGGTTATTCCCAATGAGCGGACCGCAGTGAGCGATGTTTGTAGGCATGTTCATGGCCATTTTTATTCCCGATTTTGTTGCATCCAATCACAAAAATAAAGTTTTGAAATATCTACGGTAGGAAATTTACAAAATATCTTCGTGGAACACAATCTTAGCTTAAAATCGTAATGATTTTTGCCATAAAAGAAAATACGATAATTTTGAACTAGAGGTCTGTATTCCCGTCTGCATTTCTTTCCGCGGGACCCTATACAGATTCTTGGGGTTATTAGAAATTACATTTTTGGGATAAAAGACGGTAGCGATTGGAAACTCTCGTAGCTCGGTCATCAGGACATTTCCTGCATGGATGTTATTTTGCACGAGCTAGCTACAGTGTAAGTCAACAGGTTTCGTTTATTCATATTTTGCTAAAATTTGGAGTCAAAGACAGCGTATTTAATTATTTTATTTATTTTTCTATGTGACATTTGTCTACTGTATTGACATTAAAATGTGAGAACAATTTTGTATATTAACAAGATGAAAGAGCTGTAAAGTGTATTTTATATTTGCTCTGGAGAAATGTAAATGTGAGATCTGGAAACGTGATTTAAATTTAGCGCGATCTGTCGGGTCGGGATGAAAATCATTGTAAGCAGTTAGCGGGTGAACACAGAGTGAAGCGGGATGGGGAAAAAAAAATGTCCCCCGCAGACCTCTAATTTGAAGCAAAGAAAAAAATAAGAGCAGTTTTCTAGTATTTCCTCAGAGCGTCTAAATACAGTGTTCCTCTTTTAACAATAGTTCTCATCTTTCCTCGAAGACTTTGTAGCTGTCCATCAGAACCTTCCGTAGCGGTCCGGCTAACTGTTAACATCACTGTTGTGTTTGTGAAACGCGGCAGGAAAACACCGATGATGAGAGAGATCATCCGTCCTGCGCTGTCAAGCGCTTCCAAAGTCTCATTTTCTCTCTCATTTCACATGAATTGAAACACCTCCGCTCAATTCTAGCTTTACCTCAAACTCTCTCATTGTTGAGACTTCTGTCCACTGCACTCCAGTGAGATGGTTTTGTTTCTTTGGCTCTGTTCCCGATAGCCAACTCTTCTGAGGGAGCTTCTCTCTGCTGTTAACATCGACTTCCAATGCGGCTCATCCAATCAGAATTAAGTGCGGTTTTGTAAAAATCTTTAGGGACTGTAAATCCAGTGTCGTATCACGTCTAGTGTATGTGTGTGTGTTTGTGGATTTATTGGTGTGTTGTGCAGTGAGGCAGACGGTCTGTCCGGACCGTCTCAGCGCTCGATCAATACTCTCCAGTCAAGTGTAAAAGGTCCGACCGCGTCTCTTAAATGTGACCTGCGGATGGAGAATGTCATGGACAGGAACGGTGCGGACACACACAGATGAACTTGACTTGTTAAGGGGTTCATTTTTGAGCTCTTCTGTTATCAGTGTTACTTATTAAACGCTGCTCATCCATTGACCTGAAAGATGAAGTGAATTGAAGTTCCTCTTGAATCGTGGTGAGGATACAAAGTGTTTGTAGTCAGAGAATTGGTTCTTTAGGTTCTGGAGAGCTACGTTGTGTGTTGAATGTTGTGACCTGCATTAGCTCGTATTAAACACATTAACAATCCTTATGAATCCTATATTGTTTGGATTTGACCTCTACAGTTCCTTTAAATTCACTGTTAGGTCTCTAATGTTAAGAAAGAATGAAAGCACTTTATCTTAACATGATGAATTAAGTAATAAAAGCAGATTTGATTTTCTGTACAGTGTTGGGTTGTCACTGAAACAAAGAACACTTACAGTGTTATCATTTGTGAGTATAACGGTATAATGCTTTGCTATGAATGCAGTTAATCTCTCTCTCTCTCTCTCTCTCTCTCTCTCTCTCTCTCTCTCTCTCTCTCTCTCTCTCTCTCTCTCTCTCTCTCTCCCTCTCTCTCTCTCTCTCTCTCTCTCTCAGGACCATGTGATTCGAGAGGAAGCTCGGAGTCTGAGTCCTCGGCAGTGTGCCGCCATGGATCTAGTGCTGCCCACCATCAAGGTGCCCACCCCTCTGTCTGTGTCTATCACCCTCTCTCTCTCAACCTCTCAACCTCTCTCTCTCTCTACCCCTCTCTCCCTCTCTTACCCTCTCCCTCGCTCACCCTCTCTCTCTCTCTCTCCTTCGCTCACCCTCTCTCTCTCTCCTTCGCTCACTCTCTCTCTCTCTCCTTCGCTCACCCTCTCACTCTCCTTCGCTCACCCTCTCTCTCCTTCGCTCTCTCTCTCTCTCTCACTCTCTCTCACCCTCTCCCACCCTCTCTCTCTCCATCCCTCATGCTCTCTCTCTCTCACCCCCCTCCCCAGCTCCTCTCTCTCTCTCACGCTCTCTCTCTCTTTCTCTCTAACACCCCCCTCCCAAGCTCATCTCTCACTTTATAATTCTTCCCTCCCGATTTCAATTTTCAATTGAAAGATTCTTTACTGGCATGATTTTGTGTACTAACAATATTGACATTATACATTAAACAAAACCATTCGCAATAACAATTAAAAGTTTTTATTTAAACAAGGTGACGAGTGAAGGATTAAATAAGAAATATTAGACAAAATAAATAAACAAAATTGACTTTGTTAATTCCGCCCCCATTCACTCTTTATACTTTATTGGCATTATTATGTTTAGTTACAATACTATCATCAAAGCATTGTGCATAAAACAATGACAAGAAATATTCAACATCTAGGTGCATTCTATTCTAGTTTGGCATGTCAGTGTAGACTAAGTGAAATACCTGACGAGATGACAGTATCCTACCATTATTTTTGTGATTTAAGACCACCAGGACCAGTTAGGAGCCCATTTATCCAGCCTGCAACTCTTTCCTTCAGAGACCTTCTGAAACAAACTTGCTGAAGTTACTGTGGCTGAAGCCTTGAGTCACATTCTGTGACAAAGAACGGTTAGATAAGTATTTTGTGTAAGAATTCAAAGGTATAAAAGAATAAGAATAGGCCTTTAAAGGGGTTTTTATCTATGAAACACACTCACTTGTTGAGGCTTTAATGTAAATTGATATAACAACAATGTGCATATGATTTTGTGAGCATTTAACCTAAACAACAAAGGGAAATGGAAAATAAATACGATTCATCTCAATTGCATGCTGGGAAGCGATCTATGAATAATAGAGCAGAAATAATGCACTGACGGAAGATCAAAACATCCAGCGTTCATGCATTCAAAATCTACCGTATTGTCCTGTAAGTGTTCCAGAAGTGGAGCACAAAGACTGATGTGGAAAGAGAAAAAGGAAATCAAGGAAAGCATTTCAGCACATAAGAACAAGATTTGATTTCTTTTAATCTATTGTCTATATTTGTGTAGAGGGAAAATAAACTGGAAGAGGTCAAAATACAGAAGACAGTCAGTCAAAACATTATAAATGACAACTAGAATATTTGGTCTTTTCTCTGTGGAAATGTGATTTCTCATAGCATTCGTTGGCGAAACAAGAAAACTTCTCACAATCATCTCACACACTACTGGAATAATAAAGTAGTTGTGTTGAAACGTCCACAGAGGAAGCTATAACACACACACGCACATATCTCAGCGTCATGATAATGCATATATATATATTTTATTCTTAAAATCCTTCATCATAACCCGTCATTGTGTTTCTTCGTTCAGCAATATTTCCATGCGGGTGGAAACGGCCTGAAGAAAACCTTCCTGGAAAAGAGTCCCGATCTCAAGTCCTTGAAATACGCCCTGAGCCTTTACACGCAACCCACAGATGCCTTGATCAAGAAATATATATGCACCCAAACCTCTCAAGGTATGTTTGTGTTCATACTGTGCATCTCAGTGTCGGGAGTCAGGACTCTTGCTGTAGAGACTCCAGGGTACCTAACAGAATGTTGAATGACCTCTCTAGTGTTTTTGAAAGATAGTAGTATGCTATACGTGCGTTATACACCCTATACAGATTTTCTGCACGTATGGAAAACATGGATGACCGACTCCATGTCATCATACCAAAATTGAGGTTTGCCACCCATGGACACTGCATGAGATTCTGTTCCAAACACTAGTGAGACATTTACATAGACGGCATTTGAAGAGATTGCAGACCGCTCCAAAGAGACCTGCCAGAATTGAATATAAAACAAGAACTTTAAAGCTTATTTTTAAAACAATATTCCACAAGTAAATCAGGTAAATTACCTACATTACCTTTAAGCATATGGGCAATTCCGGGAAATTGTCTACCATACCACGGAAATTTGTGTTTTTTATCAGCGGTTTTTACTTTGGTGACAGCACTGATTTTAACATTTGGTGGTTCAAATACACATGTGAGATCTCTCTCTTCAAATTTGTAAAGCATTTGTTTTATTTTTAGTGCATGCTTTTTCATAGTCAGGTAAGAGCCATTTTCAGGATTGTCACATCCATAACGCTACATATTCCTCATCAATGGACACATGAAAATTAATGTAAATTAACGATTTGATGTTCTCCAAAGAGGCATCACTTCTCCATTCATTGAGTATTATTGCTACGGGATTGTGCATTTTATTTATAGAAATCCTTACAAAGTTGATGGTCTCCCAAAAACTGCGTCCTTTTTCTGGTCACATCCATATTTTTTTTCATAGACTGACATTTTGTATGTTTAGACTCTATCAACAAGGGTTCAGTAAAATATAAACAGATGGTTCAATATAATCGTAAAAAATTCATTCTCTGAGTATTTTAATGTCACGTCCATTAGGCATAATGTCAACTTTTTCAAGCTGGAATTGCACATATGTCACATGATACACGATACACAAAAAATCAGGAAGTAATACCAATTTGAGCATTGGAGTTAACTTTTGTAAGTTCAGTTTAACATTTTTTATTGTTTACTACTAATATGATGTACTAGTAAGCTGAGAGTTGTCCCAGTAGTAACATTAACACACATCATGAGCCCTCCCATAACCTGAGCACAAGCATCACTCTTCTGAACGATGGTAACCATGAAACTCAAAGATATAAACAGAATCTCTTCCAAATCTTAATGACTAGAGAATAATAAACACTTAATAAAGTCTTTCATTTTATTGTAAAGTCAATAGTACTATTTCACAGCAATTATTCTCCTAATGCTTTCGCATGCAAAGCCTGCTGGGAACTCTAAATTCACTGTTCAGAAATTAACAATAATAATTTATCCTGCCACAAAATAATTATGTAAAGATCCTTTATTCAAGTTTAACTGGGTTCAACATCATCAAATTAAGTTGAATTCACTCAATAATTTGTCCTTTTAGAAATCCGAAATTTGTCTATAATTTGAATTTAAATTTTGTTTAAAAAAACAAGAAATCAATTTTATGAAGTAAAGTTAACTCAATTCATTTAATGAAATCTACTACGACCGAAAACATTTTTTTTACCGTGCAGTTTATAAAGAAAATGACTTTTCGAAATTATTCTCTGAAGCAGTCGTGCATCATAATAAAATCTCATTAAAACATTTATCACTGCATACTGTTTCACATGCTGTTTTAAAATCTACTACGCAGTACACTGTGTGCAGTAAACAGTGTTCCCTTTAGAGCTCCTGAGGCCAAAATCAATCTGAGTTTATGCATCCTACACAATGTTGTGTATTTTCTGTGTATTTTCTGTTCTTTTGAGGTGATGAGCTGTGTTTACTTGCTCTTACGTTGCTTATCATTCATCAGAGTTCATGTTGGCTGTAATTCATCATTTTCCGTCGGAGGAATCGATGGAGAACCAGGGTTCCTTTGCTTCTGAGGGGAAATCTCGGCAGCATAATTCTAAGATGTCACGCTTACAAAACTTTCATGCACTTTTCAGGAAAGACAACTTTGAGGGAAAACTCAATCTAGTGTAAAGCTGCGCTCTCTGATAACGTTGTATAGTTATATATTCAGCGGTGTGCATTACATATTTAGACGACCTCTTCGCGTCTCGCCTCCAGAGATTGAAACTTTAACTACATCTCGGTTACATTCAGAAAAATCAGAGCAATGTAATAACCTCTTTGATTGTGCGCTGTGACCTTTGAACGTTTCAGGAAAGCGCCGGCTTTCCATCTGCACGATTCATGAACTCATCAGTGATGGAGTTTGTGTTGTCATTTCATGTTTATTGACTATTTGACGATTTCATCTAGAGATGCACCTGGTATTTGTCACTTCCTCACGTATTCCTCAACATTCAGTTCTTTAAAAATCAGAACAAACGAGTTCACATTGAATTTCCAGGGCTAACCGCTTTATCTGAGATGTCGGATGTGTCCAGATGTTTCTAATGTCCGCAGAAAAACACACATGTCACCATGCACAGAAACACTTCTGAAACGCGTTTGTTGTGCCAGGTCAGAGAGTAAATGAAATCTGAGGCGGAGGTTAGTTCAATTCTGAACGATTGCTGATGTCTGCCGTGTGTCCTGCGGGTCATTCTGTAGTCTTTCATTTAGCTAACAACCATCATGTGCTTTCAAATGAGATTGAGTGAATGTCACCCCAGTCTTTCTATCTTTCTGCAAAAGTCAGAAAAGACGCAAACCCACCGATGACTGTCTTCAAACTCTGTTATATTCAAACTCACAGCCTCCGATGACATCCACGCCCAATACATTCAGAGAGTTCTGACAATTGCAGGAAGAAAATGTGTATTATTATTGTAAAAGGTTTTTTCTTAAAGGCCGCAGTATCTGTCATTTTTTCAGAACAATCCAAACGCACGGCAGGTTTTGACATTCCGTAAAACAACTTTGAAATTATTACTTTATATGAGGTTTTATTAACAAATTTTGTTGGGTACACTTGAGATTATCAGTCAACCATTCAATCAGGGGTATAAACACACAGCATCTGACCTCCATTCCTCGACCGTTTTCTAGCATCCCTCCACCGCCCCTTCTCCACACTTACCATCTCTTAGTCTCAAACCGGGGGGGGGCGCTCTGGGTTCGGACCTAATCGGCCCAAATCCCGGCCTTGGAGTCCACCCTTCGGTCAACACGCCAAATACGCATATCTTTACCCATCCATTATATGAACAAGTGTGAACTCGTCAACTACTCTAGTCGTGTTATGATTCTCCTCAAATCCACTTAAATGTCAAGTCATTTTAAACTTGTAGTCTATTCTTTGCAGATGTTGTGCTGATGAATGATTCTGTGTGCGGTGACGCACAACTGAGTCTGAATTAAGCAGCTGCCGTGGATCTTCATTTCTCTCGAATGAAAACTTTGTCTGTCTTAAACCTGCCATTTTAGCCAGCTACCTTCTTGAATGAGCGCTCGTATAATCACGGATTCAGAAGACAGCAAATCTGTGTTCAGAAAAGGCAATCCCAGAATGCACTGCTCAGGACGTGAGAGTTAGGCTGAAACTGCCGATGCCATGAATTAGTTGGTTGGTTTTGAGACAATGCATTTGTCTGGGAAAATGAACTCCCGTATTTCCAATTATCAGTTACAACACGTCCTTTAGCAGGATATTTATTGGGGCATGTAACCACGCTCATTTATCATGCACGAGAAAACATCATGCGTGTGTGTGTGTGTTCTTCCTGATTGCTGTCAGGACATCAGTAGTTGTGTTGAGCGCTGCTTTAACGGCTCCTCTGAGAGTTGAGATGGAGCACTGGAGCTCGATTAGAATGCAGGACACATTCCAACACAATCATCTGCCTATTAGTGTGTGTGTGCAGTGAAAAATGAGCTCCTTTATTTTGAGAAGAATCTCTCACCCATTTTTTCATAATACTCATATATAGTTTAAATATTTATCACATTTATACTATATAATGTTTATTGCCTTTTAATGGCCCTACAGGTTCGAGTAAAGCATCACAACATGCATTTGTGAATGAGAACGCAAACCTGGTTGAGGGCATTATTCACGAAACATTTTGTCAAGAATAAAAGGTGCCTAAGAGAGTTTTTTTTTAATCGAGTAAACGATGCAATTTATGCAACAAGATTGTGTCTTTCTTAATAAACAAGTTTTTATTCTATATTTAAACTGCATTCATAGGAAAGCAAACAAACAAAAAGGTTTTCAAAAAGCACCCTTTTCCTCACCGATGTCACAGAGAAATGCAGATGAAACTCTTTGTTTCTCTGGATAAGAGCGTCTCCTTAATGCCTTTCATTTAAATGTGCTGAATGATTTTATTATAGATGGTGTTTGATTTGAGCAGTTCAGTATGTAACATCTGCTCTTATACGGTATGATTCTCAAAATCTTGGTTTCAAGATGTCAAACATGATTTTCTTAAAAACACGGGTATCTTCCAATTTCCTGTTTATTCAAATAAAACAAGAAATGACATGTTTAAAGGCATTAATTTCAATGACCGTAACCATTTAAAACTGTCAATCCCATGGCATGTTTTTTTTAAACAGAAGCCATGATGCCTAAGCAAGTTTTCAATAATCGTATATAACAAGACATTAATTAATTATATTTTAATGGAATATTATACATGTCAAATTTCTTGAAATGTGGAAATCTACCTGTATCTGTAATGAGAATGAACAAACTCGTGTACACAGCGTGACAAAAGAATATTACGTTTTTAACTAGAAAAATATAAAGTAATCTGTTAACTTGAAAGGTACTATAGTAGATGTGTTTCTTTCCATGAAATCAAGCTTAATGTAAATGTATTTGTGTGTTTAAACAGTCTTTTGAAATGTTACGGAGGATGAGAATATCAGTTATGGAAACTTCTTTCTTTCACTATTTCTTCATTTGTATTGTACAGGAATATTCTGTCAATCCATGAATCATTTTTTCATTATTAGAGAACCTCTAGTAAGACATCCAATTGTTTTTCATAATGTTTTAGTTTTGCTCTGTTTAAATGACAACATATAACCCAATCATCACACGTTGCGGTAATGAGAATGATAAGCAGAAAAAACAATAAAATAATTAACTCCCATGTCAAAATCATGTTTTGTCCAAGATAGAGAACACGATTATCTTTATTATGCTCATTTTATGTGTTACCAATGTATGATTTATAATTAAAATCTTTGTGATTTTTCAATGGTTTGGTGAGAATCTCAAAACTGTTTCCAGGTCAGTCAACGTCTGGATCTGTCGGGGAGGTCGCCATTCAGGTGGATCTGATCTCACATCCTGGCACAGGAGAGCACAAAGTCGGCGTTAAAGGTAAAAACACACTGCAGTTAATTCATGATGAACATCCTGATGGTGAGAAAAGCACAAGTGATGGAAATAAACACGTTTCTGTTCGCCACACATAGTATCTTCATTTAGTCGATTGGTGTAATTTGACTGATAATGTGTTTGGATTGTGGGAGACATTTGGTAAAGCTGTAATTACCAGAATGAAAGTTTCCAGTGTGTGTAATGACACTCAGCTGGACTCTTTATTCACATCTCCGTCTCAGTTAATGATCTTAAACTGCTCCACAAGACACTTTACAACTGAACTACAAAGACACACCTATAAACACCATCAATGACCACAACCTCTATCTGACTGTCCATTACAATACATAGTATAGCTAAAAAAAATACATGTTTTCAATTACATTTTATCTTCCCTAAAAATGATATTTTACCTATGAATACGTATATTAATATTTTATTCACCCATTTATTGTTATCTATCAATGTAGAAGAATGCTTCTGTTTTCTTTACAATGAACAATTAATAATGATTATTGAAGCTTCATAAATATAAAAGCACAACCGCGCATCATTTTACGGTCAGTGCTCCTCATGTACATGTACACTTACCTTAATGTTTATTATTTAAAGTGTACATACTATTGAATAAGTGCAACCAAAAAAGTCGCATCAATCTAATATAGAAGTATTTTTTGATGAGGAATGTTTAGTGTAAAGTGATGTAACCGGTGACTCCTCCTCTTTGCAGTTGTGGGTGTGAACAACATAAACTGGCAGACCAACACCATGTTCCGCCCATTCGTGGAGATCAACGCCATTGGACCCCATCTGGCTGACAAGAAGCGCAAGTTTAGTACCAAAACCAAGAACAACAACTGGTCTCCAAAATACAACGAAACATTCCAGTAGTAAGTCCATCATTGTACTGAGGTACCAGCCGAGTATTGTTAAGCCTAAATATTGATATTTGACTTTGTATTATAGTATATGAATATTTGTAATCAAATAGTTTCTTAAATGTTTACATTATTATTTGGCTGAAGTTGTGTAAGGGAAATTTGTTTTAGGCTGTGATCTGGCTGAACTTAATGGCTAAAGTTAAAAGGTTTGATTTCTCTTTAGTCACCAAAAGAACAAAACACAAATGTTGGCAAAATGAGAAAGATGTGTTATCCATTCCATTATGAACAACCGAGTAATGAAACCAACTTCACAACAAAATACTTTATAGACGGTTTCATCAAACAACGTAAACAAACATTACACGCACTGGTACACATTCACAGACAATAGAGCGCCTGTAGTTTATTCCGGATAACAATCAAAAGAAACCCTTACTTGACCAAACTTAATATTTTGAATTTAGACGGCGATACCAAGCTCAACCGCTAGATCATATGGTTTCTATAAATGTGACCGAACTAAAAGACCCATTCAACAAATTGTTTTTTTAAAGGGGTCTTATGACACGGCTAAAACTAATATTATGGTTTGTTTTAGATGTAATGTGTATACATGACTTAAGGTTCAAAAACGCTGTATTTTCCACATACCGTGCATGTTTGTATCTCCTCTTTGCTCCGTCTCTCTGAAACGGCAAGATTTTTTACAAAGCTCGTGGCTCTGAAAAGCGAGGTGTGCTCTGATTGGCCAGGTCACAAGTTTGTAATAATTGGTTAGACATTATGAGCGTGTGACGGAAAATTCCTTTTACCATATTTGGAACATCAGGTTCCTCTTCAGTTGTACTGACAGGTACGCCCACCTTACTTGCGTATACATTTGGGCGGTCTTAGTCACAACAGACCACCAAATTACATAGAACTTGTGGTTACACGAGGAGTTTCAGGCAGGTCTGGCTGGCGCATTCACTTTAGATAGAATGCATCTTTTGTTCCCAAACTTTCATTTGTGCAATTTTACATGTCTGATACATGCATGGGCAACTAATAACACACCAAAGACACAGAAAAACACGCCTTTGCACCATATAACCCCTTTAATAAAATTCAACATATCATTCATTTAATAGAGTTATTATATAGTAAATTTTTAAATAGTATTATATAGTATAGTAAAACAATAATACAAATGAATATAAAAATAAATGAAATAAAATCTGAATTGTTATATTATTAGACAGTAGCCAAACATAAATGGGAAATTTATGGGGGTCCGATGAAACGGTCTATAGAAGGAAGTATATTCCCCCATTAATCATGTATACAGTATTACAAATTATCCAATGTCACATACCAGTTTATAAAACTGTCACAGTTAGTTTTCACATCAATTTGCATTTTCTACCCAATCTTTAAATTCCCAAAATAACACATAGTTTGAATGACAGTGTGGACAGATGAATTGGGACAAAGTCTGAGTGTTTCTCTCATAAAGGAGAATAACAGATTGTTCCCGTCTACCTTCTGTTTTTCTTTATTACCTGCATTGACCGGTCGTTTTCAAAAGAGTCCACAGAACTGAACCGTGCACATGGAGATTTACTTCCAATAGTCTCGTTTTAAACTTTAAAGGCCCTTGTGGACAAAAGGATAATTAAGATACGGCCGCCGTTGCACAGAAAGATATGCATTTCACATCTGAAAAGACATTTAGACATCAGGAGTTAAATGTGAGGAAATTGAGAATTGAAAAGCGTTCACCGCATAAAACCCAAAATACACCTCTGGATATTAAAGGCCTTTTAGCATAATGGAGTCTTAATCTGTTTTGGTTTGGAATCATGAAAGAGCTGTCTTGTGTTTTGTCTTTTTTGTGTCTGAGAAATGTTAAACACTGCGGTAATGAACAGACTTACCTGGCAAATGGAAACTTGCTTGAAGCTCATCTGTGAAATCTCACACGTTTCTCTCAATATGAACTCAAGCATGGTATGAAATCACCTGTTGTGTACTTCATCCAGAAGTCCATTTTGCTCTTCAACTCACACACTTGTGTGCTTCTTCCAGCGTGCTGAGCAACGAGCACGGACCTGAGGCCTACGAGCTTCACATTTCCGTGAAGGATTACTGCTTCGCTCGGGAAGATCGCACCATCGGCATGACGGTCCTGCAGCTCCGGGAGCTGGCGGAGAAGGGCAGCGTGAACGCCAGCTTTCCGCTGATCAGGAACGTTCCCATGGACGAAACCGGCCTGACCATCATGAGAATACTGACGCAAAGGACCAACGACGAAGTGGCTAAAGAGTTCGTGCGTCTGAAATCAGACACGCGGTCGGCCGAGGAGGTGTCGTGAACCGAACGCTTGTGTTCGTTTTTGTGCATGTGTGTAAAACATCTGTTGGAATGTTCATTTTAAACTACAAGTACGTACAAAGTGTTTACCTACCGTATTCTCTCTATCAAATATTATATTCTACAGAGTTATGTTCAAGAGACGTTGAATACAGTTTTGTATGACGATTAGTCTTTTTGAACAGATATTGTATTTGTTCAGATAAAGTGCCAAACTTGACCAGTTTAAAAAAAACAATAGTCTGAATACAAATGCATATGAACTATTGGTGACGTCTTTCTAAATTTGCTCGATTCTTTTGTCCAGTGTATGTCATAATCTCTTTAAGCGTGAAGCGGTTTCCTTCGTTTCGTTCGCATTTCTTTCGTCTTTACGTTTCCCGCACAACAGCACCGGTGGTCTCGTTTCCTTGGTGACGTCTCTCCTCCCATGTGTTCACGGTGGGCGTCAGTTCGGATTCTCACCCTCGTTTTGTATTTTAAGCCGAGACCATTTTTTTAAATGGCGATGACTGCTACGAATCTCTTCATAAGTGTTTGTAATTTTATAGCCGTTGACAACAACAACAACAACAACAAAAACCACACCTCGTGTGCTGGCGGGGTCATGTGGAACTGTCGATTTTGTTGGTTTATTTTACTTTGCGTCTGAATTTTCTGAATAATCACTGTGAACATGGGCTCCGAAAGGCGACGCTAACGTCACATTTGCTGAATCTTTGATATCATCTTTTATTTTATTTTTATTAAAAAAAACTGCCAAAGTTCTATCTGAAAATGTTCAGACGAAAGCAATCCACCATCTGTATGAAAATCAGTCTGCTGCGTGCTGTACATGACTTCTGTGTTTTAGTATTGCCGAATCATATCTGATTGTCCACGGGCCGGTTCTGAGTTCGTTTCGGGGTTTCTGTAAAGTTGTTTGATCTGGTAAATGAGAAAAGTTATTAACTGTCATTTTATTTATTTTTGTTTACAGAGGAAAAAGTTTAACATTTGGTATTTATGCAACATTCCTATGTATTGCACTGATGGCAAACTGTATGTCATGTAAATATATTTAGTGAGAAATTGTAATGAAAGCGTCATCCTTTTTTCTTTCTTGCTGATCAGAATCTAGATTGGAAGCTCTCCAGTTCACTCATCGCATTCATTGGCATTTTAAAATGCATTTAAATATCAGAATTAAGGTCACACATTGTATGTTTCTGTACATTCTGCTAATATTACAGAGAGATATTTGTGTTTTACTTTCATAAGTGAAACGGTTTTATCGATAGTTCTTACTGCCCGCATTTATTTTCCTTCCTATGTTTACCCCTGCAGTGTTGTGCTCAGGAAACCTCAGGGACAAATCGCCACGTTTCTAGAATATTTATTTAGCAGGGACACCAGAGGTAAAAGAATCATTGAATGTGGATACCATATTCAAGCCATTTACACACACTGTCATTTGACTGCAGCCTCTGATGAATGGGAGGCTGTTGCTATGGTAACGCTGTAGCTCAGCCTTCGAGTGTTACGGGTGATGCTCCTTGTCTCTTTGACCATAAAAACTGACATCTTGAAGAAAGGTAATCAGCAAACCAGCAATCAGTAATCTGTCTGTTCTCTTGGGTCTGACCCTGGGTCATCCAACTCTTCGTTAGATCCCAACGGGGAAAATGTAGCTTTTCAGATAAAATCATTTAGAATAATTGTGTGCGGTGTCTTTCATACAAACCTTGCTGAAAAACAACGGACTGGTTGATTGTTGCTGATAGATTAGATTAGATTCAACTCGTCTGACACGACTGCGTCTTCAAGACAGATTTGATTGCCTTACAGAATAGCCAAACAAATTTTGCCTGTGCAAAATAACCTTTTGGAACATTTTCGTGTGTATTCCTTGGGATCACGCCTGTGAAATCATGTGATTTTTTTCTACACATATTGAGTACAAGTCATTTTGAAATATACAATAAGAAAGAAGTGATCACATATATCTGTCTCGCGCATTTCTTCTTAACAGCAATGAGATTTTTTTTCTGAAGTCTCCAAAAGTTCAAGAGTTCTCAACAGTGACCACGTTTACATGGAAAACAATAATCCTATATTAAAGGGATAGTTCAGCCAAAAACTCCAATTTGCCTTTTATTTACACACCAGACAGGCCATCCGAGGTGTAGGTGACATTTTTTCTTGAGTAGAACCATAAAGAAGATGTTTGGTAAATCCGCATCCCTCTCTGCATCATATAATGGGAGTCTATGGGGTCACCTAAGAGTACCTAAAGCACATAATTCCAAAAAGCGGCTCCTGGCAACATGTTGACATTTCGTCAAGGAATCGTTTGATATTTTCATAAAACTGAACATCATTTTTAATAATATTAGCCATAATGCGCAGCCTCTGCACACGATCGCAATCTTCTTCTTGTAGTATTTGGTGGCGGAAGGCAGACCAGCGTCTGGTACGTTTAGCGCCACCTGCAGAAAGGGAGTTTTGAGGCTGTACAGTATGGCTAATATTATAAAAAATGACCTTCAAATTTATGAAAATATCGAGCCACCATGTGAACATGGTCAGTGTCTCAAAGTGTGCACAAATGAACGATATCTACACATTCACTCAAAATGCAGAGATTTAAGTATGAGCTCGTAGATTTGTCTTTTTTGCATGACCTAATCTCATTTGAGCTTTGCATGTTCATTTACTAACTCTCTGTTCCCTCATCAACTTTTGGAATTTTAAGAGAGACATGTTGAAACTGAAAGGAAAGCGTAAACGAGAACTCAATTAGGAAAACTTTCATTTCATAAATTAGAAAATAGTAAAAGATTGTTGCGAAACTTGACCAGCTGCTTGGAGTCGCGTATCAACACATGGCACCATCAATTCTGAAAACTTCACAACGCAACCAGAAAGATAAAACGGTCGTCTGTTTCTCTGTCAAAAGTACCACATGTTGTCATTTATGAGTCGAGGATACACGTGGGTAGGTGGAGATTTATTGTGCATGTGCCCTTGATCTGTGTGCTGGAAGAACATTCAAATATTGGACAAACGTATATGAGTCTACATGAGAACACAACCCTGTGCGGGAACTTACCGGGATAAATCTGATCCTCTTGAAGAGAGAGATAACATTCAACTTTATACGTGTATACGTATATGCCATGAAGTGCATCCGTTTTCTTTCTTCTAAAGAATGTTTTGAGAAACGTCTTCTAGAATACTCTCCTGAAAACATCTTTTGAAAACAGGCTTTCCCTGAAAAAAACAAATGTTTTGTTGCTCAGATGTTAGTTTTTCATAACTCAAGAGAGTTCTCAGTTGGGTTTCAGTGAAGTCTCAATTTTGTCTCAGATGTTTCTCTTAAAATTTCTTAGGAGACATAAACAACAAAAGCAGTTTAAACCATTTTGACCATACACTGCAAAAAATGACATTCTTGCTAAGCATTTTCGTCTTGTTTTTAGTAAAATGATTTAAAACGTCTAAATGAATATACAATTGCTTGACCAGAAAAGTGACCTAAGACATCAAGTCTTTTGGTACGGGGAAAAATATAAGAATTAAGTACATTTATGGTAAAAACAAGCCAAAAAATCTGCCAATGGGGAGAGGAAAATGAACTTTTTTCACATAAACGTACTTAATTCTTATATTTTTCTCCTTAAAAAGAGACTACACTCTGCAAACGAACGGCGCCTTGTGGTGGCATCCCATAAAGGTAGAAAATCTCTCTCGCGCACCTTCTCCGGATCTGTTCCACCTATGTGGAATGATCTGCCTGCTGCTACAAGATCTGCAGATTCTGTAGCCATATTTAAGAAACGCATGAAAACCCATCTCTTCCGCCAACATCTTACTGTTCTGTTCTGACTCAAGTTTCTTCTCTACTCTTTTCTTCTCTACTCGTTCTTCCCTACTCTAAAAAAATATATATAAAAAAAAATGTATGAATGAACGATTCTGTATACTGTGTTAGTCTATATAAGACTAGTCTTCTTTTTGATTGCACTTATGCTCTTGTTGTACTTATGCTGTCCTAATTGCTTCCATTTCCTACCCCACTTGTAAGTCGCTTTGGATAAAAGCATCTGCTAAATGACTAAATATAAATGTAAATGACTAAATATCTTAGGTCACTTTTCCGCTCAAGTACTTTTCAATTTGCTCAAGACAAAATTGCTTAGTAAGAATGCCATTTTTTGCAGCGATATATTAGCTTTTGATCTCAGATTTGCCAATCTAAGCTCAGATCGACACATTATTAACATACTAATGACATCTAATGACATTTGTCAGATGTGTGGCTCTTTCCCTCATATCTGGGACGCAGGATGAGACTTGAGCAGAAGTTTCCATTTGCTCTCCATTTAATCTCAATGTCCAAGAAAAACCATTGAGATATTAGAGAGATCTCAGCTTTCTCTTCTTCTTCATTTGTTGGGATCTTGGCCAACGTACGTACACTTGAGAAGCAGCAAAAATCTTGTTGTTTAGACGGATTCAATCTCTCAGAGCTTGCATTCGTGCCTTAGTTTCTTTTTTTTCTTCTTTTTAAATCCAACGGCATTTGGTGTAATGTAATGATGAATGCCAGTGTAAATCAGGTTTGCTCATATCAGTGTTATTCGGGCCGAGTGGAGCTGAAGGCCGTTCCTCGTTCGGCCAATGGGACAGAATGGGCCTGGAAAGAAAACATCTCTCATTTAGAAAGCGTCTCAGGGAAGACGCAGCCCGGTGTCATTGCTCTCCGAGCGATCCTCAAACGCTGTTTGTCCTTATTGGACATGTCTGGAGGATGTGAGCTGTCCTGCTTCATCAAGCATAGAGAGACCTCCTGTACATACACAAGCAGCCATAAGACATTAACCTTCAGTCTCACGCTAGTAACACTCGCCTCATAAACATCAGGAGAAAAACAGAAAGGTTGACACAGAGGATGCAGAATCCCGTAGTAAACTTCACATGAAGAGCGCGTGCGTGCTGAGGATGGACCAGTAAATAAATCTGTGTGTTTGACAAGGACTTTCGCTTTCATTCGCCCAACATTCATTTGACATTGAGACGTCTTGTGACATGGCATATTTATGATCCTCATAATTGTTTTCAGGGACGGGAATGTTAACACCTCCAAATATGGTTTGAGTTTATCATGCCATTAGAGGACATGATGCTCCGAGTGTCCGACACACAACGAGGACAAAAACACCTGATAAGAGTCTTCTGTTCATCACGTAAAGATCTTTAGGATTTGAGGAGAGTTAAAAGAAGCACATTGACAATACTCTCATGGTGTTTTGTCATTTACAGTGAACTATGTCTTCTAATTCTTATGGTTGGGTTATGCTATCATCCTAAACACAATTAGGATGATTTTATAAATCTTTCATTATGTCACAGGATGTTAAACAAAGGAATATATTCATTAACCAGAAATCTCAGAATTGTTTTCAGAGACAAACGTCTCAGACGGGGACAGATGAAAGACGACGGGGTCTGAACGCTGCTCCACAGGTGGATAATCACTCCTGCCGATTCTCTTCCCCCAGCTGTTCCGCGAGACGAGGACTTGCCCCCTGTAATGAAACCGTGTCTCAATCGCTTAAAATCATAAAAATGAACTCCTCAATGTCGTCTGACAGAGGACGGATCCACCCAAAGTCCTTCATTCAATGAAGATCCATCTCTTTGAAAACTGAGACATTGAGAATGTTTTACTGACAGAATATGACATCAAGCTAGTCTAGATTTCTAACGTGAGATTTAGCGAAAACATGTGACGTATTGTTAAAAAGATTGAATAGTAGATACCACCGGTCACCTTCTCCTTTAGTGTCGTAAGATGTTACAGGCTAGGAATCTTAGATCTCACTGTCACTATGAAAATCTTCTCTCGGGTTTTACTTCTGACATTCAGACGCACAGTGTCTCTTCTCGCGGTTTCATTTCTGTTTTCTTCTGCACATCTGAGATCTCACGGCAACCGATCAAACTCAGTCTTTACTCAGTCGCTTCTCTTTCCTTCATTCTCACTCCCTCAATGACTCTCTAGAAATCACACTCTCTTTTAATTACAGTTAAAAAACATCTGATGTTCTGATCCAAAAGAGTGGCACAATAATCTTAACTCACAGTACAGTTGTATACAGTATGACATGTGTTCCATAGATTATTCCACAAACTTTGCAGTTTGTTAAATATATATATAAACAGCTTTCCTGTAGCTCAGTGGTAAGAGCTTTTTGTTAACAACGCAAGGTTTTGGGTTCGATCCCAGGGGATTGCAGATACCTATGTAAAAATGTATAGGTTAATGCAATGTAAGTCGCTTTGGATAAAAGCGTCTGCCAAATGCATAAATGTAAATATATGCAGAATATGCTCCATAATGTGAGATGTACAATTACTCGGATAAAGACGAATCCAGATGGCCTGTTAATTCTGCTCTGATGGGCTCTAATAGCGTCACGAATCATGGGGGAAGAACCCAATTGCAGGCAGCGATTTAAGGGGTTAACAAAAAGGATTCATTAAACATAAAACAAAGACCCACGATGGGGTTTAAACAAGAAAACAGGATAACACGATGAGCAGATAGGACTCAGACTAACTAACACTAGACTAAACAACAGTTGACATAAACTAAATTAAAGACTTTCTAGACTTAACTTGATTTGGATAATCCACAGCAAAACATGCACAGAAGCACAGAGGTACAAGCACATTGAATGAGCACAGAACAATAGACACGAGGGATTTTTAAAGGGGAGCAAATCAAGAGGGGACAGATCTTGGAGTCATTAACAATCACTAACGAGGACTACAAGAGGGCGGGAACAAAGGCGGGACAAAGTTTCTCTCTCCACATAAAACAAGGGGTCCTGCCATGATTCTGCCTCAAGACCAAGAAAGACATAATATTATTATGAGGCAGAATCATGACATATAGGTTCTGTTTATTCCTCGTGGACTGCTGAAACTGGCCGATCGGTCATTCATTCAGTTCTGTTCTCAGTCACCTTTACTGTCAATCTCGGTGTGGAAACTGATTGTTGTTGTTTCACAGAAGAGGACAGGTATCAGAGAGATGCATCATGTGTTATTTATACATTTACGATAGAAAACTGTTTATTGAGGGACTGTAGAGGCACATATATATTTCAGCAATATATTAAAAAGGAACCAAAAATTCACATAAAAACGTAATCAAAAATAGCAAATTCTTAATTACATTTTGTCATTGATTCATTCAAATGAATGGATAAATGTTAAAAGCTGAATAAATACAAGGGGGAAACAGCTTTTTTGGTAAATGGCTAGCTTCGTTACTTAGTTTATTTCCATTTGGAATATTTATAATAGTAAAGAATAGGATTAACAAAAGCAATTCCAGAGTCCAGGCTTTCTGCCCGGTGGGCAAATCCAACCCATTAAAGGTTAAAAATTGCATCCCTTAAATGATGTAAATCCATTACATATGTAATTGGAATATAATTGTCCATCAATAATGAGGTTTACTTAATAGGATAATTTCCGTATGGTAAAAAATATGACGTCTATTAGCTGTAGGCTTTAAAATGCATGCTGAAAAGAACCCAACAATTGACTGTCAATTTCATCTGTCAATCATTCTCTTTTAAAAAGCCTTTTCTATAATGTCTTCAAGGCTGATGAAGGTCATGAGAGCAAAACTTTGTTATGATTTGTTTTCTTTTTTGCCTATTAGATTTTTTTTAAATGTAAAAAGTGAAGTAGCATTACACCTACACAAGCCAAGATTTTGTTTGGTTGTTTTGTTTTGGCAGAGCTTTATTGTCTGTGTGACATCGTCTATTTGATTTCAAGTTGAGTCTTTGTGAAATCTTGCCCATATGAGAATAGTCCTTGGGCCTCCTTTATAAAATTTTGCTTAGAAACCGTCCTAAATTAGATTTTACAATAATTTACGTGTGATTCTTAGAATCAACTTACACACAGCAATGTGAGGTCTATAAATCGCAAATGATTGTGGAATAGCTAAAAGTTTCACATCTCCAGCTTTTAATGATGTCTAAACAATGTCATTGAAAGAGCACATGACAACCTTCAAATCCTACACAAGCTGCAAGAATGATATCCCCAAAAACGCAGCACTCGGACAAGCAAAAAGACAGTTTCAACGTAAAGTACTTGTTTTATAAATATAAACGTTGCAGTGGATTTTTGCGTTTACGATGAAATCTGTGCGTACGCACATTTTATAAATGAATCCCATGAACTCCCCATGAATGCTTAACAGCAAGGAGAGAGCAAGGACTTCTTTTCTGAGTTCTTAATTCTCTAATGTAGTTACATTTTAAAATTGCATAAAAGGGAATGTATATGTGAGCAAGATGCATTGATTTAGAAATGGTTAGAGAAGCAAAACAGTGGCAGAAACAGATTAACTCGATAAAGAAGCCTGAGAGTTTTCTCAGTGAATGTGAAGTGTCTCACGGTGGATGTTTGAAACCATCGGTCACTTCAGTAATGATCGCTGCAGGGTAAAACTGTCACCCGGTGTCTCCTTCATCATCATTGCCCGGTGTTTTACTGCCTCGACTGCAAAACAAACTAAAACTTTAAACTCTGTTTGACTATAGCTAACGCTGAATGAGTTTTGAGTGAGTGGATTGTGGGGATTTGCCTCTTTTTCCAAAAGTGTTTTTTACCTCAACATATCCCAAGAAGAACACTTTCAAGTGGCCGTCAATCAGACAGTTTCTCCATATATCTTGTTAATCTTGAGTACTTGAGAATAGTATTGTACCCTTCGAATATCTGTTAAGTCTTTAGTTTGATCATATTTATAAAAGACAGATACAACTACATGATTATTTCTGAAAACATATAACGTGTGCGATGGGGTCGATTTTTGACAAGTTGACCATGTCAAGCATGAGAAGCTGGGACGTTTAAGAAGTCAGAATGCATGAAACCCCGTTGCACATCCCCTTTAAAATCATTCATTTTGTTTTGTTGTATAATCTTGGTAAGAATAAAATGAAGGCAACAAAAAAAACAAGATATGTATTAAATACAAGGCCAGTTGAGTTTGAACTTTAATTGACATCCGCCTTGATGTGAAACATGCTGACCTGAGATGAATAATGAAGCTTCAGAATGTCCGGTTATTGAGGAGAAAATGAGAGTAAAATTGGAATCATTTGGGCATTAGAAAGTCACTGAAATGAAGATTCAATTCACTTTTCTGCACGCTTTCTGAAATTTAAAACAATGTTGAGACGGAAACATGTTCAAAACCATGCAGTCGAAATTGAATTTGGAAGGTGATTTCAAATAATCAAAGACTGTAGATACTTTATTAAGGACATCTCTGTGTCATGGAACTAACATCTGTGTTCATCTATTTGATGAAGGATGGAGATTGTGTTTGGATACTGACATTAAAAACATGTGGGATTTTCTCAAGTCAAAAACATCTTTTTTAGACATTCTAATCTTAATTATAAATTTCATCATAGATTTGTTTTAATTTACAAAAAAAAGTGTGCGTGCCATTTCATTCTAGAGAAAGAGATCCAGTGCAAACACAGAGCATGAAAGCTGCTTCGACATGATAAGCGAATCTGTCTCAACAGCGTATTTCTGCTGTTGAATTAAACACCTCATGCAAATATTTTACTTGAACCAGAGACAGAAAAGGCTAGTTCAATAAGGGGCTTACATACACTGGCACTTTCTGAGTTTACTTGCAAAAACTGAGCACTCCTTTAAAAATGCTACCATGTTTTAATTGTGTTTTACTTATTACTTAATCAAAACAACCCAAGTGCAGTTCGACTGATATTAATTGGAACGCACAATATATTCAACTCATTCAACAGTGATATTTCTATAAATAGACAGAAAACACAAGTTCAATCGAAAAAAGCCTCACACAGAAGTCATTGAGGAGCTGTAGGCTCTTCACCTAAAGGATTATTTTTATAACATCAACATGATACCATTGAGGTTGCAGGGCGTTTGAACAATGACATCTAAATATAGCATCTCAAACCATCATCACTGTTAGAGGTACCATCATGACACGCACACAGACCACATCACTAACAAGAGAAGAGCACACTATTTGTTTGTTTGTTTGTCGTAGTCTGATTCTGATGATCAGATAAATCGGTCATACGTCATAGTCTTGAAAAAGCTCAAAAGCATCTTAAAACTTGCTTTCACTATCAACTGTGTCCCATTGTATTGAAAAAAGACGTTTCTTCGACACTTTTCATCACTTTTCTTTAAACATGGTCTTTGCAAACACCTCATTTTATCAGCTTAATAAAAAGATACGATACTTTGAATCATAATCAGATACAAAAACACCCTCTAAACACGAGTGCTCTAGTAAATAAATGTGTTTTCTCATCCAGAGTTGAAACGAATCAGCCAGCTCCTCGGCTTTCATGACTGGACAAACAGAATTCATGCTTCTTATTATTTACATTTACATAACATTTATGCATTTGGCAGACGCTTTTATCCAAAGCGACTTAGTTTGCATTTTTACCATACATTTTTTTTCTAAGCACGTGCAATCCCTTGGTATCGAACCCACGACCTCTTACCACTGAGCTACAGGAAAGCTTTTATAGCAAGGAAGCTATTATATTTTCTATCTCTATATTCTCAAAATGGGCATGAACATCTAGCGTCTCATTTATAAAATGCTAAACTGTCCTAAATTAGATTTTAAGATCAAATCTCAAAGTGCATACATGTGAGTCCGAGAACGAGCATACGCACAGAAAACGAAGTCTATAAATCGCAAATGATCGTGGAATTGTGCGCAGCTAACAGTTTCACATCCCAGATATTGATATATGAAAGAGCACATGTCAGCGTCAAATCCTTTATGAGCGGCGAGAATGGCTTATAACACAACACTTAGACAAGCAACGTGCGTTAGTCTAGCTTTCCTGTAGCTCAGTGGTAAGAGCATTGCGCTAACAACGCAAGGTTGTGGGTTCGATCCAAGGGGATTGCAAATACCTATGTAAAATGTGTGGGATAAAGCAATGTAAGTCGCTTAGGATAAAAGCGTCTGCCAACTGCCTAAATGTAAATGTAAATGTAATGTAAATGTAGTCTGCTCAGACCCTGACGTAGCGCTAAGCACATTTCCACGTCAAAGTTTCAGTGTCAAGAACAGAAAACGACTGCCGTCTGTGCAGTTTGTGGTGATTCGACTGCTGTATATCGACATCTCTGTTAGAACACTTCAGCCGTCTGTTACCCTGGCAATAGAACTTACCTGGTTGCCATAGTGACAGGTTAAAGACTTCACTGTCCATCACTTACTCAAAGCTCACAAAGGAGGTTGACTCTCAAAGAGCATTCAGAAAACGAATCCATATGCGATAAGAAAGACAAATGAAACTAGAGACCGACTGTAAATAACAAACAGACTTCAGGAAGTCAGTAAGTCTCCTAGCAACTCCTAAAATACCGTAGCAACCACTCAGAACACCCTATAGCACCAAATGTGTGTTTTTTGAATGGGCAAGCACCCTCACATTTTCTTCTCGTGAACATTTTCTGAAAGTGTGTGGTTGTGAACGGCTGCAGTTAACGTTCATGGGATGCTTCAGATCTTTCTTCTTCTCATTATCATCACATTAATGTGCATTAACTTGAATCATGACTCGAGTGAGACTCTCAGTGCGTGTTAAGATTGTGATTGCTGTTTACCAATAAAGAGACGCGGCAGGTGGTCAACCAGTCACAACATACAAATTCAACCTCAGACTGTCTGAAGAGTTTTTGATTTAATTTAACACTGAATGAGTTCATCTGAAGAGGTCAGGAGTCAACTTAAAAGCTGTCTGAATTCATCAAAGCACGCAGGATATGTTTAGATCTGTGACGTGGGAAGAATAATTCATAATAAAATGAAATGGTAAATACATAATACTTGTATGTCATAAAAAAACAGGTGGCTGGTGCTCAACAAGATTTGAGAATCAGAGTCACTTTCTTTGCAGGAATGACGTCTTTTATCAAGAAGATTTTTTTAGGTCTTACCCTGAGATACGTAAAGGTCAACGAGTTCACATCAATTCTTAGAGACAAACATAAATAAAATGTTAGAACAGAACTAATAACAGGTCAAAACTTTGATTGTTGCAATAATTAAAACAAATGAGCTTTTAAGCCTTAGGCGCGTTGTGGGATGCTTTTAAAACCCCATTGAAGATCTCGAAAATATTTCAGTCACGGATGTCCAAACTAGTCTATAACCATCGGAAGAAACGATAGCATAACAATAATTAAATGAGAAATAACCTGTTTTAAATTGACTGTTTCTTCAAATCTAAAATGATCAGAAAAAATTGACATGTGAACCAACAGTAGATTTAGTTTTGCATTCAAAAGTCTCCATTTTCCATTAAGGCTAAGCAGAATACTGTATGTCTTACCGCATATTTAGATGTCAAGCAACCAAAAAAAAGACTTGTTTCACTGATCAGACTCGTCCGGCTCTTGTTTTACACATGACTCCTTAATAACCTTTGATCGGTGTAAACAAAGATCAATACCTCGACAAAGGAGAACCGGCCATCAGCACAATGCCTAATCAATTCAACAGCATTAGGCATCGTGAGAGAGAGAGACATGATAGAGAGAGAGATTTAACAAAACCTTTATTACAAAAACATCTAATTCCCATACCAAAACGTCAACAAAAATAAAATCATTAAGTATGGGTAAAAATCTATTTACCCTCAAAAACATTCAAAGGTAGCAAGATCATTGACAGATTTTAATAATAAATACCGACCAAAACTCTTGATTTCACCAGATTATAAAACAAGACTACCTAGTTCTGACTAACCTTTTGTTCTATTTTGTTTTTAACATATGGCCAACTTTGCTGGGCCCAAAACAAAATTCAAAAGTGGACAAAGATATATATTTAACTCACATATTTGAACCCTAAAATAAATTAAATTGATAGACATTTATTTTGAGAGAGAGAGAAAGAGAGAGATCCATGTACACATACAAGATATTTCTTCTTCTTTTATTGTTGTTTATAGTATCATGTTGATAGTACATTTGATATTGATATATTTCCTTTTATTTCTTATCCTTCACCTTCCACATAAAGGCTGTTTCCCAAGCACTAAATATTAAATGATCTGTTGTATTTTCTTGTTATGTTGGCTTTATTTTTATATCATTATAAACTTTTCAATGTGTTTTATTAACCCTTGAACCATGACTGCAAATATAATATTCTACTCTAACTTGAAAGACTATGTGTAAGGATTGTACAACCTTCAAACCTTGACGCCCGCCTTGAACATTCAAGCTTTGGCTTTGTAAAGATAACATCAAAGATTGTTTTTCGACCACCTTTTTTCTATCTTTCTATTCTATTGCTTTCTTTCCTAACACCAGGGGCCTTTTTCAATAAGGATGTTCAAGCAACAGCGAGTTAAAATGTGAACTCTGAGTTTGGTTTCAGAACAGCTGATTTGAGTTAGTTCTATCAACTCTGGGTAGATTTACATTGAGTTAAGCGCTTGAACCACAACTACGACAAGCCATCATCAATGGAGCTCCGATATTACGATTCATCATGGCAACGGCACCAAAAAAAAGCAACATGAAGCAACTATTGAAAAAAAAAATCTGGAAGAACCTATAATTTGTCTATTAAATATTCAAGAAAAGTTTGAAGGTTAAAGAGTCGTTAACTAGTGTAAAGTGGGATTGGTAAATGATTTTCAGGGGAAAAAATACAATCAATGGTTACCTTGTTTTCTGCAGTGAATGTTTTCAAATAAAAGCAGTTGTCCACTTTTTCCTTTTGTTTCAGTTTTAAGGAATTTTATATTAATATTTATATACTGTATATCGGCCAATATATCGGTTATCGGCTTCCAATGTACGAAATGTATCG
Source organism: Triplophysa tibetana (assembly GCA_008369825.1). Lineage (NCBI taxonomy): Eukaryota > Metazoa > Chordata > Actinopteri > Cypriniformes > Nemacheilidae > Triplophysa > Triplophysa tibetana. The sequence goes on along the minus strand of CM017903.1, from coordinate 22,867,816 downwards.
GTTATCGTTATCGGCCAAATTTTCATTTCGTAGTGACAGTCCATAGGCATGATGAGTTGTATACTGTACAAACCGTGTATTTGATCCCCTAACTCAACCCCTTAGATCCCAGAAAACTTTTGCCATTTTTAGACATTCCAAAATTATCGTTCCAATTCATAAGCGTTTGTGCCCGTTGGGACCTCAATTCTGGTCCCCACAGTGACACGAGTCCCCATGAGTTGGTGTGCATTCAGGTTTAGGTCTCCACTTACATATACAAACCAATTCCACACACACACGTTCCCCCTCCATCATACATTAGTACTCAGAGCAACACACAGTCAAGGTAATGCTTTCATCTGGAAACACATCCATTAAACAATGTCACTTTAATATTTAATAAAGGCCGTCATGCATTAGCCCTTTGTTAAATGACCTCATCAAAGTAAATAGTTTGGAAACATGGAAAACATCTCACGTGTCAGCGCGATCGAGAGAGTTTTCTGTGCTGCGTTTGTCATGGTGAAGAGCTCGTGTAACGATACACAAACCTACAGAAAGAGAATCACAAACACGCTTCACTGAGCTCGCTGATCATGTGCCCATTCATCACCCTCAGGGGCCATTACCCACAATCCATCAGATGGAGATCCAGAGAGCAAAACACTCCCAAAATCACAGACGACAGGCCTGTCACCGACACATCTTACTGATGGATATGCAGGAGAGAAAGAGAGAAGTTTAAGTAAACGCTATTCAGATGATGTTTACTCTGAGAAACATATAACGTTGTGGCGTTGTGCTGCTTTACAGAAGTTCTGTAGTCGCAGCAATGTGCTCCCAAACTAACTATGATTTTACTATACTAAAAGTGTAGTAACTGTTTTTTTTAACAATGGTTAACCTATGTTTAATATAATGAGACCATTTAATTTTTTTAAACGAACAGTTTGAAATTATGTGAATTAATAACATGGTTTATTTTTCTGGTGGCATGGTCAATAGTAAAAGAACTTACTTGGCAAATCTGTTTTCGAAACAGATTATATTTTTATTACTTTCATTACATATAGGGTGAATTCGGGTAATCTGGAACATTTTTTAAATTTTGACTTCTGAGATTTATCTTTAATATCTATCTTACACATTAGATCAACACATTAGACTTTTCTGAAATCCCTAAAATGTTTTCTTACCACACCAGAAGCAGGATTAACAATCTAGTGTGTTAATTCATTTAAAACTCAATTAAAAATTATTTTACATTTGTTTAAAATTTTATTAACAAAAAGAAATCTACTAAAATCTAAGCAACAATTTGATTAACAGATTATTCATTCAGTTATTCAAATTCTCTAAAGTCCCTAAATGCAGATTTCACCCATTTCAAGACTGTCCCAGATTACCCAGAGCATGCTGTCAATGTGGGACAACACAACATTTTTGAAAGAAAAAAAAACTTTTTCAACACTTTAATGCATATTTTGTTGCTAGACTAGATCACAAACATAATTTGACAGCAATAAGGAACATTGTCTTATTTTTTACAGATTTATGTCCTTAATATTAATTCAGTCAGAAACCTATGTCTCTGACCTTAGTCATGCAATTCCAGGGACATCACAATACTTTACTCATAAACTTGCTGGTGATTTATGTTGAGAGAAGGTGAGCACCATGTTCCATGAGAGTCAGTATTTGGCATTCATTTTCACAAAAGACATTATTAGGAGTAAAAGGATCTGGACTAACTGTGCCGGCCTGCAGAGAGAGAGAGTCATAATATTGTGATTCACCGGAAGATAATGTCCACCTCTGTGGGAACCTGTCGACTTCACATACAACACAAACACACACTCCATCCTCTTTAACCTTGAGCTTTGTAAAAGTGTGAGGCCGGTTACGTCAGCTGTGGGTTTGGTGTTGTATAGAAAATACTTTACAACTTACATGCTTCTAATTATTACCATGTTCCCATGAGAAAGAAAACAAAGATGAGATCTCTTAAAGAGTACCTTGCATATGTTTTTTTAGGCCCTACTTTGGTTTATGGAGTGTCCAACAACAAGTTTATGTAAATACAATGTGTAAAAACACTATAATCTCGTAATAATAGGCAGTTGTTCGTACCTTACTTCTTGACTGACTCTCAAATGACTCGTTCCGCGATTCATATTCGTTATGAAAAATGATATATATATAAGCCAAATATATCTATATAGGTGCACGTGCGGCAAATGTGGGAAAATGCAAAGTAAATAGCAATATAAACAAACTGTAACACCCCAGAAATAACGGTACATGCTAATGTTAGCGTTATATCCATTAGCTAAACACAGATACAAGGTGCGAAAATATTTCTTGAAGTTAAGACAAAAATCAAGAGCCACACTTACAGGTTGTGATTCGGTGGAGCTAACAGGTCCAAATAGAGTTGTTATTGCCCCCTCTTTCAATGATAGTCGTTTCACATACCCTGCAGTGAACGCGCCAAGATTATTAAACCAATCTTCGGTGAAATGACGCGCGCACAGTAAAACCCTGGGGTTATACTCCTTCGGTATCGTTTGAAAAATTAATTGTAACCATTTTTCCCACAGACGTTCTTCCTTTTGTAGTTGAAATAAGACTTAGTGTCACACCGTAGAACACAGACTCTAGACATGATACACACGCATCACGAACGAGCGACAGTGTTTGGGGGAGGAGAAATAAGTTTTCGCGTCCGTCTCAGCAAAACGTAGATGGGGACTATGTAAAGTGACGTAGATATGCGTCCACAACTCGTTTGTTTGATTCAGAGTCGACTCCCATTTTACAAGCAAATAACTTTGTTATTTATTTACTTTCGGACTTACAACTTGGCAGACAGCTTACTTTCAAACACGGCAACATAACAGACTGCATGAAATGTCATTTTCACGATCTCATGCGACGTACTCTTTAATATACCCATTTATTCTCAAAGACATGGGATTCAATAGAGAGCAAATTATAAATCTCATCTGTGTCTCGGATGTTTCTCTTGAAAGTCAGAAATATCCCAAATGTCTTGGAGTTTGAGAAGAGATGTCAGCGATGTGTCAAACTGAGCTCAGATTTGTCTCGTCTCCAATCAAAAGTCAATATTATTGAAGATCTCAACATCAACTAAAACATTTCTCATCGCATTTACTCAAATCCAGATTTTTTACTTTTAAAATCTACATTCAGTTCTTCATGTACTTCAACAATTACACTAATATTTGTTTCTTTTACAAATGAATTTATTCACTGGCCTGCAACGAAACTTAGAAACTAAAAAAAGTTTCAAATCCATACTGTAAACATCACATTCCAATGTAAAGGTAGGGTGGGTCAATCTGCACAGATTTTTTTTGGCATGTTGGTTGGAAATCTCTTTACATCCTGATAGCAATCAAGAAGTATATTGGTCAAATATATTTTTATAATTTTACATTGTCTGTGAAAGGCATAGGACCAAAAAATGTTCGCCCAATCAAAACGTTCTGGACGAACACTGTGACTGGTCATGTGTACATTTTCAGCCCATGTATTTTGCATCCCGTTGCGCACCCTGTTCACGCAGACATCATACGTTACAGCGCTCAAGTCCGCTGTGTCAATGTAAGGAGATGGGGGACAATCAGCAACAATCACACTTTCCTGCAAGCAAATCTACAAAAAGAAAGTCGGCTTTTGAAAAAGCAGTGACAAAAAACGTCTGTATCATGAAAGAGGAAAAACTCGAATTAACATGGGTTCAGCTTTCTTCACAGACAGCTCCGTCAGGCAAAGGGTCTGAAAGATGATACCATGGTAGCTCTCTTTCTTTTGGACATGTATGCACATGCTTTGAGAAGAAGTGAATGGACTTAGTTTGTCGTTACGTGCTAGCTGGCTAAAGTTAGCATCTTTCCAAATCAACCACCCCACCTTTAAGAACAACTGATGTAACCCTGATCTACTCTCTGTCTCTCTTTCTCACACACACATACACGAGCTCACGTACGCACAAACACACACACACACTGATTGAATAGAAAACTACAGATCTGTTTCATTGTTAATTGAATTGAGCTTTTTTCCTTCCAAATGTTGCTGTTATTGTAAACCAGCTGTTGTTGTGAAGACTATTATGGGTTTGACCATGTAGAAAAATGTCCAAATTGTGCTTTAAATTGATTTATAGGATCATCTGATTTTACCAGCCTGGATTTAACATCACATTCCAGATGATTCTCAGCTCATTTACTATGTAAACAACACCTGTGAACTGATGATAATGATATGAATTTATCATGACTCCACTGTCCCTTACAGAGAACATGATTTTTATTGAGTACTATCCGTGTGCTTCTTTTATACTAAAAATAAGAAGTATACTTTGAAGTCTACCTCTCCTGCTTTTTTAGAAATAGATGCCATGTCGTTCTCAGCTAATTGCGTACATAAAGTTTGCTATTGTTAAAATGAAAAGTGTTCAAGTGAGAAGTGAGCCAGTGTAGTCTCAAGTACATGTAGTGTTGAAATAGTACACTTACAAGTACACTAGTAGTTGAACTTCACTACGTAGTATACTTGATAAATAGAACTTAAGTAGTGTGTATGAAATGCAAATATTCTATACAAAGAAAAACCTGGAGTGTGTGTTTGTAAACGCATTTATAAAAGACATTTCCCCATCGTCCCTTACAATATAAACAATTGTGATATTTAAAGGGATAACTTTAGCAAACCAGGGAAAGTGAGTCTGGCCGCACAGATTTGCTGACAAACCAAAGACCATTAGACAAAAATCAATCCCATAAACCAATAATACAACAGAAGTACAAAACTCTAGAGATCTCAATTCTCGGCTTTTATCAAAAGTTTGTTGAGAGCAGAAAAGTAATCCCATGAAATGTTATTAATCACAAACAGTGACTTGAAATGACTAGTTCAGTACAGGTTATAACTTTCTGTAGTTTCACATAAACTCACAGTCAGTACGAACAAAGACATTTCTGACATTAATGATAAAATACATGAGAGTACGAGTCAACCCACAACCATCAGCCTCACCTAAATAATCCCCTGAAAAACAGTGTTTTGTCATTTTTCAGTTCATGTTTGTTCCATCAAGGTACATCTCATTATTTTCTCCAGACACCAGTGTGATTTAGGGGAGCAAATGGAAAATTCTCCTGCATCTCAGATATTTCTCCTGAGAAGAGACCTGGAAATCTCACAAATCTCACAAAATGATTTGTTCAATATCAGATGATGTCACCAATCTCAAAATTTATAACCCCTTGTCTCTTTGGCTTCATTGACTTTTCCCACTTGTGAAAATGTTTTCATCACCATTCACACGAACTCATGTCAAGTTACTCAAGAGTTCATCATCTGGCCTGTAGCACTTACCAGCACCTTAACGCCATGCTTTCCCAGAATGCTTTGCTGTTGCCCCTAGAGACAGCCGCATAGTGCGTGCATGCATGTGTAGACCGGATAGAAAACCCTGCTTGATGATGTCACTTGGTGAAAGACCGAAAAACTGACCAAGACAGAAAGAGAGTTTTCAGTCAGAGGATGCAACGGCGAATCTTTTTAAGAAAGCCACACGGAAGATAAAGAGAGAAAGAGAGAAAGATAGTAAATGGGTCATCCGGCCTACAGAGACAGAGACTGTACCACTCACTGATGTGGAAACACACACAGACACACACACACACAAACGCAACACTAACCTCAGGCTCACGTTACATTTTCAGTTTCTAAATGTGCGCTGGTTTTATGTGTGGTGTGTTATCAAGCGCTGGCATTTCTCTCCATGGCGTCAGGTGTGTGGAAGAAAAACTTCTGACTTCTCAGAGATCACAAGACAAACTCCACATATACTCCAGACTCAGAAAACATATCGATCTATAGACCACTTTGCAAGATGTTAATATTGGCCCAGAAGCACTTCCGGTTTTTATTAAGTATTTTTGAATTATATATAGAGACATAAAATTAAATCTTAAATACTTTGTTTAACATTTTAAATTAGTTATACATTTTGTGGTGGTTGACTGAAATGGGACAGTTGTTTTCCAGACCAGCAATGTTTACGTTATCTGAAGAGGTCTATAGTCATGTCAATAGCAAGGCTTGTAAAGCAGCAAAATAATATAGAAAGTAAAGAAAGTTTTGTATTATTACATGTTGTTTTCTGTAAGCTGGATGTGTGTTCTGTACATTAAGCAATCTGAGATGAAATAACTGCACAAGTTAAACACTAGTTTTGGTTAAACTGGTTAGAGAAATACATTTACATTTTGCATTTAGCAGACACTTTTATCCAAAGCTACTTACATGGCATTGCATAAAACATTTTGTGTTTTTGACTATGCGCAATACCCTGGGATCAAACCCATGACCTTGGCATGTCTAGTGTCATGCTCTGTAAATGAATGTTGACTGTACAGGTCAAATAATCAGAATTTGCGTAAAATTGATGTGAACTGTCCGAGTTCATATTGAGATCTTCAATAATAATATTGACTTTCGATTACAGACTTGACAAATGTGAGATCAGTTTGACACGGTGATTTCTCAGGAGAAGACTCAGACGAGACTTGGGCTGAAGTTTCCATTTGCTCTCCATTTAATCTCACTGAGAAATTATAATGATATAGGATATTAAAGAGATCTCTCATCTTATGTGATTCTACAGGGTCTGACAGGAGACAATTGAGCGGCAATAAGAGAGAACCACATTTCATTAGGGAGGCCATTTCTGATCTTTCCTCAACTGTTCATAGAAAAGCTGAAAGTGGAATGATGCTAGTAATAAACATGGATAGCCGGCCCTGCACCATTCAGAAAAAACACTTGAGCCGACCGGATGCAATAAAATAAACCCACATCAATTGCGTTTCAAACAATGACATAGCGAACAACCAGAAGCTCCCTGAGGCCCTGGGGATCCCACTTCACATCCGCATCAAGGTTAACAGTATCCCTCCATTACTCCTGCAAGAACAGGAACGATAAACCTATTAATGTCAAATGAGAAACCGGACACTAACAGAAAACGGCCACAAGCGATGCGATCTTCTCCAGAGTTTACAGATTAGCTAAAGGCTTGTTTCTTTCTCCCTCCATCTGTCAGGCGTTACGAAGCAAAGATTACGGATTGTGTCCCATTTTGAGAGAGCAAGGTTTTCAGGATGTGTCGTGTGCGTAACATCATGCAAAATGAGTACATCTTCACTTGAACTTGAATTAAATTTGGTTTGAGATATTGTGGTATTATTGTGTTGGACTGAACACCGAGAAGATCCACAACTAATCATCTCCTCAGGAAGCCAATTAAAGTCATTTTGTCTGAGGAGGTTGGAACTGAGATTTTCTCTCATCTTTGGAGACATGTCAACTGTTGGAGGTCAACGTGAAAGAGAATAGCAGGTGGCCTTGAGTTTTGAAAGTACATTCTCAAACTTTGACGCAGACGGAGGGTGGGCACGAGCTCATATGCCATGAATTATTCATAACAAAGGAAATGAACATCTTAAACGTCCCGCGGGACCCAGGCGTGTTATGAGATGCAGGTTTGGGTTTAATTTGATCACATTTGGCCCTTCATCCACATCGTGTGCTTTTAAACAGATTCATGATCCATATTCATCAGCAGAGCCGGCCCTCCCTATTAAGTCGCTTTGGATAAAAGTCGCTTTGAATGAAAGCGTCTGCTAAATGACTAAATGTAAATGTATTAGCGGACTAAGTGGCTGCTTAGGGCCTCGTAGCCACTAGGGGTCTCCCAAGAGCACGTGAGATTACAGCTTTTTTATGATATATTCACGACACACATCTATTTTCTCACAGAGGGGCAGTACCCACAATTTCTTCAGTGGTGTGTGTCAAAATTTATGAGATTACTGAGTAAAAGCACAGGGGGACCCCCAAATAAAATTCTGCTTCGGGCCCCATAAGAGCGTATCTAACTTTTGGTCCAAAGTTCTCAGTTAATAAGAAAAGCAACAAAGCTCCGCAAACTAGACAGATGGAGTAGAAAAGGGAAGTTACATGTCACGACATATCAAGTGTAGTGCAGCAGTTTCAACATCTATATCTGAAATGTTTATTAACTTGAGGATGAACTCTTAAGATGCAAGACATTGAACATCACTAAGGGCACTTCACTTCACTTAGCAACCACCAAGAACACCATAGCAACTGCTTAGAAATGTTTGAAAAAAGCACTAAGTACAGTTCTCCAGCATAGCAGTTTACACACACACACACACACAAGCATGCACATGCATGCACAAAGCATGCAAGTAAACCTCACTCACCATCGAAACGGACTTAAGCCTCCTTGTCAGAGCAGTCGTCTCACATCCAGACCGACGCTGGTTGGAGGCCCACACAGAGCAGGGTAAGTAGGACCCGTAATGCACACAAACACACACACAGATATTTGTATTGTTATACCAGCTGGGACTTTTCACAGACTTCCATTGATTTTATATCGGCCTTATGATATATGATTCATCCCCTAACTAACCCCAACCCTACGCCGCTTCAGTTTAGCTTTTTATAGTAATTCACAACGTACAAAATCACATGAATAAGACACCTAGTAAAATAGGTAAAAACTACGGAGAGATCAAGGTTGTTGTTTTTTTAGTATACACAATGATAAAACAAAAGTTGTATGTCAGGTGAGTTTGTGTCTTTTTCTATCAGCATGTCGATGTCTCTCTTTCTCTCTCTCTTTCACACCAGCCAAACAGAAAGACTGACGGACGAAAAGACAGAGGCCTGAGAAATCTGTACTCAGATCACTTTTTGTGTGCACTTAACTTAAATAGCTCTGTACTCTTGGAGTACAGTATGTCTCATTTGTGTCCATTTTCAATTTGAGACGAAAGGCATCTGATGAAGACTTTATGTTCTTCAAAAAGTCATTTGTGCAAAATTTATGGTGCTTATAGAATATTCGTTTTTGGCGTTCGCATTTTCTTCCTCCTGAGCCGTGAATAAGCATATTCTGAGCAATACAATGTTCCTGTAAGAAGAAAGTCATTTTCATAGCACTGCAGTCATTTGTCATTGTGTCAGGCAGGAGTGGATTCTCACCTCTTGTCTGCAAATTTCATTGTTCATGGGTTGTTTATGCAGCACTGTTGAGGGATTTTACAAAAGAAACGCACTTAAAAACTCTTTCAGCAGCTCACGTGTGCGTGTCCTTCTTTATTAACAAAAACCTCTCTAAACCTCAAGAAGAAGACCGTCTCTCCTCATTTTCAATTCACAGCAGAGGATTCTCCTCCAGGAGCAAATACACAAAGTCTTTAAGAATGATCAAACGTATCTGCCGTCAATATGACCTTCAACTTGACTCGAATACTTCTGTGCACTCTTCTTAAAAAAAAAATTAAGTTGAGTTCAAGAGACTTTTAATTGTTCAGAAGAGTCATTACCTCGTCTCAAATTGTACCGGGGGACACCGCAGGAAATCGCATGTGAGCAGCATACAATTCAACATTAAAGGACAAAATAAGCAAATAGAGCATCATTCATCCTAAAATAACCCCCCTCCTCTCTCTCTCTCTCTCTCTCTCTCTCTCTCCCTCCCTCTCTCTCTCTCTCTCGTTCAGAGCAACAGAGACTATTGTTGGATCTCTCTTCACACGGGAACAGCTTTCTTGAAGATGACGGATTATGGGAAACCTCCATTTTAAAAGTTCACATTTTATTATGATTTTGTGTATTAGAAGTGGCTCAGAAGTGATGTCATCCTTGCTACCTGTCCAATTAAGCTCAAATACTTAACAAATGAGAGCAAGGAATGAAAAACTTTTAACAACTTTACACTGCAAAAAAAGGCATAACTGTACAAAATTTAACAGAATTACACAAAAACTGTTCAAAAATTAACAGATTTTTCATTTAATTTTGAAATCCTTTAAATTAAAGAAAAGACCGCAAATTTACAAGAAAAACAGGGAAGACATGTAATTTTACAGTTTATTTCTGGCCACCCAGAATTTGTTTTTACAATAATACATTTTTACCTTTTTATTTTTAAAGTATGGTCAAAAACTGTAAAATTACAGCAAATTTACAATAAATTCAGGGAACAACTTTACATCCTTGTATCCTGTAATTTTACAGGGGGAAAAATGTAAGATTTTTTAAGATTTTTTAAAAAATAAAAACCAAAGAACATGCAAACTTTGCGTAAATAAACTTTGCGGTTATCAAAAACAACATCATCAATTAGATTGTAATGTTTATATCTATACCATGCAGTACATTTCTGCTCAATTCATTTGGATACAGAGCAATAGATTCAGGGTAAACTGCATACTAGAACAGAGGCACACAAATAAACCCAAAGGGGCTCTTTTAGATTCATTTCATCTCTGTGATCTCTTCACAGCTCCGCATCTGCTGAAGGTCTCAAATGGAATCAGCTGATGTTTGCTGGACACGTCTGTAATGCGATCCAGCCAAACGCCGCCTCGACTCATTTAACCCAGTGCTGTTTCTGTGCAGCTAATTCCTTACGCCGAGACAGAAGGACATCAAGAGTGAACAAAGGTGGGAACAAAACGATTATTCTTTCTCTAAACCTTTCTCAGAGGATATTACATCATCTGAAAATCTCCCGACTTGTTAATAGCCCGATATCTTAGATCTTCTGGCGTTTCAGACTGGATTTCCAATCAATGTGTCCAGAGTAGAGACGTCTGACTCAGCTGACTTTTAAAAGTGAGTTTTAACTTTAAAACTAACTTCATCTCAGGTCTAGAAGATGAGAGAGCATGGTACCCTGGGGAACATGTTATCACTCAGATGCGGCTCTTTCATTGCTAAGGAAATTTGATGGAGGTGCCAGTTGTGTTTCATTGAAGCATCATCTTATTAGTATATTTGAAGAGAAATGTTTGCGCTCAAATTGAGATCTTCAATAATATTGATTTGTGATTGCAGACTTTTTTTTATGCATTTGGCGAATGCTTTTATCCAAAGCAACTTACATGGCATTGTACATTAGTTTCTGACCATGTGCAATCCTCTGGGATCAAACCCATGACCTTGGCATTGCTAGTGCCATGCTCTAACCATCGAGCCACAGGAAAGCTTGACATATATGAGCTCAGTTTGAGACATTGTTGACATCTCTCCTGAAACACTAATGAAAGAGACATTTGGGCAATTTGGACGTGACATTTTGCGTTATGGACGTGACATAAAAATGCTCAGAGAATGAATTTGTTACGAATATATTGAACCATCTGTCTATATTTTTATTTTTTATATTTATTTTTTTTTAGAGTCTAAACATAAAAAATGTAAAAAAAAGGAAAATAAACATGCAAAAAAAGGATGCGATTTTTAGAAGACGACAAACTTTGAAGTATTTCTGTGAAATAAAATGCACAATCCTGAAGCAATTATACCCAATGAATGGAGAAGGGATAACTCTTTATAGAACATCAAATAGTTACTTTATTTAATATTTCCTGTGTCCATTTATGAGGCATTTTATGTAGTGTTATGGATGTGACAATCCTAAAAATGGTCCTTACCTGACTATGAAATATCATGCACTAAAAATAAAACAAATGCTTTACAAATTTAACTTTTCTGAGAATAAAGATCTGATACAGATGAGCCTGAAGCTACAGTTTCCACTTAATCTAATCGATGTCTAGAATAAACATAAGCAGTCACATGACTCGATACCTTTCACATTTAACTGAATGACTCGTGACAGTTAACCCACCATCATTAACCCAGTCTTGAAAACAACTTGTTCTCAGAAATATATTCTCAATTCTCATCCAGTCTTACGTCCAACACAATCCTTCTTCGGTGTAAATTGCCACTTGTGGGTGGGAGATTCTGTACAGGCGAAAATTAAACGTAAATGTGAAACAAGCAGACAAACTGAAACATTTCTCATATCCATTTACTTAATGTCCACGTAACATTTAATGGAGTTTAATAGAAACAAATGAAGCACCTACAGTTCTACAGACTCTCTGAACTTTCCAGGCGTACAGTAATGAATCTGGCTCAGCAGGACTTGTCCTGAAACTCTCTTCAGATTTATGAGGTGTGAGGGCCTGAGACACGTACAGCAGCACAGCTCGGCTGTCTTCATGATGATTAATGACCTGCAGGGGAACCGCGGATCCAAACCAGGCCAGAGCCAAACGCAGCGGACCTACGGACTGCACAAACCTGCCGACGGTCAAACGCGTTCACTGATGATGCTGTTCTAACGTGAGAATCTCCACAGCAGCTCGGTCTGTCCAGAAGAAATGAAATCAGAAAACTCACCCACATGCTTTAGAAACCTTCACTTCATTCCAACTCATTTTCTAAAAGAAAGAAACTTGTTTGAAAAATTAGTATGTGATGTCTTTTGAAACAATGTCTGATGGAGACATTTTTGAGAATTCTGTGATTGTTTTCAGATGCAGGAGACTTAGAAAAATGTAATTGCGCTCCTTTAAATCTCATTTATGTCTAGAAGAAATCAATGAGATATTACAGAGATATCATGAACAGTTTTCCTCGTTAACTTGGAAAAAAATATTAAAAGTATGTAGTAATATAAATGTACAATAATAAAATATAGTATACATTAATAAATAGTATTTGATTAGTATTATTATTAACAAATAATACAGTAATGATACTATAAATACTCGCTGGAGTGTTGTGGCGAGTTTAGTTTTGCTACAAGAATTTAGCCATTTGTCATGATTAAAAATAAGCAAAAAATTGTTTGCGACTGTTGACTTCTATGTCAAAAATTTGCATTTTTACTCATTCTGTTGTAGCAAAGTAAAAGTAAAAATCGCATATTTTTCCATGCATTTCCGTAAAAGTCATCAGTCAAAGACGTACATGTTTTGGATTTATTTAAATATTTTGCAAAACATTTCATGCTTATTGTCAATAGTTTTATTGTTTTATAAATGTAAAAGTGTGGCAAGCATGATTTCTGGTGTACTGCTTCTGGCTTGTATAGTCACAGTTTTATGTCAAAAACCTCGATTAAACTAAAGTTAGGAAAACAAAATCATGGAATAATTTCAAACCTTGATCAAATGACTGGAAATACCTGTGCATTAACTGGTTTCAATGCACATCTTCCAGCCAATCAGAATGAAGTATCAAAAAAAACATGAAATGAGTATTTCTTAATTTGTAGTAAACGGTTAATTTTTAAAAGGGTAGTTTCTGAGTGTATCACGTCACTGTATATTGTGTAATAATTCTTAAATAAATCAAATGTTGATTTTTCTCTGGTTTGGCTCTTTAACGTGTTTTCAAGTCCGTGTGGAAAAAATGAACTGGAAAAATACGTCTGAAAGTACAAGACCAATGTGAGCCGTTATATTATAATTGCATTGGTCTTAACAGTGCTCTCTCTTTCTCTCTCTCTGTCTGTCTGATCTGGGATCAGCGAGCGGGCGGATAATTGGATACATTAGTCTTTCTTTTTCTGTTCGATCTCAGAGGTTGAACTTATGTGCTCTGAGTCACATTACTGTAAGAGATGAGAGACTCTCCTCATAACTTTACCTGCAGAACAGCCTCTCAGGAGACCAGCTGAGAAAAACGCTTTTAAATCAAACCAATGTTTCGGGGCCGTTTTTATAAACCTACACCATGGGAAAACTTTACATAATACAAACTAAAACAAACACACACATAGAAAGGTTGGCACAATAAAGTCACCTGGAGAGGCAGAATCAATGTTTAGGTTTGTACTCTGTGTACAGTCGATAAGTCATCATTTATGTGACAGCGTGTTCAACAGAGATGAGATGCTGTCAAAACCACAAACTATGACACACGAAGTCTCAAACATACTGTATCTCTTAGATTTAAGATGTGCTGGAAATGATCCGTCAGCATCCCAGAGACACCGGATGAGTTTCAAGTCTATACATTCAACAACAATCTTATTTTAAAGTATCAAAATATTTATAGTGCCACTGAGTTTGGCCATTTCAGGTAAACGTAGAATCAAACTAATGACACACACGGAGGCGGTTTGTACACAGAGGATTTTTCCTACTGCTGTGACTCATTTTGTGTGAGCAGTTCTGGATCTCACCTCCACCAGCAGCCATCTGCTCCATTCTGCAGCACTTATTGCATTTTCACATCACAGACAATCTCACACAAATACAGTTTGTGTGTGCGTGCCTGCGTGCGTGCGTGTGCAAAACTGTTACACATTGACAAAGAGTTAGAAAGACGATTCTCTATTGCCGACTATTTCTGTGCGCTGATACACAGAGTATTACAGCATCATGTCACACTGCATCTATAAAGTCACTCAGGACACACTGACATGTCACAGCGTCTCAGTAAAGATGACACTCCATTCAATTGCAGACAGAGGAGACTGACTTTAAAGGAACAGTTCAACTTCAAAATGAAAATTCATATTTACATCCCCTCATGTTATGTCTTCTACAGAACACCATAGAAGATATTTGGAAAAAAATCTGCTGGTTCCCGTTGACTTGCATTGGTTTTGTATCCATACAAAAGAAGTCAATGGGGACCAAATTTTTTAAAATATATTCTATTTGCAGAAGAAAGAAAATCACACAGGTTTACAGGATTTTCATCTGATCCATAAGGCCGTGTTCAGACTTGACTTCTTTTTGAAGCTCCTATCGTCTGTTTGTCATTATAATCCTATGGAGTAAACCATGTTTTCAAAAACATCCTTAGCGCTTTTTTAAACGCCCGCGCCGGCGTCTTTTTCTGACGCTCTGAGCATCTCTTAAAGTTAAATAAAGTTCAACTGTTCTGGAAAAAAACGCCCTACGTTTAGCTCTTTTTCACTGTTAACCAATGACAGAGACCTGTTGTTTCCATAACAACATGCGAGGAACGAGATTGGTCGAAAAAGTAAAATGGCGGCTGAAAGGATAGTTTTGTACAAATGTAAGTTTAATTTTCACTTTCAACAACTTCTGATTGTATTTCTAGCGAGAAATTAGTATTGTAGTTTTTAAATATGTGATAAGTTATTGCAAAGACGCTGTTTCAGACGCTGCCTCTGAAGTCATGGCGTTCGGCTGCTCTCTAAACCTGAGCAGACGCTAAACCTGTGGAAAAGAACCCCAGCTGCAGCCGTTTAAAAAAAACGCTGTTGGAAACAATTAAAAAAACACAGCGTATGCCGGCCACTAACAGACAGATACAGGACAAGACATGATACAATTAATTCACCTGTTTGTCCGATACTAGATGTTAAATCTCTAGTCCAACTAGTCTCTGAATTTTGACCTTTACAGTAGTTGTTTGAGACAGTTAGTACACTTTGTAGTACTGCAAAAAAAGTTTTTTTAATAACAAATTCTAAACACCCTTAAATAAAAAATGAATAATAATCTTGCATTTATAAAATAGATATTGGAGTTTATTTTTCCTTCCTCGTCCTTAAGAAAATCTGAATGCAAAGTTGTTTTCTACTAAAAATATATAAATAAAATCGAAACATCTAATTATTTAAAATAATAAGACTCATTTTCAAAAGATATTATTTAATCCAAAAAATGTCACCGCATTGTCCGATTGTTTTAGTTAATTGTTTTAACAGAATATATAGATGAATATAGGACATCAATGACTACCACAGTAGAATAGAAATCATTCTTGACTACCAATTACTCTCTACTGTAGTAGTTGATGTCCAAGAAGTTTCAGTTGCAAAAATGTTCCCAAATGTCTTTCTTTGTGTTCAGCCGAACCAAGAAATGTATACAGGTTTAAAAAAAACTTAGGGGTGAATAAACTATGACAGAATTTCAATATTGGGTAAACTGTCGTGTTAATATCTCGTGTATTTCATACATCTCATGCAGTATCTTCTTCTACCTGAACCTGTTAAAATCACATCTCATCCGGAAGAAAATCTGATCACACTGGAACACATTGACGTGTAAAGCAACCCCACACCAACAATGAGAAAACATCAGCTCACGTTCTGTTCACTTTTACTCCAGACAATCAGAGCAGAGCAAACCCCACAAACATGCTGTGACGGATCGTAGCTTCATTTCCCATTTTTCTAAAAGATCAACATTAACTTCCTTTTGATGGTTAAAAATTAAACAAACAACACAGAAAGTGATTCATCCTGTTTTGCGTGTGCATTAACCATCTGTCAGCTCACTTTATTGAATCGGCGCACAAGAGGCTGTTCAGAAGTACTCTGTGTATTATCCTTTCATTTGGAAAGAACTGATCCTTTAATCTCCTATCATCTCATCACGTTTACTTCTGAGGTTGCACGACTCCGGCACACCTGAGCGACGGGACCTTCGTTCTGCCTCCGGTCTGAGTAAAGATTTAAAGACTAAAACTTCATTTTACCTGCTAACTAAATACACACACACAGAGAATATATTGAGTCTGTGTTTAGAAAGCCATCGTCAATTTTACTTTAAGAATGGCGAGTACACACCCTATCAAAACACCCTATCAAAGTGACTTGTGGTTGAAGGTGTGGGTCATCACGTGTCATTGATTACAACACAAAAACTCATCCCTGAAAAAACAGAAGCTCATTTTAAGAGCAATGCATTATGGGAAAAATGTCAATTCTTTCAGAATTCACTCACACTCTGGGATACAAAATCTGACTTTCTTTCTTCCGCAGAACACAAAAGAAGATATTTTGAAGAACGTTGATAACCAAAGAAGATTGAACCCTATTGACTTAAATTGTATGAACGCAAAACCAGACATTTCTCAAAATATCTTCTTTTATGTTCATCAAAACTCTTCGATAAACTTTATTTTGAATAAAGTTTGAATTATTCTGTGTCCATGAAATGAATTTAACCGTTGTAATGTGCAAACACCAAATTCAGGATGGCTTGCCACGATACGGCCCGCAAGTTTCAACATCTCAGCATTTTTTAACTGACTACCTTCCGTTCGATTTCACTCTCTCTCCTCAGAAGAACGATTGATCCTTGCCGTCGATGTTGACACAGTTCTGACCGAGAAATCCCGTTGCAAGAAAAACGCCTTGAAGCTTTTCAATTATTTAAAAGCGTAGTCGTTTACTCAAAGCTCATTGACAGAGTTTCCATTTATCACACGCTTGTTAAGTGCGCAGCAGAAACGCTGACGAGACGGTTTGAATCGGCCCAGGTCCTGATGGACAGCAATTACAGTACCAAACCAAAAATATCGCCTGACCTCAACAGAGTCTATACGGCTCGCTCGGGTAGCTGGGAAATCATTGGCTCAATGAATCCAGAGGAGGGCGAAGGATTTCAGAACCTGTCCTCATCTGAATTGGAGAGTGAATTCTGGGCTCAGGTTTGGTCTGGTGGTGATAGATCTCGACTCTAATGACTTCAGCTGACTTCTGACAGACCCTACAGAGAGCAGCTCTCTCTATCTCTATGTCTCTCTTTGTCTCTGAGATGAGATGTTTTGTGTGTCACTGTGTTTGTGTGTCTATGTGTATGTTGTCATTCACAGGCAACAGTGCCTTGTTTTCTCAGGACACTAGACTTATTTACATTTTAAAGCTTGTGTGGTGTTTGTGTCTGTGTGACTCGTCTTCAGGCCCTATCACATTATAAGCATATATTTTGCCAGATTTCTTAGACTCATAAGCGTTACAATATCATTTCCCATTATAAACACATTGCTTTCCAACCAAAACATGTTTTTAATTCAGACAAAAACCTGCGTTGCGTTCACCAAAAGTAAAACGTTACAGTTTGTTTTATCGTTCATCCGCTGGAAAAAAACGTTATGGAAGTGATCCCAACTATATCATTCTCTGTTTCTTTGTCGTAATAGATATGGTGTGAACCCGGCAATCCTACTAAATTAACATTTAACCCATTTAAAGATTTATAAAAAAACTGTTGTAATCGGTATCGTTACATTGTGAACAGTGCTTTAATGTTTTCTAAAAACTGTAAACAATAGTTTTTAGCTATTGAAAAGAGATTTATATTTAACATCATATAGAGATCATATACATATACTTTTGTTGTAGCTCAGTGGTAAGAGCATTGTGTTAACAACACAAGGTTGTGGGTTCGATCCCAGGGGATTGCAAATACCTGTTGCAAAAATGTATAGGATAAAGCAATGTAAGTCGCTTTGGATAAAAGCGTCTGCCAAATATGTAAATGTTTTAGTACATTTAAGAAAACAAATAGCACCTTTTTTATTATGTAAATGACAAATTTAAGCATATACGCTGTCTACATTGCTGTTTAATCGAGATTAAACAGCAAAAACACTCTAAAAATAAAAATTCTTATGTAGTATTGTTATCTTGTTTTCCAGTACAAATGTCAAAAAATTCTTAAGTTATTAATAAAGTTAATTTAATTCAAGTTGAACTCTGCCACTGGCAGATTATCTTTCTTTTATCAAAGATAAATTCACATATTTTGCTTCTCAAGTGATTTTTTTTATTTAAGATTCATTTGATATGTTTGCACTGAAAAACAAGTTGAAAATACTAATTAAGAATTTCTTTGGCTTGGGTTTCATCTGCAAAGTCTTCTTCCATAAATGTCCATTGCTTATTGATTTAAAAACTTAAAGGGATAGTTCACCCAAAAACATGGGCGTAGGTTTGGTCTCAGCTTTGGTGGGGACATCTGAATTAATAATGAATCAAATACACACGTATCAGTATGCATTCAACGCATCATGTTTATATTTCAGAGCAATTTAAATATGAAGGGGACATGGTTTTTAAAACTTTTGACATGCATGATTTCCTTTAATCACGCATTAATAACTCATAGTTCATAAAGACTTTACCTGAAGCCCCTACTACTTCCTCCTCAACATGCTCTATGGCATCTTTAAAAGATGTCTGAGTTTCCTATATGTAATTAAATGAACTAATGAATAAAATACACATGTATCATAGTATGCATTCAACAAATCATGTTTATACCAGATAGTCTTATTTGGATATTATCAATCAAATAATGATTCATTACATTTGAATAACCAACAGTGTTAACTTTTGCCTTTTTAACATTGCCAACACGCTTTACCCACACATGTGTCTAGCAATGACAGTCCTTCATTCAACTGTGGGTGATTTCCCTTTTATTTCTCTGCATGTAGGGTAGGCTAGACTCACAAATACATAAACAGAATGTAGAAACGAAAAATGTCTCACATCCACTGTTTATGTTGACTGCAAGATTCTAAGTTAAGGTAGTTTAATTAACATTCAGTGACTTGCTAACGTAGCCTTCTATCATCCTGGGTAACACATACTATCACCAGATAATACTATTTTCCACAGTAGAATCTGGATTTGAAAGCCTGGTCAGTCACTACTACTGCTAGTTTGTTTGTGTGGCTACTTATTTTTCCTACTTACACTCTGCTTTATGAAAAAGCTTCGTATGTCCCCTTTCTTCTTCTTGGATGGCATAGCTGATCTACAAAGTACAAAAATGGGGCAAAAAAACGGAATATACAAATGTTTTACTCTGGCCCTGGTAATTTACCGTCGGCATCGTCAACTCGCACACACACACACCAACCGCTCGCTGCCAGTGCAAACACAAAAGTAGTCTCGGCCCGCATGTGTAGCCTGTCAGATACCCCGCCGCCAATCAAATTACGGCGTTTCTTGTACTGTACTGTCTTGTACTGTACTGTCGTCGTCCTGGCCGTTGGAATCGATCCAAATAGCAGCGCAAAGATCCAAATAGCAGTTCAAAGGAGCCGGCTAAATATTGGTGGGGACAAATTTGTCATCTCAAAATATTGATTGGGACTAGTCCCTAGCGTCCCCCCCTAAGAGAAAGATATTTGATAGAATGTTAGTAATTTTCAGTTCAGGATATCATTGACTGTAGCAAGAATTAAATGGTAGACAAAGGTGCCCGAGAACTCTTTGTTTTCCTAAATTCTTCAAAATATCTAATTTTGTGTTCAACAGAGCCTACTATGGTAATAATAATAATAATAATAAATTTTATTTATAAAGCACTTTACATTTTAAGGAAAATCTCAAAGTGGTAGTGGATGATGTCCCAGAACTGAAAATTTCTAACATTCTTCCAAATATCTTTCTCTGTGTTCATTGCAACAAAGACATTTATAAAACCTGAGTAAATGTGTCATGGTTACACAATCATATCATGTTTATTCTTGTCTTGCAGTGGAGTCATGGCATAGCCTGTGGGTTTTGTGTGAGAAAGACATGTCTTTGCTTATATATTGGATGACATGCGCTTGCTCATGTCTCGTCAGTGTTTCCCTCCATCTCTTTATCATGTTAACCTTTCCTTAGTGCTTAATCCCCAGCACCTGTTCCTTGTTAATTATCCTGTGTTTGTGTTTGTCTCCCTTTAAAACACCCTCGTGTTCATTGTCCTGTGCTCGTTCATTGTATGAGATGTTGCTGTCTTGTAGCTGTATGTTGAGACCTTGTACATGTATGCTGTTTCCTTGTCTGCCAAGTCCTGTTTCCTCCGTGTCAAGCAAGTCTAGTTTTGTTAGTGTAAGTGTTTATATCAAGTGTTTGTTTTCTTAGTTGAGTTAGTCCTTGTTCTCATTTATATATTTTCTTGTCTTGTTTTCCCCATTGTGGGTTTTGTTTTGCCTTTTTGTATAGTCTTGTATTAAATACCCCTGTTTATCCCTACCACGTCTGTCTTGTGCCTGCAATTGGGTTCTACCATGGAAAACCATGACAAAATGATGACAGATTTTTCATTTTTGGATGAACTTTTAATAATCCTAGGATCTACTAGACCAACAAAAGTTGAATGAACAACAAAAACAAGAAGGGATAAAACAGATTTGTCTCTATTTAGTATAGGGCTGCAGATGTGATAAAGCTTTACATTTGTACATTTTGAATGAAATGTCTGCCACGTGCATAAATGCAGTGTGACATACAAAATAATGTTTACAGCAAACTGTCTTATGTGCTAGCTACGGCCATCACTTCATATGTTCACCGTGATCTACAACAATACAATTTTTTTTCCCCCAAAATATTTTGAATCGTTTCAAAAGAACATGCTTGAAGCAGAACATGATCATGGATCATTTCATTATTACAGTTTACAATGTAAATTAATTAAATTCATATACACTTTGTCAGGGTTTAAAAACACAGGTCTGCTGATGTTACATAACACATAGAGTGTCTTAACAGGGCTGAACGTATATTCAGAATCGGGGGTAACAGTTACTGCCCTCGGCTTGAGGTAGGGAAAATATAATTGTCGAAAGATCAGCAGTAACCTTTTCAAATGAGATGATTAACTGCACAGCATTCAAATTAAAATGTGCATAGCATTACATTAACCGGCAGTTTCCATCTACTTAATCTCTAAATCCTCTCAAAGATATACAGCTGCAGACAAAATGAAGACACCGCTCCTAATTTATTTTTCAAATCAACACTTTTTATATATATTATGGCAAATCCAGCCCAGTGTCTGTTGAACTTTAACAGAATCAAACCTCAGGAGTGATGTCAAGTCATCTAACAGCAATGTGAAAGACTGAGAGAAATTGCAAGACGCATGAAGACTGAAATATAAATCCAGGTTATCATGTGAAAAATCATTTTTGACATTTTCCTAAATACATGTAGAAATATGACAGTTATATTGCTGGAAAGTGAATGTCAACCTTTTCTTGTAGTTACAGTATTTGAGGTTTGAAAATACCCAGAGCTTCTTCTCTGTTGTTTTCACCTGTTTCTTGGCGTTTTCATTTTATGCAAATAAATGAAATTAGAAACAATATTTTTATTTCAAATTTGGGAGACATATTGTTAGTAGTTCACAGAATAAAACAAAATGATAACTTTACCAAAACACATACCAATAATTACATTTTAAAATCAGAATAAGGGGTCTCTGAAATGGTCACCTAAAGGGATACTTCACCCAAAAATGAAAATTATTTCAGCATTTCCTCACCTTCGAGTTGTTCCAAATGCGTATAAATTTCTTTGTTCTGATGAACACAGCAGAAGATATTTGGAAGAATGTTCATAACTTAACAGATCTCGACCCCCATTGACTCCCATTTAGAAAAATTAGTTTATAATTCTTTTGGTTCTGTTGAACATAAAAGAAGATATTTTGAAGAATGTAGGACTGCGAATAATTCTGGGGCACTTTTGAAATACCATTGTATTTTTCCTACTATGGTAGTCAATGGGGATAGAGATCTGTGTGGTTATAAGCATTACTCCAAATATTGTTTTTTTGTGTTCATCAAAATAAAGAAATGTATATATATTTGGAACAACTCGAATGTGCCTAAATGATAACAGACATGTTATATTTGAGTGAACTATCCCTTTTATTTTTTTCACGTCTGTATATAAGAAATAACACATGTCACAATATACCAGTAGTGACAATAACAGTGATATTAATAACTGAGATTATTGTATTAATACCACACATATGATAATATCCTAACTTAATTCAGAGCTATCTGGTGGACAATTTGTAGGTTTTGGTAATCTCTCTCTCTCTCTCTCTCTCTCTCTCTCTCTCTCACTTTGAGTGTGATTCATCGAGTATTATATCGTTATCAGAGGTTCTTTATTATCACAATAACTGTGCAGTGAATATCTGATATTGTTACAATCCTTTAAGCAGTTTCTCTCCAAACTGAATTAATGACACATTACACACAAACAATACGGGTCAATACATGACAGTTCTGCAGCTGAACTCATATCTTTACCGCGGTGCTGCGGTACAGTACTACAGGAGTCCTGCCAGGAGCTGAACTAGTCGTCACGCCGGATTCTTTAACCAAATGATGGATAATTCATCTGACAGCTGCACAGACTCGACTGTCAAGAGAATCAATCACATGCAGTTTGAGTGTCATAGTAAGCCGATTGGCACCAACTTTCCTCCAACACTTAGCCGAGTATTTTCTGATAAAATCTCTAGCCGTCTATGTCTAAATAACGCTGCTGCTGCTTCTCGTTGCTTAAAAAAGTGTGTGTGCTAATCTTTATACCATGATGCATGACTTTTGTAAGGAGCATTGTAGTCAACACTCACTGGCATCACACAACTTTACATTCAACATCAATCATGATTGTCTGACCTCATTAGAACGAAGAGGCTGCCAGACACACGTGAGTTTTATTCAGACACAAGGTGAGAAAACATCTCACCTGCAATGTTCAGAAGGGAAGGGAGTAAACGCATGGATATCACCAGCACAGACCTAAAGATGAGGAACATCTGTTGGAGAACGCCCTTACTGTGCTGTGATAAATCACAATCCCCATGCACCCGCAAAACTGTGAGGGAATTTCTAGTGTGTGTGACTATGTGTGCAGATGGTTGTGTGTTTCTATGAGAGTATCAATAGATAGAGAGAAGGGCTGTGGGATATTAAAGTAAAATGCAGCATGCGATAGCATGCTAAATAATGCAATATTTATTTTCCAATCTGCATCCACCTAAAACGTATAGACCACTTCACAAGTTGTAAACACTGATTAAAAAGAATTCCAGTTTCAGTTTTATTTATTTATTCATTTTCAATCTCACATATGTAATTGAAACTTTAAGATATTCATTTAACATTTTGATGGGGTTAAAAGTTTTCCGTAAGTGTTGAAAAACTGAAACAGGAAATTCTTTTGGACCGGCTCTGGATCAGCATTGTCATACAAAGTGGTCTATGCGTAACTTTTTGAGTTTTTATAATAAAACAGTTATGGCAAAGTATTGCAACATGCACATTTGAGATATTTCGATTATTATGATATATTGCGCAGCCCTAATAGAGAGATACAGATAGTCCACTATAGATCCCGAATAGATAAAAGCACTGCAGCGGTGTCATATAAATACAGAATGTATATATTGCTTCATTTAATTCTATAAGACTGATCACACAGTATATTCAAATCTGAACTTTCTCTCATAAAACACACAGTGTACTACTGCTGATGAATTATTAATGACTGATAATATGGTTTCATTGAGAAGAGAGATCCACAGGTCAGCAGGTGCTCCGCTGAGATCTTGAAGAAGTTTCTGTTTGAATGAGTGCATTAGATGACAAAAGCTCATCTTCTGTGTGAGACTATAGATGAAGGGAGTGGCTATTATTCTCTATAGCTGAAAACAGTCAAAGGGCTATGCACGTTGAGGTTGTATGTGCAGATACACAAGAACTCTACTGCCATCTGCTGACCGAAAATAAAGTTCACTGTCACACTACCATACAAATAAATCTTGACGCAGTTAAGCTCCAGAGATAACAAAAAGCACAAGGCCACATCATTATAGTATTTACTATAGTAGTCCTATAGTGTTTTTTAATCTTGCCATTGTAAATAAATGTCACCGTACCATAGGTAATACTACATTATACATATACTGTGTATATACGTATACATGTATATATCTGTGTATATGTGTGTGTGTATATAAATAAATAAATATATATATAATACAATACATCATACTACAATTTACTACAGTTAACTATAGTCAATACTTCAATACAACACATTCATTTAGTCATGTATACATATATACTGTACATATATATGTACTGTATGTATGTGTGTACATCTGTCTATATGGATGTATATTTTTGTGTGTGTATACTATATATGTGTGTATGTATATATGTACTATATATATTAGGGCTGTCAAAAGATTACTCACGATTAATCGCATCCAGAATAAAAGTTTGTGTTTACATAATATACGTCTATGTACTGTGCATATTAATTATGTTTTTATAAATACAAACACATGTAAACATATTTAGCAAATATTGACAGGTATTTATTCATATTTACCAAAATTTGAAATGATATATAAATGTTTAATAATTTTTAGATTCCTCTTAAATAAATTATATGCATGGATGTGTATGTGTTAATAAATACAAAATTATTATGCACAGCACACAGATATATATTATGTAAACACAAACTTTTATTCTGGATGAGATTTATTGCAATAAATCTTCTAACAGCCCTATTATATATATATATATGTATATATATTATTCTACATAAAACTACAATTAACTACAGTTTACTAGTAAATGCTTCCATCTAACACATTCGTTTAGTCACGTTTGAATAATCAAATAAGAAAATTTGTGAAATTCACACATAAATGTCTCTAGAGTTTGAGAAGAGATGTCAACAATGTGTCAAACTGAGCTCGGATTTGTCAAGTCTGAAATCAAAAGTCAATATTAGTGAAGATCTCAATGTGAACTCAAACATTTCTCATCAGATTTACCCAATCCTCTTTACTTTACCGCTATCATCTACATGGATTTGAACAATTGAGAACTCCATCAGATCCCCGGTGGATTCTCAAAGCAATAAAAAAAATTCTCTGGGAGAGATGCTTCAAAGCAACATAAGATTAAGTGTTTAATATTTGCACGTCAGGATGAAATGACCATTAAAACACAGCAAGCGCACAATATCCACCCAGTATTAGGTCCATTCTGTATCTCAGGTCTGAATTGTAGCTCAGTACATTCGTCCTCCAGAGAGTCAATTATCCGACTGACATGTACTGTCCATCACACCTGCGTTCACAACATCCAGAATAAACACCAGATCTGTGATGTTAGACACGGCACATCCTTCTCAGAAATATTCAGTGATGGTTTTTTATCATATGACATACATCATTATTTCATTTTTCTAGTCATTCTTGTGCAAGTCTATCGGGAGACGAACTATTATATTTGTCTGACTACAAAAAAAATCCCAGTGATGTATATTAAAATCATATGGAACCTTGGGATCTTCTGATATCACACATAAAGTAACCACCCTATCAACCGCCTAGCAATGTCCTAGCAACCCCATAGAACACCATATAGGCACTAACATTGCATAGGCAAACAGCTCTCTCATTATCTTCAGAAAATGTAAAACATCTACATTAGTGTCCTTTACAAAGTGCTTTTATGGATTCCTACTTTTGAGCGCAAACCAGCACAGCAATTATCTGAAAAAATGATCTCAAAAATCAATTAAGTGCAGACACACTGTGACCCACAAGCATTTAACACTGTAAGTCAGAAGATTCCTCTCATTTTGTCATGCAAACAGCTTCTCGTGAAGCAGACGGTTGTAATTCATGGATGATGCTGATGGGTTTGATGTTCTCCTGAAGAAAAACCCCGATTCTTACTCCAACACGATTATCATGAACAAGATATAATCACTTGAGACGATAATGCATTTATGTATTGATTTCAGGAAAATCTAACTGAATTTTGTGAAGGTTATCCTAAGAAAAACAGGTGTTTGCCAATGAGATAAAAGAACTAAACTTGTTTTTCTTTTGCATTAGAATTTCTTAACTATTGACGAACAGCATTTTTGTTTTAAGCAAATCATCACAAACTTGTTTTTGTACCTTTTCTCTAAAAGCAAAGGCATACATAAGTAAACACGATTGTTTTAAAGATGTTTGGATGGTTGAATTCGGAAATAAGAAAATGGATTTTTGCTTTCACAGTGACCACAGAAAGTCCTGCAGCTCATCATTCATTCAACAAATCACTATATTAAGAATAAAAATATAAAGACTACTCCACTTTTGTGATGATTTGAATAACAGTTCAGGATTTATCATTATCTGCTTAATACTTAATCTAGTGATGACTATAAATATTAAGACGCACTGTAGCTTCATGTTAAATTTATCACCTAATAGTGAAATAGTTAAATAGCGAGAGAAAGAGACATCAACAGAGAAATAGAGACAGGAGAAAGAGGCGGATAGAAGGCGACAGAGAGACATACAGATGTAAACATTGTAAATGAACCTGCGGTGTTTGAAACACAACATCACAACATTCTTACTCACTGTGTTTACTGATGATGTCAGTGTGTTTGTGTGTGTGACATCACAGCTCATGCACCAGCACAGTCACCAGTGTGGGGTCGGGTCCTTCTTACGGCCTAATGATTTCATCAACCAATCAGCTGTCACGACGGCACTGTCCAGTTGGAAATTCAAATGAATCTCATCAAACGTATTCATCTCAGAAACGCAGGAAATAAAAGCTCTCGCTCGCTACGTTTCGAAAGAAAACTCTATCTTAGTCATCCACATGTGTGTGTGTATGTGTGTTGCTTTTTATATGTTAGCGGGGACTTAAACCGGAATGCACACCAACTCATGGGGACTCATGTCACTGTGGGGACCAAAATTGAGGTCCCCACAGGCACAAAGTCTAACAAATTGTACAGAACGATCATTTTTGAAAATCTAAAATTACAAAAAGATTTCTACGATCTTTAGGTTTAGGGGTTGGGTTAGGGGTAGTATTCTCTAGAAACATAATATCCTCAAGCGGTCAGCTGACAGCATAGAATCTCATCTGTTCCTCAGGCTGATGTAATGATCCCCGGAGTCCTCTTAAAGCTCCTAACAACAGCTTCCGGTCTCAGCACATGAATAATAAATCTTCATCCTCAATGCCCCGTTGCATGAAAAACCCTTAAGTGAAAAAATCCCCAAAGGAAGAGATTTCTGCCACACATGTCTCAAACCATCACTTTTAACAAGGTGTTTAGGAAATGTGCGATGGTTTCTGACAAAACTATACAAGTTGATGTGAGTTAAGGTCTATGGTCTTCCATACTCAGAATTTGTGCGCTGAATTAAACCCATACAGGCGCTCTATTATTTATGAATGTGTACCGTAAGTTAAATGCAAAGTTAATTGCTTTGAAACCGTCTATAGTTACACTACCACATTAGGACTTTATAAGACCACAAATGTAGCATCACAAGGTTCCTTAAGTGCAACCCCTGCATCCTCAATTGTATAAATATGGGTTTTCTTAACTTAAACCAGGCTTAGAGAATGAACTCCTATCTGGCTTTAGCTTTAACTTATATTTTCTTAATAATGCCTTAAATCTCATGAGACTTCTGCAGCCAACAGGTCATGAAGTTTAATCTGCTGAAATGCCAAAGACTTTAAAGGAAAGTTCACGAAAAAACGGTGTTCACTCACCATCAAATTGTTTTGAACCTCTTTGATGTTCCGTCTCGTCTGGAGATGTAAGACAAAATGTTCTAGCTGTACTTCCTACAAATAAAAAAAAGCTAAATTAAATGAATAAAGTCGTATTCATTGATTCTTCTATTGATTGTCATATGAATGCTCAGAGACACAAAGGGAAAGACGAAGAAAGAAATGCAAGTCAAGTAAGTTTAATCAGAGAAAAGAGCAAGAGAGAAATGAATCCAGTTCAGGCAAAAAGACCCTGAAGTGACTGCATTTCACATACTACACAACATCCTTCTAGACAAGAGTGTGAAACAGTTTGCGTGGAATTTTGGTGTGTTTTACAGAGCAACAGGCTGACAAAAATATAAACTGCATCAATGCCAAACACACCCGTTTGAACCTGAGAAGATGCAGACGTTTGCCAGCTCGCTTAAAAAACAAAACAAATCAAACGTGTTTGTGACATTAGCTCCTTTAGATTAAACGGGTCTTGCGGTGAAACCGCAGCGCAACCGTTTCGTATATCACATTTTAATGTTCAGCAGGTTTCTCCCGGCCTTCCCTGAGGATGCCCCTGACAGTAAGAGAGTCGATTACTCATGAGTGTGTGAGAGTTTTTAAAGAGAGAAAACAGCTCGCTAAGCTTCAGACAAACTGTTAAGAGGCAGAACTAATACTGGAGAACAGAGCTGAATCCTGCGAGAGAAAAGCTTACACAGTCGAGAGAGAGACACTTATCACTCTCAGTCAGAAGAGCGACGGCCCACGGGAGACGCCTGCGTGATTCCCCACCAGGGACATGCACGAGTCTTTTATTGTCGAGAACTATACTCACACAGACTGGGTACACCATATAGTAACATCTTATAAAGTCAAATACAAAAAACTTATATTAAAAGTTTGAGTAAGAGGGACCCGCAGAGTTTACGTATTTTTGTAGGCAAACCCGGAACTTGACGCCGCGCTGGTACCCTTGACCGAGGCAGGGGAGGAGGGCAAAAGAGAATAATTAGCGTAGCTGTTCTTCATTAATTCAATAATTTATTTAGCATATTACGCATTAAGTGAAAGCTTGGCTGAAAAGATGTGTCTTTAATCTAGACTTAAAAAGGGAGAGTGTGTCTGACCATCGAATAGTATCGGGAAGACTATTCCAGAGTTTAAGTGCTACGTATGAGAAAGCTCGACCCCCTTTGGTGGGTTTAGTTATTCTAGGTGTTATCAAAAGTCCAGAGTTTTGTTATCTTAGAGAGCATGATGGCTTGTAATAAGATAGAAGCTCTTTTATGTAGGTATAGGGGCTAAACCCTTTAGGGCTTTATAGGGTCACTTGATAGCAACGTCACAACCAACAAGCCTCCGACAACTCATTCAAACTTTATAAAAATGTGTTCCCTGTTAAGAATTACTTTGGGAATGAATCCGCATCTACGTTTTAAGAGATTCATTTGTGAGCTTTATATGCGCTATGACGTCTAACGTTCCCGCCAAAGAAAGTAGTCGCATTTTGCAACATGTTATCAACTGCCGTTTTTAAGACTCATTAAGACTTTAAAAAATCACAAACTGTATATAATTGGTGTGTTTTATGTCATGGAATAAAACGTGAAAATATTTAGAGGTTTTGTTTATCACAGATCTTATTTACAATGGGTGATTTACCAAAAACCCATTTAAAACACCCATAGACTTTGGAGGGATGGAACCGGAAGTCCTAAAATGCTAGCTCGCTTCCGGGATTGCATACCAAAACACGTCTTCTCTGCAGCTCCCTATAGGGATTAATACACACTTGAGCACTCGAATTACTGCAGTCAAATGAATGAATGACTGAATATTCACTATACTATGAACTGGGGGAAAAATCCAAGAAATCAAAAAATTCAAGCAGAAACAGAAAGCAGGGTCAATGCGGACATTTACCTCACAATAAAATATCCATTGAGAAAAAAAACAGGCAGGTAGAGAGAATTCATTTTTTATCTATTATCTATAAAAGTATGCCTTCATTTTAACATGACATTGGAATAGTGTACCGATAAACCATACGCAATAAGGCTATGATGTGCATTATGAAAATTAAGAGGAACAATATGGAAACATTCGTCCAGTGGCTGTCTGTGAGAGATGAGTAAACCACATTGTTACCTGAAGCGACGTAACTCTGGCAGTAAATGTCAGCGCAGATCTTTAAAAATGTACAAACCGGCAGCATCCCTGAAGGAGAAAACGGAGTAAATCTCCAAGCTGAAGGCACGCAACTGAAATTGACATTTTAAAAGAGGACATTTTGTCCCCCTGATACACACAACATAGAGACTACCATTGAAGGTAATAGAGTTACAGACTGAACTTGAACACCAGATATCTCACGCCCGTGGAAACATGAACAGAGTCTGTTGGGCAACATTCAGAAAATGTCAAACTCTAGATTTTTCCGAGTTGTCGAGCTGATAATAATCGTTATCATAGTGAAGCAGAGACTGTGGTGCTCAGAGGCGATTTGGGTTTTGCCAGGCAGGTGTCACTGATGTCGAAAGTAGCTTCTGAGCTGCATGAGTTCACCGTGTTCCTGCTGTTCTGCTCCGCAGGGTCATCTAATCCCAAACACCGGATACAAACACAATCACTTGCTCCTGCCAGAACACAAAGTGGAGAGCAAAATTTCAAAACAAATTCAAAATCAACCATTTCCAAAAAAGCAATCTGGATTTTCTTAATCAAATCTAATGAGATTGATTTTAAAAGATACAAAATAATTCATTTCATAATAAAGAACCGTTTGTATTTTTATCAATTATTACGTTTATCATTTTCATCAAGAGGAGCCTTCCTTAGACTACCCTGTGCATTGAAAGGGTCATATGGTGCAAATACGTGTTTTTTTGTGTCTTTGGTGTGTACTACGTTACCCATGCATGTATTAGACATGTAACATTGCAGAAATGAAAGAGAACAAAAGATGCATTCTATCTAAAAGCCAATGCTCACCCTGGACCTGCCTGAAACACCTCGTGTAACCACACCCCCACAACCCTGATAACACACATACATCTGGCTTACGTCTATTTGACGTCTGCATTTACATCTGTAAGACATCTACAGGACATAGTTTTCTCATCTGCAATACTTCTCGGAGATGTCTGCTGTCAGACGTCATATAGACATCTAGAAGATGTCTGTAAGATGTTTATGAATAAGAATGGATGTAAAGCTGCTCTTTCTAAGATGTTAAGCGGATGTTTTTACACAGCAGATCTCCAGATCTTTAGAAGACGCATTACAGACGTTCAGACTTCTCCGAGATGTATTTGAGATGAGCAAACCTTGAGGTCTATCGTAAAGAATTGCGTAAAAACGAAGCACATATCTGTTAAAATTGTCTGCAAATTTCTGCAAATAAGGTCCGGCAGTTACAACCGAAAGCAAAATTGTGCACACACTTTATATGAACTAAATCTGCTTTTTTAGTTGACTATTGCACACATTACACTGGTTAAAATAAATGATTTTAAATTGTAATAAAAAAATTGTTGTGTTGTTTATGCATGTTTGTTGTTAGTTTTAGCTTTTGTGTGTCAGTGAGGGAGAATCTCCCAAGTATGAGGTGTGATCATCAGCCAATTTTAAGTTCTTTCTGTCTGATACAGAAAACCGGAACCTTGGATCCCATTTTCAGACAGCACATCCATCTGTAACTCCAGAGATAAGAAACACTGTTGATCACCTTCTGTCCTCACTGAAACATGTTGATCTCTACAGCATCTCACAGCAGGTCAAAGCGTCCAAACACCTTTAAATCTCAAGCAAAGCATCATCACACACAAGCAGCTACACGGCCTCCAATAACTATAGCCTAACAAAAAAACATTCATGTTCCGTTTACTTACTTTCATGTGTTCTGCCTTTTTAGGTCACTTCAAAGAAAAATTGTGGTTTGGCACATTTCCTGTCTTAATTTTAAGGGTTCATCAACAGCTTGATATTATCAGTTGCTTCATCCAAGACTACACTGCAAAAAATGTCATTCTTACGAAGGATTTTTGTCTTGTTTTTAGTAAAATGATCTTCTAAAACTTCTTAAATCAATATATAATTGCTTCAGCAGAATAGTGACGTAAGAAATTTTGTCTTGTTTTATGAAAAACAATACAAGAATTCAGTAAATGTATGGTTAAAACAAGCAAATAAATCTGCCAATGCAGTCAGAAAAAAATAAATGTACATTTGTTTGATCATTTTCTCAACTACCTATTTCAAGTTTATTTTTCTAATCAAATGGGGTCGAGTTTTTGCCTTGTTTTTACCATAAACTTACTTATTTCTTATATTTTTCTCCTTAAAAAGAGACTAATTATCGTAGGTGGAGAAAAGGCATCATGATTTAAGAATGTTTAGATGATTGCACTACAAATCAAGACAAAAACATTTAGGAAGAATGTACTTTTTTTGCAGTGCCCTTACAAGACAAAAAAAAGGAGTTGGTCCTAAAAAAGCAACATCAGCAACTGTGGCTTTTTAAAAGTATAGAGCGATCTAAAAACTAAAGCATAGTTAATCAAATGCTACATTAAATTAATCTTCTGATCCAAATATTTCCCGCAGCTCTTTTGGCCTCCTGGTCGATAAATGCAGCTTGCAACGTCTGTGTTTATTGCTTTTCATTTCACTGATGGGTTCACACAGTCAGGAAAAATGAATCGAAAAGGATTTTGAAAGATTTGCCAACATTCACAGAGTTCAATGCCACACCCAAACGTCAAACCGAATCAATGGTGCCATCTGCTGACTACTTTAAGCTTTCTAGCTTTCGTTTTTGTTAACACACAAAACACATTGTACAATATACGCAAAATATATCTTACCACAGCATTCGTTTTGAAAAAGATGAAAAATTGAGTATGACTCGAGCATTAAAAACATCTTTATTTATTCTCCATGCAAGTATGAGTACTCTCATGAAGAAGGACCGCTGAATCTCAAGTCAACGCCACTGCTGGCGTAGTGCAAAGTCTTGGCCAGCTGTCACTTCCATTGGTTTCACTAGTAATGTACAAATGACACAACACACATCTGTGATTCAAGTAATCAAAAAACAATTTATTTCCAATAAAACACACTTTTGACCACAAACAGGAACGACTATAGCTGTACAGAGGTTA
The DNA here is from genome assembly GCA_008369825.1 of Triplophysa tibetana. NCBI lineage: Eukaryota > Metazoa > Chordata > Actinopteri > Cypriniformes > Nemacheilidae > Triplophysa > Triplophysa tibetana. The sequence goes on along the minus strand of CM017903.1, from coordinate 22,834,616 downwards.
ACGGCGAGATGGCTTTGGCATGATAAAGACTTTGACAGGTTTGCTGAGGTGGATTGTGCCCTCGATGGAGCTCTCGCTGGTGGGGAGCCCGTCCATGCTGTCGTTCCACGCAGGTTTAGACGCAGAAAGTTTACTGCTGCTGGAGCTGTAGGCCAAAAGCAATCGGACCTCGATCTGGCATGGCTCTGGGAATACAAATACGGTGAAATTAAACCATCCAATTGGATGACTGACCGAACCCACAACCATGCCTGATGTCAACAGTCCAAGCTGGGTGACGTGAGACGGACAGGAACATCATTTTTCAGGTGGAAGTCGTTGCATTTTAAATACTATGAAGACAAGTATGTTTATTCGAGAATAACAAATGTGTATTAAAAAAAGGGCCACTTTGACTCACCTGTCCAGGCAGAATGAGAGAGATAAACCTGTGTGACCAGTCGCACGCGTCCAGGTCCTGGGGTTCTGAAATCTCCAGGTTTGGGGTGGATTATATGGGACAGTCCATCCGGATACAGAACCTGCAGGGAATGACAGAAACATCTGTCATTACGAGCATTCACTACAAATCAAGCTTCCTAAATGACTTGAAGGACTCTGACCTGCACTTTGACTATTGTCTGTGGATCCTGCACGTGTTCAAGAGTAGCATCGACATCTAATGCCACCACCAGACCAGACGTGAATTTTAAAGGATTGTCAGATTCTCCCGTCGGCTCAATAATCGTTGCCGATGCCCTGTGGATCTTAAATAAACCAAAATAAAATGGAAAAAGTATCATTCATATATCCGTGCGTATGAGTCTAACTTTGGTCTCGAAGTGGTTTGAGAATCTGCAAACCTGCTCAGGTAGTTTGAGATGAATGAATCTGCTTTGGCGCAGGGTGGTCTGGAGGATTTTAACGAGATCAGCAGGTTTACAGGACACCAGTCTGGGCATCAACTCCAAGAGTTTCTCCACAAAACTGTCCTGGAAGTGTGGCAATTCTGTCACGAAGAGCCTGAAACGTGAAAACTCAGAAGTTTAGAACAAGTTCTGATGCATTAGCACAGCCTCTCTGAGAAAGTTTCATGTTTTTCACCTCTGAAACGACTCCACGTCTTGTAAGAATTTCTCACAAACACCAAGAACACGATCAACCCTGTTATGAGAAGGAGAGAGGGGATCAGTTTCGATTCTCTGAGATGTTTGTGTTTTAGAAAGTGTTTGTGACAGAGCGCTGACCCTCGTTTGGATCGGGCCGTGAGGATGAGCTGTAACGCTTTTGCCTGCAGACGAACGTTGTGGATCGTTGCGATCTGTTGCGTCTCCAGTCCGCTGTACAAGAACTCCAGTTTATAAGTCTCGTCCAGGATCTAAAAACAAAGAAGCCGCTGCAGTCCAGACTTCAGGACGATAGGACACCTCTGCGGTTCAGGTTGGTCATGCTTACCTGCCGGGCAGCCGTGGAGACTTTAGCATTCTGTTTGAGACACAGAGGCACGGCCATGGTCCATAACTTCTCCTGGAGAGCCTGAGAATAAACACAAGTAAAGGAATATGAATGAATACATGTGGTGCGAGGTAAATGTAATCATGGAGTGTTGCCACTTGTGTAGTGGTGTAATATTTCCAGTGACCTTGGTGAGCAGCAATTGGCAGCGGAGGTACGTGGCACAGAAATCTGCGGATCCAGCCAACTCAGTCTGTAGCTCGCCCAGACGCTGCAGATCTCTGCACGTGAAAACATCGTGTCGACAAATACTTGACGATAATGACATCACTTAATATTTTTAAAACCAATAAAGATGGCAGTGATCAATAGCCACTTGGTTAATTGTTTTATAACATAAAAATGTAACATAACATCAATGGGGGTGTAACGTTACATCATACTACAAAAAAATACAATAATTTTCTTAAGATTTTACTTTAATTCCTTTTTTAATTTTACATCAAAATTCAGACGTGTTCATTTGCATGTAAATGGTTTAATTAAACCTGTACGTTGTCAATTCAACATTTCAGTGAAAATTTAAATGTTTGTTAAAAAAATCTGCTACGTTTTATGTTTAAATGTTGTTAAAATTGGTAATCACAAACTCTGTATTGTGTATTGTATGGAATCATAAGCATATAAAAGCATATCATTTAAATCAAAGTGATTCATTGATTCTTAATTTAGCGTCAAAACCATCTGTTTTATACCTGATGGTGAACTCCAGCAGATCCTGAGCTCCAGGAGACTCCAGATTCTGAAGGGCGCTAACACGAACGATGCTGTCCTGCAGGAAGGTCCGTGCAGACTCCAGACTGCCTGAAGCCACACCTGATGCCTCCGAACCAGCCGTCTGCTTTCTGCCCGGCAGCTGAGAGAAAAGACGCGAGGTCAAATGAGGATAGAACTCTTTTAAAGGCGACACATAAGGAAAACAATCATTTTATCGAATTCAGTGGACTGAGAGCATGTTTCTCACCCGGAGATGCGGCACCAGGTGGGACAGGCTGTCACGAAGGTAGGCGTAGTGACAGAACGTGTGATCTGAGAACAGCGCAGGCATTGTGGGACAGGATTTGGCTGCGTTGAAGACCAGCACTAATACAGCGATGTCTAAACAACACGACTCAGGAAAAATGAGTAGACACCTCAAATATATACAAATACTACAGACTTAACACTCCAAAAGTTTGAAAACTTTGACAGGTTATGTTTGTTTAAATCTCAAGAGCGTGGCGTCATGTCAGAAGTGCAGGATACAGGCAGGGTCGTCCATGTCTGGTTCAGGGGTGTCAAAATACGGGTGAGTGCTCAGAAGTTCCGGGACGATGGGCAACACCAGTGTTGGGTGTCGAGCACCGAGGAACTTCAGACATCTGACATAAGAGCACAGAGATGAGGTCAGCCACACTGAGAAAGATGAAACAAGAGGGAGGATAAGAGAGGAACTCACTTCCAGACTGAGTTGCGGTCGGTCGGGTATTTGCTGAGGTTCTTCAGGAGCTCCAGCAGGGCCAGCTGAATACAATCTTTGGTGGAGGCGTTAGTGTAGCAGAGCAACTCGTGCAGAGCCTCACGAATGTCTCGAGATTTGTCCTGAAATGAACAGACACGTTAACAACTTTCACATAGTGATGTCATAGCAACACAAACACAAATTAAACACAATTTCAATCTAAACGATGAGTCTGGCACTCAAGTGTTGACGGATCATGTTTTGCACTTCAGTTTGATGTATGTGACAGCGCCCTCTGGTGTCGTACCTCCAGTACCGCGAGCACAGTGTCCAGCTGGTCTTCTCTGAGGGTGATGTGAGTGGAGATCTGCCGCAGCGCATGGATGGACTGAAGTCGCACCTCCTCGATTTCATCATTAAACATGTCCACCAGGAAGTCCAGACACTTTTCTGCGAAGCTGACCGATGACTGTGCGAGCGAACAGAGAGCTTCTACAGCAGCGATGCGCACCTCTGTGACATAACATGCACATCTGAAGACATAGTGGCGACATGTTGAATATGTCATCAGAGATGTTTTACAATACATACCGTACATTTCATCCTCCAGCCCGTGAACGAACGCCCCACAGGCTCCGGAGTCGATGAGATTCACACCCGAGGTATCGACTTTCTCTTTGGGAGCATCATCGGCCCAGCGGCGTCCAGACGAGAACTCTCCGGAAGCGTACAGCTCTTTAGCTCGCTCGTGAGCCGTGCGCTTTCTCTAAAATAGTGCACAGTGCCATTCTTAAATTAAGCGATGTGTGTTACATTTGATATTTTAGTCTCTCTTTTCATAATTCATTATGCTGTGATTTTGTTAAAGGTATGAACACTGCAGATCCATCAGAATATTGCAGCATGACTGGAAAGTGTTTTTAAATGTTTGTTGTTGTTTTTGTGTGGAAATACCCTCAGATCTGACATCAGTTTCTTGTCTAAAGTCTGCTCCAGGAAATGAGGACTGACTTGGTGCATAGAGCCCTGTAAGATAAGAAAAACATAGACGGAAAGAAAGATATTCATGACTTAATGTTAAGAAATCACATGTCGAAATGTATGCTCGCGCACTACAAGACTCACCAGCAGTTTAGCAGCTTGGACTCTGACAACCCACGAGCCATCGCTGACCATGTGACAGATCTTTCCAAATGAGTCGTCTATAAGTCGGATCTCCTCATTGGACGAGGGGATGGGAACAATACTGTGTGGATACACACGCTCGCATTACACTTTATAATCCTGTCAACAGCTTACTATCTTGAATGGAAATAAAGTTTGTCCCAACAAAATAATAAAACGGCAGAAAAGTGTCCACACATGCATGCTTCTTAACCCTGTCCTGGAGAATGCCAGTACTGCACAATTTGGATTTCACCGTAATAAGATGCATCCAATTTAGTGTGTGGATGAGAGATGAATGTAATAATAGGAGAGGGTAGAGAAGCATGTACATACAGAAAACAATACAGAAAAAGCAAAGCATAACATAGGAAGCACTGTTTAACACATCACCGCTCCGAGTGAAAACTGCACCTCTACCTTTCAGGGTAAAGCTGACTCAGAACCCAAACCATCTGCACTGCTGCCGAGCGAACCTGCTCATAATCATCATTCAAGAGCTTACAGGCCTGAGAGAGGAGACAACAAACAGTCGTAGATATGTCATATTTGAACCAAAGCTATGAATTAAGTATTCAAAGAGTACTGCAATAAGTCTATGTAAGTTTCTTTTACCTGGTTATAAATATTCTGTTGAATTTTCATTCCTCTTTCATGTAGCTGCAGCTGCAAAAACAAATCTCGAATAAATCCCAGCAACATTTAATGAAGTATATCAGGCATGATATGGCGGAGAGTAAGGGTTAATGTACCATTGCTTTAATGGCGGCAGTGCGGACCCGAGGGTCCTGGTCCTGAAAGTAGTCGCTGATGACACTTTGCACATCTCGTATGAGTGTTGTCTGTCCTGCTGGTCCTGGATCAGTCTCTTTAGTGAGAGGTTTATCTACCGTTCCCAGACAACCCAAGAGCTGCAGACACTTGTTCCTCACCCCAAAATACGTGCCGGACAGATGCTGGGAAGACATTTGCAAAGTCAAACAACCCCGGTCCAGAAAGTTCAAAGTCTGTCTATGCATGACAAAACACAAGGCAGGAATGTGAATACTATTTCTACCTTGCAGGCTACATCAATAAGTCTCTGAATAACTGCGGTTTTGTCTGGGAGTTGAGTGCCAATGATCAGCAGAGTGTCCAACAGCTGAGCCAACACCTGATGAGACTCTGAATCACAGAGAAATAAACATTGAGAATAATTTACGAAGAGAGGAAGACACGGATGTTTATTACTCTCGTATTGCGGTTAAGCGAAAAGGCATACTTTCATTGTTCAGAACGTTGACAGCATCGTCTACTATGCAGTCTGGAGAGAAGCCCTGTGTCTTTGACAGTAAACCCAGCAGAGATGCAATCTTCAACCTGACGGAATTATCAGACTCCTGGAAACCACAAAAACAGGTTGACGCAATTTATGAATCACTTTGTAAATGTAACATGTAACAGGGTTGTTGTGACACTTCACCTTGTAATAATGCTCCAGCAGTATGCGCGCCACCCCCTCTACGCTCTCGGCCTCCACCGGCTTGCGTGCGAAACTCAGGAGATGCTGCAGGGCGTCTGTGGGGCTGCTGGCTTTACACAGGTCCAAATGAAGAGCTGCTGATTTACTGGGTTTGGTCAGCCGAAGCCTCTTCGCAGGTACCTCTTCAAGAGACACCTGCTGTATTGAGATCAAAGATAAACAACAATAACAAATGTGTTACAAACATTGAAGGAGGAAAAAAGCATGTCGATATACATATACAATATATATAAATTCTCCTCTATACTATACAAATCAGGGTTTAGCTGTCATCCGACTAAAATCAGACTAAAATCAGACCAAACAGAATAGGTGGTTTGTTTCTGTGTCATTACAATAATTCATAAGCCTAAGAACAGCTAAACAACAGACATCCGAATGGCAAAAACTACGACAAAATTATTTTATGTGTATTTTATTCAGTGGATTTAACGATGTTCTTTTGGTGCCCATCTGACCGACAATATCCCATCGACATAACCAGAAGAGACAATTATAGTTTGCACTATGACCAATATAATTCTTATTAATAGCATTAAATCCATTATAGCTTCTCCGCTGGTTTCTCTAGTTTTTATTCATCAGGACATTAAATGTCACACAGGCATTACAGACAACAAAATCAGTCACTATTATGAGAATATGATATTTAATGATGTAGATGTATGAAAACTCATGTGTTCACCTGTACGACTACTTTAGAAAACTCCTCGTAAACGCGTTTCTTAAGATGAGCTGCCATAGCTGCTGTGTTTACGCCACCCAGTCGCTGACATGCGCAGTAGTCGCCTCCTGCACTTCTTCACGTGACCTGTGCTCAGTGGCGTTCAGAGAACTGCGGGATAACAGCGCCACCACATGGACGGAAGGTTGGCAGAAAATAGGACAGCACTGGGATTCGCTTTGTTAGAATTGAATGATGTGTAAGAGACATTTTTCTGAGCTTATTTGTTTTTTGTGTTTCTTTTGTATGTGATTAAACGTACTGTATTTTAGACATATTTGCAAATTCTACCAGCCGCTTTGAATAAAAGGGTCTATTGAATTAATGTAAATTACATCCAGGAATAAAAATGTTCAAATAAAAATTAATCAGATCTTTGATTCTTAAATTGCAGTTTACAAAAGAGAATGATCAAAGATTTAGTCTATTTAAAACTATAACAGGGTATAACAATGCAACTTTAAAGGCTACATTAATTTATAAAACCTTACAAGATTTACATCACACTCTGTAGACTATATTTTTGAAAGTTTGCAGATGAAAATCAGGGCATAACACACTGCAAGATAAAATCTGCAGAATGGAGCAGACTTTCTGCAACAAGTCCTGACCGAAGATCTGGGAAAAATCCTGAGCAAACGTCTTGTAGTGTATTCCAGCCTAAAAGGAATAGTTTACCTTCAAAATCTATTTACTCAACCTGTTATCATTTTTAACCTGTGTGATTTTTTTACATCTGCAAAAGACAAAAGATATTTTTTTAAAAAATGGTCCACATCGACTTCTTTTGTAACGGCACAAAACCAATGCAGGGATCAACGGCTTTCCTGTTACAAGCATTTTTCAAAATATCTTCTCTTGTGCTCTGCAGAAGAAAGAAAGTCAAAAAGGCCTTGAATGACAAGAGATTATTTATATAATGACAGAATTGTTTTGTATTTTAAGGTGAACTATTCCTTTAACAGAACCTAACTGATTACATCATGAAACATACAGCAATTTGTAAACAATGCCACACCCAGAACACACAATTTTAAGTTTTTAATTACGTTTACTTAATGCTGAATCTTGACAGACCTGTGATGTGAAACAACAGTTTTAATGTGCAAATAATAGAAATAATTCTGGATTTCTTTTGGTAATTGGCATTTAAAAGCACACATTCAAAACATTTAACGTTGCAGAATTCTACGTCAGTATTTACAGTATCAAGACAAAGCTGCAGTGATGGAGATATCCTTTTGTTACTTTAAGTGATTATTCAAAGAATGTTTTATGATAAGCAGGGACAGTACAACTTAAGTCAATATTACACAAGGGAGGCCAGTTGGGCAATTCCAGCGTTATTGACATGACATTTTGCGTAATGGATGCGACATAAAAATGCTCTGAGAATAAATTTGTTACGATTATATTGAACCATCTGTTAATATTTTACTGAACCCTTGTAGATAGAGTCAAAACATCAAAAAATGTCAATCTTGAAGCAATAATACCCAATGAATGGAGAAGTTATGCCTCTTTATAGAACATAAAATAGTTCCTTTATATTCATTTTCATGTGTCCATTTTTTTTCGTGGTAATGTTGACATTTTCATGGAATTGCCTGGAACAGCTGTCTGTCACTCACACTGTTGCTTCAGCTAAAAGAACAGATCTTGCCATAGATTTTACATATGGGGATGCTGTTTCATGCTGATTTCTTCACAATGTAAAACGCGCTACCATTTCATGCTTGAAATGGTCAACTTGTCAAAAAACGAGTGGGACGTATGATGTAGTATTTCTGTGCTTGATATACACCACCAAGGTTCAACAGTTATTTTGGGATAATGCGATGATGTATTATGTGCTCGTGATTTAATTCCTCCCCGCAAACCCCCAGGAGGTCGTCAGAAATAATCGTAAAACTCTGTCTATCTTTTATAAATGTGATCAAACTAAATACTCTTTGAAGATACGAAGTATGCAATAATACCCTATAGGTACTCAAGATTAATATGATATACCTTTAATTCACTTCTCAAATCACCATTTCCAGGACGCACTTGGTCTATATGCTGGAGCTCACATAAATCACCACCATGTGAAAGTCAATTTATAGAAGAAGTCGTTGCTCTTGAAGAGGAACGCTTTGCTGTGTGGGTGGATTTTAACGTTATATCCTTTGGCTTCTATGTCCAATTTAATGCAATCTAACAGGTCCTCCCCTGATGCTGGAGCTTTCCACGGACCGAAGGTCACCACAGATTCTTTTAGGGTGCCGAGACTGTCAATAGCATCTTTGTATCTGGCCAAATCATCATCGGTCTTGACAACACACACAATTATTGTAGAGTACCGTGAGGCGATGGCTTCTGCTCTGGCTACTTTTAGAATCACCTCCAGGTTTTCACGGTAATTGGGCACTCGGTTCAAGAACTGCTGTCTTCCCACCGTCTCACCGAAAAACTGTGGTGTCTCCTCGATGGCTTTGACCAGAAGTTTGATGTTGTAGTACAAGGCATCTTTATGCACTTCCTGTAAGTGTTTGGTAGGAAGGTTCTCCGTTCTGAGGTACGCCAGGATATACCCAAAGTGAGTCCCGTCACGATCGATGAAGTAACGACCCTCTGAATCCATCCGAGCATTGGACGACCCATTAAACAGGTCTGCCAGTGTGGAGTCTGGGAACTTACGAATGGTCGCAAGAGTTGTGCTGAAGACATGACCCCCGATGTTCAGCTGCACAACCTGAGATTTCTGAAGACAAAGAAAACAGACGGTGGTTTGTTTGAAAACTGCTGACCACCTTTTGTCATGACTGATTTAACAGAGAAGTGCAATGCACCAAGATTTAAAGTAACTTTATGTAATTATTTATCACATGATGGATTTTACTACAAAATAAGCTTATGTAACACTGATATTGTTTAAAGATGTTTTAACTGTGTGTATTGTAAAAATCTGACAAATTAAATAAAAAAAATGCCGTACATATTTTTTTTATATTTCGAAAGCCACCCACCTGAATAAATAATGTCGGAAAATGTAATAAATTGTTATATAAATGTACTACATAATAGTAATTAATACACTTATGCTATAATTGCATTATTATGCTATTATAGCATAATAAATAACACTTATGCTATAGGCTACTGTAGTTTTCTGAAGTATTAAAGTTATTTGTTAAACTGTAGAAAATAGTCAACGTTCATATTTCATTGAATAGGTTAAAAAACACTACTTTTACTACAGTTTAGTTTCGTTTGGTACAGTTTAGTTTAGTTCACGTGACAGAGATACTGTACTACACCAACAAAAAAGTTCTCAGACAGTTTTGGCACAGTCGTTTGTGAAATAAAAAAATATACTTTCACTGTACTTTAGTCATTTGTCATCGTAAAATAGGAGACACAAATATAATGGTAATTTAAAACCACGGTTACAACGACAAAATCCTAGTTAATGAAAGTTTCGTTGAGAACTAGATACTATTTGCTTTGAAGGTGGTGCTGGAAAAACGCGATCTAGCGTGAACTTAACCTGAACACACGGAGACGGAGAATACGGTTACAATGTGTCAGAAAATCATAAAACGCATTAAAACGTTGTTACAACGTGACACATTCGTTGATTTAAACAGGTTTTCAAGTAGCACATCAAGCAGAGGAAGCAAACCAGCTGTTACGAAAACTTAGTCACGAGAACATTATTAATTCAATAACAAAGTTTTAAAGTCACATGTTTTCGACTAACCGCTTTAACAGGAGATGTGGACTGTTTTCCAGTTGATTTACAGTCTGGTAAACTCATGATGCGTTTTTTAATCTTCAGCTCTTCACACACTCCAGACATCAGCAAGTGTGTGTGTGTAACTTTGTAAGACCCACCCATGACACTCACACAGTGACACAGACACGTACAGGTAGAGGAACACCACACGTACTTACGTTTACTTCACTAAAGACATTTACATTTTAAATGACTTCGGATACGTTTATTAGTTCCAAGTTTAGTTTCAATAACCTAGACAAAAAGTAGCATTTTATGCTCACAAACTGTTGTTTGAAACCCATTACTGTACCGTTCACGTTATTTTCACTTCAAAGCACTCTTTGGATGGTTAATAAATCTGAGTATCGGGTTTGGATCTAGTAAGTAATTAAGGAACACCCTTTTCAGGTTAAAATTACACTGAATGAATCGTCTCCATAGCATTTTGAGCAGTGTTGTTTATCATGAGGGGAGGGCTTTTAAATGAAGGCTTACCTCACAAAGATTATTTATTCACCCTCATACTGTTAAGAATTTACATTTTTGATAAACTATCCTTATAGTAGCATTTTATTTACACCACTTGACCATATATGCCACATCTAACCAGTCACCAAACTAAACCAAAAAGTTCACAGGCATTCTGAGACATCAGCTATTAACTGCTATTCTTAGATTGATATCGTTTTGGGCATTATAATTCACACAACAATGTGTTTAAAACTACAAAACATTGAAATCATTTACAATGGTTGTAATGCAACAGTGTTTCAAGCAAATGAACAAGCGCACAGTTGTTTTTACCCCTTTATTTATTTTTTTATACAGAAAATTGTAGAACTTCCATCAATGTCTGCTGAACCTGTGAGAAAAACAAACGTCTTGTTAGAACGACAAAACTGTCTAACATCACTCAGTCACACAACAAAATGATAAACCTTCTCAGACAAATGCCTCGATGTCTTCAAACTAATAGGACGCGCATCTCTGAGGAACTGAAGCCAGAGGCACAAAACGTGACCCCGACCCAGAAATTCTCAGAGACGGGCCCACATCTGTCTCGTCATCGTCTCATCACTGAAGGGAATGTGAACATCAGGTGACCCTAATATAGCGACTGAGCCCAATGGTCGCTTATGGCACAACTACCACAGCTAACTCAGTTCATAACTAGTTCCCTGAATGGTGCTTCCTGATCATACCAGTTTATGCAGTCGGCACTGGAGTTCCCTGTGGCATCACGGGAACCTCAGGCTTGGCTCCCTTCTGTTCAGAAATTGGGGTGGTGGGAAGAACCTCGTCTTTGGGCTCCACAATGCTGACGTGGTCAGGGAGGGGCTTCTTAGGACCGATCTTACCGCTGGGGTCCCAGGGCAGCATGATTTTCACCTTGATTCCAAGCACACCTATGAACAGGTAGATGACAAAATATAAGTATTATTCCAATCAAAATATGTTTGTCAATAAATTGACAACCAGTTGTGACTTAACGACTACAGCAGTCTGTTTAAGCTCTCACAAGTATAACCTCTAGATTCATTTTTATACAAACACCACATTCAGAAGCCTTCTCAGACTAACGCTTCTAGATCTTCACACTGCTTTGAAGAATCAAAGACCGATATACGGAAATTAACAAAGACTCTTGAAACCCTTCAATTCTGGTTTATTTTATCATCACTGAAGGAAGATGTTTTTGATGCCCCAGACACTGCAAGATTAAGGCGGAGGTATGATTCCCTTCTTATGCATATGTGAGGGACTGTGCGTGTGACAAATTGCATCATCTGAATGGTTCGCGCACCACCGGAATGTAGTTCTCTGGCATACAGGTCTCTCATGCTCACTCCATTTCTTGCAATAATTAGTTTGACCACAATGTGGCAACCATGTCCTGGGAGCACCAACTCAAGGTAGTTGAAAAAACCTGACACCCGTAGGCCCGGAGAGGTATTGCAAGATGTCAATGCACGCACGAGTCAAAGGACATAAACTTAGCAGGGCGTGCACTTAAAAATGGGACCAAACCAAAATGACAAAAGAATGCACATACAACTAAAGGATTTGAAAGTGACAACAGACCCTTCTCAGACAAATGCCTCGATGTCTTCAATGTAAGAGGACACACCTCTCGAGGAACTAAACCGAGAGGCACAAAACGTGACCCTGGCCCAGAAATCCTCAGAGACGGCCCCCCATCTGTCTCGTCATCGTATCATCACTGAAGGGAATGTGAGCTAAACACCACAACAGGAGCCCACCAGTATACAATAAGGCACCACTACACTGGTCAATCAACGGCTCTTGCCAGCTTCGAGATGATAAATGAAAGTTTTTTTTTTTTTTTTTTTTTGCTGTTACTCACCCTGTCTGAGCAGTACGTGACGGACGGCCGTATCGACGTAGTAATTAACAGGGTCTCCGCTGTGGATCATCAGGCCATCCACAAACTTCATGGACTTGGCTCTCTGACCTCTCAGCTTACCAGAGACAACAACTTCACAACCCCTGGCTCCACTCTCCATGATGAAACGCAGCACACCATAGCAGGCCCTGTAGAGAGAACAAACACGATAAATGACAAATGCAAAGCAATCAGGATTCAAGCGATTCAGCCACAATCCAGCTTCATAACTATGAAAAACAACATCTTGCTTTCTACCCCTCTCAGACAAATGCCTCTTATGTCTTCAAGCAATAAGGACTCTCCGTCTTGAGGACCTGCAGCCAGACACACAGAACGTGAATCTGATCCAGAATCCTCAGACAGAAGGGTCATTTTCCGACTCGTCATCGTATCATCACTGAAGGGAGCTTAAACTGCACAGAAGCAGCCAAGTGCACGGTACAACACTGAGCATTATGGGAAAGGAGCTCACCTACGGACAGCCAGACCGCCGAGCAGCTTGTAGCGCAGTGACTCTGCCTGAGCAATGGCACACAGACCACGGGTGGCGACCTTCTCAGCATAGAGCTACAAAAAAAAATGCAAAAGACCTCAGAATCTATGACTTAACACATGACTTGTGGCGTTTTACTGTTTGACAGACAGTCACTGATGACTGCTTTTGTATAGAAAAAGTCAGCAAGACGATTCTTTAAAAATACTCTTAACATATTCGAAACAATTCAAGGACTAGACATTATCTAAAACCATTTTGTTCAAGGTGGACAGTGACCATCAGTGTGACATCATCCTACCTCCACACTTCCCTCGGGGAAGCCGAAACGCTTCTGAACCACAGCAGTAAGTTCACGAATACGCCGGCCTTTCTCTCCCAGGACGTTCTGGGTTCTGAAAGATGCCAATCGGTTAGTTATGTGTGTGCATGAAGAACCAATATCAGTTTGTTCAAAGTGCAATTTTCAAGATTTAAAATGCAATATTCCTCACCTGGTCGCCAGGATGATGATCTCTGTTCTGGTTGGTGTGACACGGACCTCCACGCCGGAGTATCCGTCCTCAGCCAGCTCTCGGGTCAGGAACTCATTCAGCTCGGCTTTGAAGACTCCGTCTGATACGAACTGTAAAACAGTACACATGAATATTATTATTCCACAAACTGTATGACAAGTCTTGACAACATGCATCACTGAATAGACGACACTACACTGATTCTTATGGTTTACATTGAATATGGCACAATAACTTAAAACAATTACGTCATTCTTTTACGCTATTAAATTTTTAAGTCTTTCCTGTATAAGTGTTCAATAGGTTCCAGTCTGAATTTTTGTAATTAATAATATTATGTTCAGCAGGGTAATCACAATTTAAAACCTGTGATATATTTCTGCACACAAAGCAAATTTTGTGCTACATAACATCTGAAAAGAGACTAACATCTGAACCCCCTGACATTTCAACTTCACATTACGCAAACACTAGAATTTAGTGTCGTTTTCTACCCCTCTCAGACAAATGCCTCGATGTCTTCAAGTAAATTGGACTCTCTGCTTTGAGGACCTGCAGCCAGAAGCACAGAACGTGCACCTAACCCAGAATCCTCGAACAGAACCAGTCCTTTTCCGACTCGTCATCGTATCATCACTGAGGGAATTTCACACTGCATTCATTCTAATGGTTTCCATTGCATATACCAATTTACCTACAAATTGTTTAATTAAACAATTCTGTTATGCTAGTTAATGCTGAATAACATCTGAATTGTGAGTGACAACTGAACAGGAGTCTCGAAACACCCCGACACAACAAAATGAAATATCGTTTTCAAACAACATACAAGCTAGCTTTCAAAAACATAAATAGAAAACGTATTTTGTTATTAGAATATTTGGACTAGCATTCGGCTCGTGCTTTTATGAATCTAGTTCGCGCGGCGTTTGCTTCATCTGCCATGTTTTACCTCAGATTCGCTGACGCCGGAATCCAGATCAATCGCTCTTTACTGCTCTACAAAACCATCATCTGACTTTTTAAAACTATAACGACGGATCATTGTCGTTGTACATGGCTCATATTTCTCAACTCGGCTCTTTAATAAGCATGTTTTGGGTGAAATTCGTACCAACCTTTCTCTTCTTAGAGATTTGGACCGCCATCTTGACGGAGGCCGCAGACAGGAAAGGAATGAACAGAAAAGCGGAACAAGATTTATCGCAAAGAATTACTTCCGTATAACCTGGTGTGGTCATGGGAAGTGTAGTCTTAGCTGTCACACTGTGTACGTAGCGATATATCATTGCTAAAACGACAGAATTTTGCGTAAATAGATAAAACCAAATATAGCCTATAGATATATCGTCGCCTTGGTATAAGGTTTCATCTGACTTTTTATATAAAACCTTTTTGTTTTCTAAAAAGTCCAAAAGTGTACAAAACTTACAATAACACACTCTATGCTATTTCAAATATTTTATTTTATGAAAAACACTTTTTTACACGTTTTTATAAGTAGGTTAGCATATGCAAATGTGTTATGAAGCACATATTTGGTTATTTTAAGCTTTCACTCATTACAATGTTCTTGAAATTCATCTTCACACTGCATAATTAAATGCACTACTATGTTTACAATACATGTATTAATTTTGCAAACACGTCCATCCAACCTTTATAAAGCAAAAATCAAGTAGAGTCTGCAAGGCTATTCTTGATACATTTATACAAAATAATAAAAACATTATATGTGCTGTAATATAGATTAGATTCAGATAACCATGTACATTCAGTCTTACATTATATGGTTAGAAAAAATCCATGCTGTAAGCATTACATCAAATGCTAGATCTAGATATAGTTTAGAAAAATTCAGAGGCCAAATCAACCCAGGTTATGTTAGGATTTACTAGCGGTGACCTTACCAATGGCTTATCTAATGGACACAAAAGTTCTGGGCTCTGACCAAACCTCTTCCGACTTTCATTAACAGCATAAATCCCAACAGATCCATCCTCAAACCCCACATACACGAACAAATGCTCAGACACGGTTAGAGCAGAAATGTTCTTACACAGGTAGAACCTGCCTACAGTTTCACCATCGGTCATTCGTATGACTACCAACATTGGCTTTTCATGAAGATCACAGTACGCATTCTGACACTCCTGAGAAGAGTAACATACATATATAACATGCTGTCCAGAAACTCCTACATACAGCGGCTTCTGTAGAGGTCCAATGGTTCTTAAAGAGCAAAGCTTACTGTTGGAAAGATCCAAGAGGTTTATAGTGGATGCAGCAACAGAGAGTATTGCATATCCACCATCTGATGACAGTCTGAAGACCTCAGGTTGGCACAACAAAGAGTTTGGCAGCTGCAGTTGATGGCAAACAGTATCTTCTGTTAACCTCCAAGTGTAAAAAGCACCTGAAGCTGAAACAACAACCACAAAATCTGGATGGTCAGGCAGAGGATGAAAAGCATTCACATCTGATTCATCAGGACAACAGAAGCGTTTGCAAACATCACCAGACCAAAGACTCATAGCCAGGAGGTCTCCACCATTCAGACCTAAAAGGAAGGTGCTCTCTGGAGAAATGATGGCATTCTTGAGGTACGTATGAATGCTACAAACCACCTTTCCACTCGGCAGTTTCCACACCCTAGATGGTCCCTTTTCTGACAAAGCAACTCCAGAGTAACCCTTGGACGTTATTAGAATGTTTACTGCACGACTCCCAGCGATCCTGTACATGTTTTCCCCACTGTTGGTGTTCCACACATAGATGTCTCCTGT
Source organism: Triplophysa tibetana (assembly GCA_008369825.1). NCBI lineage: Eukaryota > Metazoa > Chordata > Actinopteri > Cypriniformes > Nemacheilidae > Triplophysa > Triplophysa tibetana. The sequence goes on along the minus strand of CM017903.1, from coordinate 22,818,310 downwards.
TGCTATAGTCACCAGATAATCACCATCTGCAGAGATAGACATGGACTGCACTGAACCGTGATGAAGAAAGTGCTCTTCTACTTTGCCACTAGAGACCACCCACTTCCACACAAGCTCCGAGCCATCAGCAGAATAACAGCTTTCTCCGTGCAATCCCACCAGCACTGTTTCTACTCTCCTACCTGATTTTGGTGCCAATGCTGAAGCGGTGATGAGGTCCATGTTCCAAATAAGAACACTAGCATTTGTGATGGCTGCCAGATGAGGTCCACATTTCAGAAGTTTATTTGCTTGACAGGTAACAGTGTCCAGACTCGACACACACTGCCCAGTAACACGGTTCCAAACTAGCAGAAACGGGCAGTTATCCAGCAAAGCAATGATGAAGTGCGAGTCTTCATCCATTATCGCTTGCTTAATTGTTTTACCTTTCGGGGGATTGAATTGGTCAAGGACTTCCATTTGATCAATGTCAATAAATTCTATTTGTTGCTTTTTACAAATCAGAAGAAGGTTGGCCTTTGTGTGGTCTGTGTTCAACACCTTTCCCTTGGTTTTGCAGGTTAAAAGTTTAATCAGAACCGGCTCTGCTATAATCTCAAGGTTCCAAACAAAAACGTTACCAGCTTCGTCTACGCATGTCATTATTCCTTCATTTTTAGAAAGAATCATGTCAATTATTGGCAATTCTCCTGGACAGATGAATGTAGCTAGAAGCTTGTCATTGGGCAAGTCAAATATCATCACAGAGCTTTTCTTCTGTCCGCAGTAAATGATATTACCATCTTCAGAACATGACACACATGTTATCTCATCAGAGCAGTGCAGTTGGGCATGTTTCTCTCTTTTAACAAATATACTGACAGTACTTTCTCTCTTCCACCAAACAATTAATTTGTCCCCAAACACCAAAGCACCACCAGGAATGACGTTTTTACCCTCTTCATGGATTCTAACTTCCTGAGGTTGTGTGTCAACATTTACATCCCACAACACAAGTTTACCACAATGGGAAGCTAGAACAAAAGTACTTCCAGAGCTAAGGACACTTGTGAACTGCAGCTCGGATGACTGGGGAATTTTGAAGCCCTCAAATAAACCTTCTCCATAAACCCAAGCAGCACCATTCTCCAAAAGAACCACCACAGAGCCAACATCAGATCCAGCTGTGTGAGTTACCTGGAAAGCTTCTGACTCATGCAGTGTATGGTGAGTATAAGGGACTGAAGGAAATGAGGATAAAACTGTATACACCTCGTTTTTAACAATCACACCATCAGATCGGCCTTGATGAACACAGTCATCCAATGATGGCAAAACACTCAGAAAAGGGAAGAGTTTGGCCTGAAGTACTGTTGGCAGGTCAGCTGGGTTGTCATTCACTAGACAATAAGACGATCGCAAGATGATGTTGAGGAGCTTAAGGTTCCTGTGAGTTTCCAGTTGAGATGCCTTCTCAAGCCATAGGAACAGGTCATCGGACAGCATTGCATGAAACGTCGCCTGGAGGTATTCCTGACATGTCATCTGGTTACCTAGCTCATTGATCCTTCCGCTTTTCAAGAGATGGAATGGAAGCTTCAAGAAGTTTTCTCCGATTGGCACGTATTTTCTCTGACATACTCGTGGGAGTGGACTTCCAGGGTTGACTTGGCGCTTGTCTGTCAATGTAAATATCTGAAGATGGTGTTTCCGAGTCTTCGTTGACAATCAAACGTTTTGCTGTGCCATTTGCCCAAGATCCACGGAAATAGCATGCCAGAACATGATGTATGCTCTCACACATTTCTGCTGAACACAGGTACCTCTTGCGTACGATCCAACAGAAGCTCTCCGGTGATCCAGAAAAGAACTTGGGTACCCAAAATGTTCCTCAGCACTAGAAACTCTTCAAGGTCCGAAAGAAGACTTTCCACCAAAATCTCAGGCACCCTTAACATAAGTGGTATGCAGTCATCGGATGGAAGGAAAGAGGCAAGAACTTCATCATCACAAGAGAGAACATCAGTCAGTTCAGCCTGGCTCAGGCCATACCTGGCTAAGGTAATGTAGCTTAACATTTTGGAGACTATGAGATGGCCGTGCTTCCACTCCAGATGATCAAACATCAATTCAATGTTATTACGGACCCCTTGTTCCAGACTGTTCTTTGTTACCTCAAGATCTGACCTCCAGAGGCTTGCCTGTTTGTGAAGAAGATGCACATATAACGGAAGAGGACATTCCTTTAAAGCCTGATTCACATACATCTGTTGGCCTGAAGTGATTTTCCTGTTGCTTGCCTGTAGAAGTGTTGTTAGTAACTGGTTACAGCTTTTTCCTTCCACCGGTTGTAACTCGCAGAACAGGGCTGTATCTTGGTAATACGTCTTAGAGTAGAAATAATGTCACGCCTGTCTGTGGTGATGGACATGAGAACTTTTACATTTGGAGGTAAAACTTTGGGAAGCCATTTGAAGTCAAGTGGTTCTGCAGTATTTGGTAGTTGGTCAAGTCCGTCTATCAGGAGCACTAGAGGATTTCTGGACGAGCTTGTGGTTAGGAGCCTGTTGACGTTTTCTTTTAGTTGAAGGACATTATTGACAGAACTGCTTGGTTCAATCTGTTGTATAATGTCTTTGAGAAGCTGTCTCATGGAGCTGTTGATATCTATGAAGTTCACAATGATCACAGGATCCAGGCGCTCATACCACATAGATGCCTGTAAACAGAAAATGCCACATTAGCGTCATAGGATATTAACACAAGTAGCATTTCTTATTTGTCAAATTTAAGTAAAATTGTTTTTGGGAGATACCTGACTTGCACAGTGAGCCAGCAGCACACTTTTGCCTGAGCACGCTCTTCCAGTGAGTACAAAGGGAAATGTTGTGTTTTTCTCCTCTAGGTATGATTTAACATGTTTGACTTCTGGACGGTCAATTCTGTAAAAAGAAGAAAAGATGCAGCGCAAGTCTTTCTGGGCCCATTCATTGCTCAGGAAAATAAGAACCCAAATTTTTCTTTGAGAAGGCACCATCAATGAGATGTTTAAGATCCACTTGCAGCTGCTCTCTCAGACCAAGAGCAAAGTTGAGTGTCATCTCTGGTGTGTAACCATCCTGATCACTGCATACTGTAGTGGTGGTATACACCAGGGCTTTACGAGAAGCAACAAAACTTGGTAGAAAGTGATCTCGTAGCTGGGACAGTCGATCTGACTGGGCTGGATCCTTTGGGGAGAATCCTCTTGCTTTTCTTTGGATGTTTATTTTATGAACGTAACAAAGACATCTTGCTTTATCGTTGTTGAAACGGTCTTCATGTGCAAATCGGATGTCATTCTCAAGGTCTGTTGAAACAAAAATCGCACATTAGATCGCTTTTAGAAGTACATGTACGTAGTGAATGAGACAAAGAGTGACACTGACTTACCCGACCGAAAATATTTCTGAGCAGCGTCATGTGTTATCGTGTCAGTCTTGGACGCACTGGGTCACGACATCTTGAAGGATCCTTCTCAGCTCACACAGCATCTCAGAGTAGGTCTTCTCATCGATTGGATTCCTGGTCTAATGTTGAGAAATTAGGGATGTAAGGTAGAATGAAACTTGCTTTTGTACTCCAATAATGTAAAACAAGTTTCTTGCCAGTATCGTATGAAGTTTAGTGCGTCCTGCCGGATTGAGCACCAAACAAAATGAGGGAGGTATGACGTTCTCATCTCTCTGGTAACATCTCTCCAGTATTTCACTCTTGAGATTCATGCGCTGGCAGGCCTGCAGAAGACTCTGGAACTCTGAAGCTTCTATCTGCTCAGGCAAACATGCATCTCCGTACTGTTCACCAACCAACCCCTCCGATGAAAGAGTAAACATTCACATTGATATTTATCTCAAGTAATGCTGGGTTGTTTACAAACCCATGTTTGGGTAAAATATGGACAAAGTTGGGTGATTAATCATTAATCTGTGGTGGATTGTTCTAACAAGAGAAAACATTTTTTCAAGTAACTTTTTGTCCAAGTAATTTATAGTAAATTGAAGTTAAACATTATGATATCACAATCTTAAAATGCTAGTTTTTTTTTCATAAAGACAAACCTTACAGTTTATATTAACCTAAAAATGTCCATATTTTCTCAACCATGTGTGCATGCTCTGAGATTGGAACCTGTGACCTTGGCATTGCTAATGTGATGTGCTACTAGTAAGTAATTTTTACAAAAAACAATGTTACCACAAAGAAAGGTCCCAGAGAGTTTCTTCTGCAGTTATCCAACATCTGCATGCGTCTCTGCTGTGAAGGCCAGTTGGTGGGATCTTTCGGTTCATAAGGATCAATAACCTGCAGACAGTCAGCACTGCTAAGAACAAAATCTGAACCAAATTGACAGTTAACTGCACTTTAACACAAAGGATAGATTAGAAAAAGACATGAACCTCAATCAAAATGACTCATCACATCACCACAGCTCAACATGGGTCATGGATTAAAAATACATAAGGCTTTTCAAAGGTAATGGACAATACAGACCATGCTGTCCCATATTTGGATCAATCCCATAATTAATAATTCATGATGTTTTGATTATCGTGGCGACAGGGGGTCTGTTAAATGCTCACTGCTCCAATAAAAGAGATACACATTATTTATTCATACGCCTTGATTTCAACACAATAGCTTGTTGCAAAATCATTTGTTCTTGTCAAACAGAAAGAAAAACAACGAAAGATTCTTTTCAGAAAAAAACTTGAACTCTGGAGGATTTGAATTTTCCTAAAGAGATGTTGCGTCAAAGGTTTTCTCACCCTGAAGTCAACTCCATATGTGCGTCTGCAGTATTCTCTCAGTTTAGGGAAGGTCTTCCCTCTTAATAACCTCCTCTCAACCACAGATTCTGAAAGATAAATTTACAGTTCACTCTTTACAGGCTCACATCCCTTGATAGTTTATGGATCAACATTAAAATGGTTAGAATCAACTACCTTTTAAATAGAAGATCTATGAGGTCAGCATCTACATTTGACAGCATTGACAGAATTCATGCTACTTGGCTCTCCCAATCAATTACTGTATAAATACAATCTGTTGATGGAGTGGGTCTGGTGTTTCAAAGTAAATAAAAAATCAGGATGTAATTTTTGATCCCACACTGTTGTTTGAGTCTCTTGTGCTGAACAACATTAAGACAATGTTTTTCCATCTCAGAAATATTCCACGTTTACATCCAATGTTGGCTTACTCTGTTTCAGAAAGGTTATTTTTTTGTTTTTTCCCTCATATTGATAACTGTAATGCCCTACTTATTGGAGTTTCCAAATTCTGGATTAACAAATTTCAACATTTGCCTGTCTGGGGATACGAGTGATGCTCACATAACTCCAGTTTTTGGCTTTGTTGCACTGGCTCCCGGTAAGATTTCATCTTGATTTTCAAGTTTTCATGTTAACATATAAGGCACTACATGGTCTGGGTCCTCAGTATTTGGCCGACCTTTAACACTTTTCTTCCCAGAGTGGTTGTTCCTAAAACACAGTTGCATTCTAGGGGTGATAGAGCTTTTTCATCTTATGTCACCAAATAGTGGAATTTGATCCCGGTTGACATCAATTGAAGCAAATGTGTTAGGTGTTGTTAACCTTGACTTAAAACTTTTTATTTTAGGCTGGCTTTTAATTTATTTTTGGTTTCTAGTGTTGTTGTTATGTCATCATGTAACTTCTGTGTTGATTTACATTGTTGTGCTGCATGTTTTGTACAGCGCTATTAGAAAGCAGCTTTTAAAGATGCAGGGCTTTTCAAACTTTATGATGCCAAGTACCACAAAATAAAACAAAACTTTTGTGAGGGACCCCCATTTGAAAAAACATAGCTATCTATATTTTTTTGTGTAAAGAAACATTTAAACTTTGTTACATAAATTTGATATTATAAAGACGACATAGGGACTCTAAACTTAAATAGTTGGCTTTCACTCGGAGAGCGAAAAAAGAACTATGGTGGGAAAAATCTGTGTAGCAAAAAAGGAGATAAACACTTGAAACAATCATAATGTTAAGCAGACTTTTAAATGTTTGTCTTTTTTCCCTGAAAAAAACCCTCGCAATCTTTTGGAGGCACCCTGGGTGTCCCCGGACCCCAGTTTAAAACCGCTTGCTTTAATACACATTTGTGTTATCATGGCATGATTCGTGTGTAATTCCAAAATAAAACAGTGTTTGTCTTCATTGTCTTTTAGACAAAAGCAACAATTTGCTCTGCCTTTGAAACCACTTTCATCAGAGCAAATAACGTAAAAGAATTGGTTTTAATTACTCCTTAGACCAATAAACTGAAAGACCCAGTGGAGCAGAAAGTGCAGGGAATTTTGTAAAGCTTCGATATTTTCGGTAAAGACACTAAATATTTTCCTCTAGAACTAACTACTTTATTCTCTTCCATTATTGTCCAATTAAAAACACCACAGTTTTGCTGATGTATATTTTTTGCTGTTTATCCATTAGAGCAACAAAACAACAACAACCATACATCCATTAATTTTGTCTGGACAGATGTAGCTGTAGGGCTACATTGGACACATTTAAATGATATAAATACAAAAAAAGAAACGAAAGGATAATACATACCCTCTGGGTTGGAGCACAAATAAACTTTAACACAAGCCATCCGAATTCTTTTCAGAGTGAAAACATCTTATTTACTGCGTGTGGCCACATAAAATGAACATAATGAAACATTTTGTTCTCCTTTAACAATGTGAGAAATCCACACGTATTACTCAGAGCGTCAGAACGCTGTTTGTTTCTGCCTCGCTCTCATTTCCCCACAGGAAACATGTTTGATATTTACATGGAATTCTGTGAAAAACGCCCACCCTTTCAAAACTAACAGACTGAAAGCATTACTTGATAAGCAGTTTATTGTCTAACAAACAATTATTACCATCTGGCCATTGTTATAGGACATCAAAAGCAGCTGAAACGTAATAAGGAAATAATGAAATAAACCATTGTCCCGCATCTTATAGATTTACAGGTAGTGTATGTACAACACAGGCAAAAATGGACTTTCACAAAAGGCTGAAGGACAAAGTTAGAGATTGACACACTCATAGGGTAAAAGAGATTTGGACCAAGTGTTGGTTTTATTGATCAAATATCCATAAAACAACAACAACAAAACAGAGGAGCTTTCCTCAATTTTTTTATTTAACATTTGTACACAATAAATACAAATAATTTTTCAGCTAATAATATGCAGAAAGAATATTTTTCACCTGTTCTCTGATATTGTCACTGCAGGCAACAGTCAATTGTTGTTTTTCCATCGGTTCTCTAGCAGCTCTGAATGACTTTCAAAATTTAAGAAATGCAAATAAAAACACTTTGAAACAAAACAACTAGATTATGCCGCTGACGCTTTTGAAGAAGCTCCAAAGACGTGAAACTGGCCAAGAAAACTGGGAGCGTCATAAAAAAATCCAAAATTTCCGTTCCTTTTGTTTTTCGATAACAGTTTTTGACACAATGGGCTTTAACCTCTAACCATAAACTTCAAAACAAGTTTGATAACATTCAAAAGATCTCAACGAGATCAACAAGAAAATAGGCTGTGATCGAGGAAAATAGAAAACAAAGAGAAGATTTTCCAACATCTTCCGCTCTGATTAAAAAAAGGCTACCGAACAAATGTTTGTTTTTCTACGACATGTCACTCTTACACACTCAAGTTCTTTTCATCATCACCCTGTTCTTGCTTAACAGAACTATGGTACCTTTTCACAAAATGGAGCTTTTTTTCAATTTCTTTCCATCGTCTACATTATGGAATAACATACCTCTTACAAAACTGTGTGGTAAATTATAACCAATCACACGTACAAGATTAATAACACAACCTCGGGCAGCTTTAGCATTGACGAGAGGCAGCTGGGATACAAAGAGAAATAAAACCGAATAAAATAAAGGGTCAGTCAAAGCACTGTGAATTCAGAAAGTGCAGGGACACATTAAAAGATATGCACATAAGGAACTTTACAGATAATAAATCCATGATGATGTAAATTACAGGCATTTCAATTGTACCACCGAAACGCCACAAAAGAAAAACAAAAGACATAGCTGCCCCCCGTACAGAGGAAATGCACTTAGGACACAACAAAAAGATTCAAACGAAACGTCTCCATATCAGTCTTTCCGTCACATATCAGTCTTTTCTGTGCTTCTCTGAGGGAACCTTCACTCACAACATCAAACAGATTCATCCCATTTAAATACTGCCAAAAAAAGAAAAGAAAAACTCACATGTTGTTCTGGACAGTTGTGATACAATGACAAATGCGTTAGGCTGGAAAAAGCACTTTAACTGATATTTGTATATTCATCTGTATATTTCAATGATTATGTTCCGCCCAATCACACAAACACTCACGCACACATACGTCTACACAATTTCGCTCAAAAACGTCACAACATCCTTAAATCGGTCTCCGCGAGTTCTTTTGAGGACTAAATATTAGTAATACGTACAAACACTGGTCTTCATAATGAAAAGCTGAGGAAGGATATAGTTTTGAAGGTTAGTACATTTTTCAGATCAACACGACAAAAGAGAAATATCCCGGCTGGGGGAAGGAGGCGAAAGAGCAGAAAAGAGGAAAGGAACCCGCCTTTCTTCTCTTCGGTCTATCTCTCGTCTCCGTCCCCTCTTTCCACTTTTCTCCTCCTCTCTTTTCATACAACCGTATGTACAGTTCCCTTTCTCCTTGAGATGTCCCTTCGATCTCACACATTCCTATGACGACAGTAATGTACTGTGCTGTTACACATGAAAATACGTAAATGGTAAATATTCCCGACCGACCCCCGAACATTCCCGTCCTTCTGTATTCTCCCAGCGTTCCAAGTATTGCAAGTCCGGCTCTTTGAAAAGCCCGCTGAAGGTATGAATGTGCAAGTCTGTCGAATCAACACCTACAAAATCTTCGTTTCTACTCATCAGTCTATTTGCGTAAATGCTGCTGTTGTTGAGTGGATTTATGAACTTTGTACAATAATTACGAATACAAGGATTAACGTTTGGCATGAAAGCGCTTTAAGGCACCAAACAGTCTATGTAGGTGTTTTCAGGAAGAGAGGAGGCGATTCCGTCAAGATGCTGTTCTCCGGCCCTCAGGGAAATAAGAATGCTCACAAGGTGGGATAAAGAAAGCCCCGCCCCTCCGGAGAGCAGTGGAGGGGTCGGAGGTCAAATGGGGTTGTTCACACCAGCGTGATCTCCACCTCTTCAGTTTTCTCCACCGGCTTGCGAGGGTGTTGCTTTGGAGGAGGAGGAGCTGCCCGAACCTACAGACACAGGGTTTCTTATTCGATTAGTGTTACTAGAATACAATTTTAAATTCTATTCTAAATTTACGATATAAATGATGTTTAAATGAGCGCCAATTAAACATTTGCTTGTCAGGAAAGCGATGTAGTAATGCAAACAGATCTTTCATATTATAAACAACTCTTTCATATCTATCTAATATAAAATATAAAATAATATTAATCGGATACTCGATACCCCAGAAATATCAGTCGCTAACATTCCTCCGAATATCTTTATTTGTGTTCAACAGAAGGAAGAAATGTATACATGTTTGGAACAACTTGAGGGCGAGTAAATAATGAGTTTTCACTATCCCTTTGAGGTACATTATTATATATTTTTTAGGGCTGTCAACATTAATGCGTTAACGCATGCGATACATTTTTTCAGATTAATGCTTTAAAAATATTTAACGCATTAACGCAATATCCGTTTATTCTGTCACCATTGTCTAGCGTTACATTTTATAATTACACCTCTTTCATATAAAGGCCTTTAAAACTATTGAGATGCGCGGCAGGTGTGTGCAGATAGGGGGCGACCCGTTCACGATCCGCATGCGGTGAAACTCATGTTTTCAGCGCGGTTTTAGCAAAATGTGAATCGCTCCTTAGAGCATCAGCTCTTAAAGGGGCTGCGTTCTTAAACGTGCTGCTGTGACTCTCTCACTAATGTTAATCAAAGAACAAAAGAAAATAAGAAATCAATGAGATTTTGTAGCTATGATAAGGATTCTTCTGTTTATCATGTATTTAGCAGTAAAGACTGTAAGAACTTTTTGATTTGTTTTGCATACTTCCTACCTGCTAGACAGGCTCACTTATAATACTGGATTTGAATAGTAGAAACAAATAATATATTTAATAAAGACATCATTTGCAAGGCCAACAATATTAGAATGTTGGCTTTCAGTCATAAAATTATTCTACTATAAAATTATTCGTAGATAAAATGTGAAATTATTATAATGTAAAAGTATATTTAAAACATTGAAGCTGTGTGTGATTAGTTTATTAATTTTTTAATCGATCGACAGCACTAAAATGTTGTCCTAATGTTGTTCCAATTGCTTCCATTGTTTCCCTCATCTGTAAGTCGCTTTGGATAAAAGGCGTCTGCTAAATGACTAAATGTAATGAAAATGTAAAATAAACATGTTAAACAAAATAAATAGTGTATGTTTAATTTCACTTAACGTGTGCGATTAATTGCAGTTAATCGCACAAAAAGGATGGGATTAATCGCGATTAATTTTTCTTATCTATTGACAGCCCTAATATTTTTATGTAAAATAAAAAAATAGACATTTACACAACAAGAAAGCAATTAAAATCATGTAGTAATCTATAGTTCACATACGGGTCTGAGTTTGCCAGGCCCGGATCCGTCTGGAGTGAGTCTCAACGGTTGGGAGAAACCCGGACTCTCTGGACTTAAGGTGGAACTGTGATCTAAACCAAACACAAAAGAGTCTCACATTTATTTTGAACACACAAGAACATTCAGACTCATAGCTGGAGAAATGTGTCTATCTGCTATTGAAACACAGATGTGATGACAGAACATGGTGACTCGTGTCTTACTGTGAACAGGTGCTTTCTGCAGCACGGGCAGTTTGTGTTCTCCGTTGACGGACGGCGAGCGGGGCAGGGAGGGGGCGGAGCTTGTCTCCGGGCTCGTGTACGGACTGCAGGGAGGCTGATCGTATAACGGCAGAGGAGGAAGAGATGAATGAAGCCTTTGACACGGTGACACCTGTGAACAACACAACGTGTGTTTGTGTTATCCTCAAACAAGATGGAAGCATTACATATATGGGTTTTGTCATAAACCACTAACTTTTCAGGAATTTGGTCTGTTTTGGTATTTCTGTCATAAAACGTTTAAAATACAGCACGATAAGTCAACAAGTGATAAATAATTTTTTGGAAGCTGATCAAGCACTTCTAATAGCTTCCCCGCTCCGTCGACCAGGCAAAGATTTGGCACATTGGATGATAACACGCTAATGACAGGAAAGAAGAAACCGCGCCTGTACCGGTCACACATACCAGACATCAGACATAACACTGAGTTTCAATGTTTACAAAGCAGAGAGAGCTTGAGTTTTCTTACTTGCGCGTCCGTCAGCCAGTGAGAGTCTCCGTTCTCCGATGCCGTCAGATCCTCCACCAGCACGGACGGAAAGACGCCCACTCGCCCGTTAAACTCGCCCTCCCAAAAGCCGTCGTCCTCCTGGTTGTCTTTGTTGAGGATGCGGATGATGGCGCCCTCGGGGAAAGACAGTTCGTCGTCTGTCTGAGCCTCATAGTCATACATGGCCTTAGCAAAACTCACTGAGAGCGAGACAAAGAGAAAACAAGAAGAGAGAGAATGAGGTGTTACTGAGTTCCTACAAAAACGTGTGAACAGTTTGAAGACACAAGCCAAGAGAACAAGACAAACGTCAGCATCAACACAAACACAACTCAGTGTTTATTGTATGAGAGACTCACTGCTGGCGTCTCCGTTGAAGCTTCCCGAGGTCAGCTCGGGTTCTGTGGAGTTACTGGAGGTGTGTGACCGCGAGTCCAGAGCGGCGAGAGACTGCAGCATGCTCAGAATGCTGTTGGACGTGGGGAACTGCAGGTATTTTTCCGGAACGTAGCCCACCAGACCGGACTTATTCCGCGCCTGGAATTGTAAGAAGAAAAAGTGTCAGAAACATTTCATTTAATAGTTACCATTACAATGTCCTTAAAATCACATTTCATGCGGTGTGTTAGGTTGCTGTGTGCGAATGTAAGCAGTCTGCCAAGTTGTAAAGCCGAAAGTGAACGAATAAAGTTATTAGCTTGGGGAAAAAGGAGTCGACTCTGAATCAGGCGAACTAGTCGTCTGTCGTTCGAATTTCAAATCCGGGTCGGATTTGCATCACTACGTGTAATAACCGCCTACGTACCATTAAAATGTGACCAATAACACCAGACTAGACGATCTGACCAATCAGATCAGAGTGGGCTGAGAGAAAGGAGGGGATTAGACAGATGAATCGCCGAAGAAATCATTTGTGAGTCATTCGAGAAGTAAGGTCACAATAACTGCCTATTATTGGAAAACGAAAGTGTTTTTACACCGTTTATGTGCGTAAACTTGTTGTTGGACACTCCATAAACCAAAGTAGCAATTACAAAATATTACTAATAAGCTGAAATATTTACTCTTTAATAAAAATGCAACCTGTGAGAATGTTTGTATTCGCTGGAGTTCTGAAGGTAAAGATTAAGTGTCTGTTCATGTGTGTGCTATAAACGAACAATATAATTGACTTATGGAATAAAAAGCAGGCGTTGAAGCAGCATCTGCAAGAGCAAACGTGTGCTTTACCTTCACCCAGTCCTCCATGTCTCCGTCTTCAATGACCTCCAACATCTCATGCTCATCGATTGTTAGCTCATCCGGCTGGGAGGACTGAAAGAGAGCGAGAAAATATAATAAAAACTTACATCAATGAAGTAACATTTTATTTATGTACGATTTTTTATTTTATGAACTATTTACTTATGCCTACTGGGCAAATGTAACAAAAAAAAGAACATTATGGAGCCGAAGTCCTAAGAAAATAAACTCCTGGAGGAACACATGCTAATCTAAGTCGTCTGTTTTTATTGCTTTTTTATTTAAAGGACCATCGTGTCATTTTAAGCGGCGTCTAGTGGTGAGGTCTAAGAGGCTTAGAGAAGTCTTCACGTTTTCGCTTCTTTCCCGAATGAGATAACATATTTGGGAAACGTGTCCTTTAGAGCAGTTTGTTTGTTTAGAGCAGTTGTTCTCAACAGGGGGCCGTGGCCTACAGGGGGGCCTCAGGATGACTAATAATTCCAATAGGAGACAAAACGAGCATTGAAATGCATTTCCAAAAGACTAAAACACCAGGATGTGTGTGTCCCTTTTTATATTGAATCTACATCTTTCCAGTAAATGTCAAGCTCTGAAATATTTCTTTGGGTAGAGTTTCCAGTTTTTTGATCCGGGCATCAAAACAACAGAATGAAGTAACAACATAGTGAATTCCATGCAAGGGCACCCGCGGTGTATGTAGATAGAAATAGCTCATTCGACGATAACAAAACATAAGGCTTCATTATGTAAGGTCTTTATACACCTCCAAAGACATAGTTATGTATGTTATATTGCATTTCTGTCAAAAAATCTCCTCTAAACAGTCACACACTGGACCTTTAAGATGAATGCTGTAAAATAGCTAAATGTATTAGTAGCTTTTAGAAATTGATAATATTTGTCTATTACATCTTCTATATATTCTATTACAGACACCGAATGACCTGTACACATCTTAAGAATCACAGACTGGAAAAACAGGACGAAATTTTGTCTTTGTTTTCAATCAGGTCCCATTCAGTCCATTTGACAAGAATCAATGCTTTTCAGTATTTTAAATGTAAGAGTGACAAATGTTTCAGAAAGTTTCACGTTTCAAACTAATCATGTGAGCAAATCCACGACAACAGGGCATTTAAAACAGCATCAAATCTGTGAAGAAAGACTGACAGGGTTTATATGAACCTTGGCATGTTCTCTTACCTTGTAGGAGTAGAGCACCTTACAGGTGAGCGGATAGTTCCTCAAGGTCCCTGAAGGACTTGAGCTGCTGTCGTCATGCGTTTCCATGTTCTCCTCTAGTTCCTCTCCTTCCTCTCGCTCCAAATCCACCGTGGTCTACAAAAACAAATGCCACTTTTACTAGGGTAACAAACTATTTCCCCTCGCTTAAAATGGCACGGCAACTCTGTGTTAATGCGAAGGCAAACGTTCCACAGGCTGAAAGCGGGCAGGTGTGTGGAAAGCAGGTCATTTCATTGGTCAGGAGGTGATCAGGTGACAACAGTCCCCTTGAGTAAAAACGTGGCATCAGAGCGTAGATCACAGGGACCGGAACTCATACCTGTGACCATTTAGAGACATAATGCATGTCTAACATAACCGGCTTTTATTGGCTCGAGACTGTGAAAGAGGGTTGAAAACTGATCCCAAATCAGCGAAGGTCAGCTGACATTAACCACACCCACCGCTGACATAAAACACCACAGAGATTAGAGGCTGTGGGCGAACACTGTGAGGTCATTGTTATCTTAAAGCCTGTGGATAATATTTCTATTTTCTGCACTTGCACGCTATACACGCGTCCTCCATAGACAGCAGTGGGTAAACTACTTTTTATTTCATTGAATTTCTCTGTCTAAAATACATCCTTCTTAAAGGGACAGTTCACCCCAAAATGAAAATTCTGTCATCATGTTCTTCTATGTTTTGATAAACACAAAGAAAGATATTTGAAGAATGCTTGTTACCAAACTGTTCTTAGCCACCATTGACTACCATAGTAGGAAAAATGACAATGGTAGTCAACGGTGACATTCTCCAAAATATCCTTAATGGAAATGTATAAAGCAATTTTCCAACTATGATAGTAAAAGCATTCTTCAAAATATTTCAGAACAAATACATTTAAACAGATTTGGAACACCTCGAAAGTGAGTAAATGATGACAGAACTTTCATTTTTGGGCGAACTATACTTTTAACTATTCTTATATTCCCTTCTCTCTCTTTCTCGCTAAACATTTGACACTTTCTTACATTTATGCCTTTCGGTAGATTATTTAATTCATTCAAACTATATATTGTGAACTCATTAGAGTTCCTTGGGAATCAACCCCTTCCTAATGCAATGCTCTGCCAACTGAGATGCATCTCACTTTCTCTGTCTCTTTCTCTTCATCTTTGTCGCTCGCTCTTGACTCTGGATCCCATCTATATCTGTGCAGGAAATCATCATTTACTCATCCTAATGTCATTCCAAACATTTCTGACTGCCTTTCTTCTGTAGAACACAAAAGAAGATATTCTGAAGAATGTTGATAATCAAAAAGCACTGAACCCCACTGACTTCTATTGTATGAACACAAGATATCTTCTATGAAGAACAAATTATTTATCCTGTTCTCATGCTTCGCTCTCACGCTACAGCATTGGTCAGATTGATGAGGTACTCACTGAAAGAGAGAGGTCGTGGGTGGTGAGGGTGGGCAGCGATGCCCAGCGTTCATTCTCTAACTCCTCCATCACCTGATTCATGGCACTCTTTAACCATGTGTCCACTGAGACGCCCACCTGCCGCAGAAGATCCAGACGAGCTTCAGCCTTCAGCTTTACCGTCTGAGAGAGAGAGAGAGAGAGAGAGAGAGAGAGCGTGAGAGAGAGAGAGAGAGTGAATGAGAGTGTGAGAGATAGAGGAGTGAGTGAGAAAGAGTGAGTGAGTGAGTGAGAGAGAGAGAGAGAGAGAGAGAGAGAGTGAGAGAGAGAGAATGAGAGAGAGTGAGAGAGAGAATGAGAGAGAGTGAGAGAGAGAGAATGAGAGAGAGAGAGTGAGAGAATGAGAGAGAGAGAGAGTGAGAGAGAGAATGAGAGAGAGAGAGAGTATGAGAGTGAGAGAATGAGAGAGAGTGAGAGATAGAGATGACTCTCTGTTTTAATTAAAGGGGCTGATATCAAAACTAAAAGAAAGCAATAGGAAAATACGTTTTATAGCCACTGATAAATTATACTTAAAATGAAACTATCCATTATTCACACAATTATTTCCTCCCTGGAAAACAAAGTTATTTTCCAAGAAAAAAATATTATCATAAACAATGAAAGAATTTTCATGTCAAGATGCAAAAAATAATAACGTCCTGAAAGCTGAAGAATGTCATTTCTGAGCCACTATTTGTCGCAGGCTAATGGAACTTAATGTTGACTCTGGAGATTAAACCGGCATAAATTCTTAATTTAAAAACTTAATTTTCATTATGGAAAATATCAATATTTCTTTTGACTTTGGGTGAAAGTCATGAAAGTTATGTTCAGAGAGAGAGAATAATGGATGAGAGGAGACTGCTGGGATGCGAGTGTCTCAACATCAGAGCTCCACACACATGCCGGAGAGCTTTTCTCCATCACTGTTCTCATTAACAAACCATCAGTGTGATCTCAGAGGAGCCTACAGGTGTCCACACACCACCAACACTTCAGCAATTCTCATTATTTAAACAGATGCAAATCAACATTCGGAAGACTCATCAATTTCCAACAATGAGCTTTGCTTTGTAAACCAAAACATCATTTTTGAGCAATTCTGAAGGGAAGAAAACAATTAAAGACCAATTATAATTGTTATATCTGTTGACTAACTCAAACTATTTAAAGTTGAAGTTTTTCTGTAGTTTGGAGCCGTACTTCACGTTCCATTGCTTATTCTGTCTGCTGTTTTTCTCTCGTTTTCCCATCAGTTCTTAATGGGGCTGTTAAATATTTAATGATCTGTAACTACTAATGGTGAATTCAGGCAATGTGGCAGCAGGAGATTCAAGTTCAAAAAAGAAAGATAGTGCTTTATGACGCCATCAGGATCTGCTTTATTTAGTTGATTCATTTTAGTATCAATGTCATTCATAACTACCCAGAGCATCATTTCCACAGAAATAAAGTAGGAAGTAAATGATGACAAATATAATATATAAGCTTATAATATAAGCTTTGATGGAGGTGACAGGCAGGGCCAGAAGAGGGCGCTTGTGGCTGCTGAAAGTGATGTGTGCGAAGAGGACAGGATATTCTACAGACTTATCGATCAAGAAAAAGAGTCTGACAGCCTGACTCTGACCTGATCGATACAGAGATGTTTGGAACAAAACTACTTTGTGCCTCTCTTTTTATACTCGGATACATTTCTTTACACAAAATCCTTTAGACAGATTTTTTTGGCAGGCGTTTTGTACTCAGCGTATTTACTAGAAAGCATAAATCAACATGACACACTCACATTATATTTTCACTTTCATTATGTGACTGATTTTGAGATGAACGGACGTTCAAAAAAAGATCAAACATTATAAATATTAATAAAAACGATGAAAATGAAAGATATTGATATAAATCAATCATGAGCAATAAGACTAAGAACACACATGTCAATTTTGGTGTAATGTTTTTGTTTTGCAGGTAAAGCCGCACACACACACACACACACCTCTGCTTTACGGATTTTCTCTTTGGCTTCCTCTATTCGGAATTCCAGCTCATTCCGGCTCTGTTCTGTTGTCGGAGTCCCGAGCATCTCACACTCCTCAAGAGTCTGTCAATAAAAAACAAAGGATTTCAATTAATTTAACTCATTATGCAAATAATCTACAAAAATATCACCTGAACACATTTCCTCCTCATCTTACAATTAAACCGAACACAAGCTCAGAATTTCTTACTAATTCTCCTACGTGAATCATAATCAAAACCACCTCTTTCTCAAAAATATATAACACGTGTAAATAACATTTCCTGGTTATGTTTCAATGCAAAAATCACAAAGGCCTTCAGGTCTTTTTTGACAATGAATATGACATTTGCCAAAAAGCGAATATTACTGTACCAGTTAATGAGAATCAACTGAGAAAACTGATGGATACAAAACACAACTCAAAAATAAAATGTCTGCATTACAGTATGTGAGAACATGCTCAACTGTCATGAACCACCTATGTGATGCCACCAATTTATTTTCATTATTATTTTAAGGTGAACTGTAATCTGCAGAGATGTCGGGGTTATTTAATGATAGAGAGATTTATTCTGATAACAGTGTTCGTATTTGTTTTTCATTAGCGTTTGGGTGTCAACAGTACCTGTAATGAATGTTTGTAAGAGATTCATCAACGTACCCATATTACCGTTTAAGTGTGTGTGTAATTGGTGTTATTTTTTTAAGTTGTGATCGTGATGTCATCTGGATGCGTGTATGACGTGACGCCTCTCACCCGTTTGTAATGGATGACGTTTTTGTGTTCGCGGGCCACCCGCGTGGCCCATTTCCTCGCCTCTTTGTTGAGACTGTGTTCTTCGGTGGTGCCCGTCTCCGACTCCAGCTGCCGACTCTGAAACACACGGAGGACCGGTTACCACGGCAACACACACCTGCCTGAATCGCAGGTCGAAGATCAGACCCGCCAGTCTGAACTCATTACATTTACAATTAAAAATCCAGAACAAATGCAGAGAGCTTAGACCGTTTTACCCTCTCTTATACAAAACTGAATCATATTATTTAATCAGTTTTAATTAAAACAAATGAACTCGCTCGGATTATCAGAAGTTTAGCAGGCTTATATGTCAGTCTTGAAGACACAATGCTATATAATTCTTTTATCCAAAGATAACCATTTTTGGGGGTAGGTTCATGACTTCTAGGAAAACATTTAGGAAAGTTAACCAAGGTTTTACTATAGTAAAAATTAAGGTTTTGGTTCCAAAATGAGATGTTTAAATCATGTTTTTTATCACGTTATAATTTTCTCATTGTGTTTTGTTGTATTAGTTAGCTGTACTTTTTGAGTTCTTATGGCTTAAATCAAAATCTCATTTTGCAACCAAACTCTTTAAATGTAGTAAGCATGTTTGGCAGATTGATTACTATTTGTATCAAATTAAAACAAAAAGTATGGGTTTTATAGTTAAACAATGGTTAATTATCAAGCTACGCAGTCATCCTTCAGCAAGTATAACAAATTAATGATGCAACCTGCGCACGTGCAGATGTTTGTGTTTATTTGTTGCGAGCCTGACGGCACGTCAATACAGACTCATTGCAATCACGTTAACGGAGGAGTCGCTACTCAACGCTGCCGCATCAATCTGATGTCAACATCAGCTGACAGACGCTTCTTAAAAACAAATACACGCACACTCTCCTGTTGAGCCGTGCTCTCGACTTCCTGTTTTCCTTCTCCGTGCCCCCTAAGGCCAACGTGCAGTGCATGCTGGGAAGCCCGAGTCTGTAGGCAAAAACACATGACAGTGTGCAGGCCTCCATCTGTCTGTGTGGCGCTCATTTAAGGCCTAATCAATCCCATGTGTCTCTGCTGCAGACTCACAGTGAGATGCATTCTGGGAGATGGACGGTGCTTTCTGCATGTGTGGAAAATCTGAAAGCGTTCAAACCGGATGCTCAATAAAACACTTCGCAGGGAGAAAACCACTGTCACTTAAAAGAGCCGGCGTCGGCACGCATGCACACGACACAGAGATGATAATACCGCACGAGAGCGAGGCATGATGGGACATGAGGATCAGCTGACGGAGTGTACCTGCGCCAGAGTCATTCTCATCACACTGACGGCCGACGGCTCAATGTCCACCAACCGCTGAACGGAACCGAGAGTCTGAGCCAGAGAGCAGCAGAGACGAGACGTACACACACACACACACACGCACAACACACACACGTGCAGGTTAGAAGTGTTAGAAGACTGGAAAATGAGAGAGGAAAATGAGTTAGAAACAGTAAAGCAGTCAGAGAGAGATGCTTAGAAACAGCTACCAACCACTGAAGTTCTCTAAAACGAGACTACAGGATAGAGCAACAGTCAATAAAACAAAGAAAGAAAGAAAGAAAGAGAGAGAGAGAGAGACGGAGAGATTTTGAATGCTTCAGCCATAAAACCATACTGTTATTTACCTTTTTCAGTCGACAATCATTCATTTATTAGTAGGGTTGTCAAACGATTAATCGCGATTAATCTCATCCGGAATAGAAGTTTGTGTTAACATAATATATATCTGTGTACTTTGCATATTAACGCTATGTTTATAATCACATACATGATTATATTTAGGAAAAATTAAAAATTAATAAACATTTGTATGAAATTTAAGTTATTAGTAAATGTAAATAATATATATAAATATATATAGATTTATGAGTATGTTTTTTTTAATAAATACAAAATGAATATGCACAATACACGGACACATATTATGTTAACACAAACTTTTATTCAGGATGTGATTAATCGCGATTAATCGTTTTGCAGCCCTATTTATTGGTATAGTTTATTTATCGTTAATCATTTAAATAATTTAGTATAACACTATTAAAGAAATGGTTCACCAAAAACGTCTACAAGACACAAAACCAATGAGATGAGAAGTTACGGTTGTCATCATATCTTATTTTAGTGCTCTTGTGGTTTTGATTTATTACCCTAAATAAGTTTAAATTATAGTTTTCTCACACGTATCGTTTAGCATTATGAGATAGTTAAAGTGAAAACATTCACTCAGCCTCATGTCATTTTATACCTGTGTAAAGCCTTTAAAGTAAAAAAAGGTGAAATATTTTGTTCCTACTATGGTAGTGGATGAAGTCACAGAATTCAAAATGCCTGACATTCTTACAAATATCTTTCTTTGTGTTTCACAGAACAATGAAATGTATATAGGTTTGAAACTACCCGAGGGTGAGTTAAGGATGACAGAATTTTCATTTTTGAATGAACTTGCCCTTTAATAACACACTTGAATCTTTTGGATTACTTTATACATGCAATGTGCCAAAATGTGTTTATCAAAAATTGAAAGTTATAAGCCTCAGGGATGTCCTGTCATATCAAGTCATTTTGGGTGAATCATCCCTTTAAGAAAAAGAGCTAAATAATTGAATAAATAGAAATTTAAAATGAAATAAACGGTCATCACATTTGAGCACAATTGTGGCACAACGTCAAAAAACGTTCCCAAAATTGGCTAAGCAGACGACACAAGAGCGTTTAAAGAATGCAGGATGTTTTGTACATCAACACAGGAACAAGAAATTCTGTTCCCAGAGCCTCTCAGATGTGTCGCGCTAAAAATAGCTGACGATGAAATTAGTGAGGGACTTTTTTTGCCGCTCTTGCGACGAATGCGTCGCTGACACCCGTTAACAATGAATAAAATCTTCAACGTTTCCACACGATTTAAAAGCAGACAGAAAATCTGAGAAAAAAAAATCGTAGGCACACTAAATAACAAAACAAAACCAATTAATCCCAATAAATATGATGTTTAGGAAAAACCAAAACCAGAAGTGAATTTCCAGCCACGAGACAATTCTGTTAATTCTAAAGACACTGCATTTGTGTTTTTTTACAGGATGGCGAAAAAATGAGAACCTGCCGTCGGGCTCAGTCTCATACACCTGTGCCTCTGCCATTACAGAAACAGAAGCTGTGCTTTTTAAATACATGTGTGATTCTCACCATATCGCTGTCACAGGGCTGGAACTGAAAGTCTTGTTCTTTGTGAAACACGGGGTTCTCCTGCAGAAACAGCTGCTGGTTGAAGTCCTGCATAACCTGCAGAGAAGAACACATCAGATCACATCTAAAGATAATGTAAGAGGTGCACATAACATCTATATACACACACAATACCTCATGTCAGTGGTATGTAAAATCAAGAGCCATTGGGCGGGGAGCTACAGACAGATGTGTTTGTCAGCACATTCAAGACATGAAGTGTGTGTGTGTAGGGATTTCTTCACAGGGGAGATGATAATGAGGAACTGGCAGAGAGAATCTATTTCTGGGAATGGAGAGAGAGAGAGAGAGAGAGAGAGAGACTCACCCGGCTGGACTTCTCCAGGAGGAACTGGAAGGTGTTGTGGATGGCTTGAAATGCTTCCAATTCAGTACGACAAAAGGATACGAGATAATCCTTCACATGGTCGTACACGCTTCCCTCCAGACCCTAAAGACACACAGATCACAGATCTTATTTATACTAAATAGATGAGACGCTTGATGAGACGTCACTGCATGATTGACCGATAGACTCTACTAGTGCATTGTGGGATATCGTGGGGCATTTTCAGCCGGCTGTGGGAAAGAGAAAGCATGAGATGTTTTCGTCGCAGACCTGCAATGAACAGACGCCCGTTCCGTTTACTCGTCCGGATCACAGCAGCTGCTGAGAAAGATCATTCAGTTCAGATTCCAGAGCCACAAAAACAAAAACCTCTGCCCTCTCTCTCTTCCTCCGTGTTCTGGAGTACTGGGAAGGAATGCATTCTGGAAACAGGCTTTGATTTGTGTGACTGTTTGCTGTGTGAGGACTGGAAATGCCACAGAGGCCTGACAGCGCACACAGGAGTCTGGATTGAGCGTGGACACACGGTGCCGCCGGGTTACGGAAGGTGCCAGCGCTCTCCGGATACACAGACTCAGAATGAGAGAGGGAGAGAAAGACTGACCCGTTACGTGCGTGCTTCCTTTTGATAGGGTCCCAGCACCTCCACCCACCAGACTGAGATTCGATAACGCTTGTGTGTATGTGAGAGCGAGCTGTGAACGGAGTGTGGGGTTCATATAAGACCGGCAAACTGTTGAATGATGTGTCTTTCAAAGGTGCGAGAGATCTTAAACTTCCAGGTTTTGTCATGACTGTGACACACGCTTTAGATATATTCGCACGGGATCATTCATGTGTCCGGGGGTTATAAGAACACCCGGATGGATAAGTAAACTTTGTGCCCTCTCTCGCACAAACACACAAAACAAAACCAACAACAGCATCAGCTGAACAAACATGTTGGCTGTATAATAAATACCACACTTTACACTTAAATGCCTCACACAGGGATTTAATGAACATCAACACAAACACAACACAGACGCACAAACTTCGTCCACAATGTTTTTCCAAGAATAAATATAAACTTGTGATGCACATTACTGCTGTCTGTTAGCTATACATAGAAGCTGTAGTCATGGAAGGAATCCTTTCATATATTCTTTTCATACATTTATAAATTTCAAAAAAAGGTATTTGGAAGAATGCTCATTATCAAACAGTTCTTAGACACCATTGACTACCATAGTAGGAAAAATGAGAATGGTGCTTTCCTACATTTTTCAAAATATATATTTTTGTGTTCAACAGAACAAAGACATCTTTCCTACTATAGTAGTTAAAAAAATATATAAATACAGTCATTTGTTTCATTTTTGGATGAACTGTTCCGAAGGTATTTTTATACATGTGACAAAAAACATAAACACATACCAGACTAAATTTGCTTTATATGGCAAACAGTTTATGCACACTTTTACATTTATGAATCTGGAAGATGTTTTTTTTCGAAGCTAAACTAAAAGGGCATTAAAGCTACAAATCCTTT
Organism: Triplophysa tibetana; assembly: GCA_008369825.1. Classification (NCBI taxonomy): domain Eukaryota; kingdom Metazoa; phylum Chordata; class Actinopteri; order Cypriniformes; family Nemacheilidae; genus Triplophysa; species Triplophysa tibetana. Next base: position 22,794,928 of record CM017903.1, on the reverse strand, counting down.
ACTTATCTTTACATGTTTATCATAAATCATTTCTTAAAGAAAGTGACAAAATGATACGTAGATCACAGATCTGGGTGGGTTATTGGGTGAATGGTCCTTTAAGGAAGGAAGGAAGGTTGTGTGTGTGTGTGTGTGTGTGCGTGTAAATGTCAACTTTCTATAAAAACCCAAAGCAGAAGAATGACACAAAAGTGTTTTCATAGAGCTGCTTCACAAACAAAAACAGGACTGAGACCTCATAACACACTCAAAAACGCATCTAAGAAGCACATGATGTTCTCACCTCGACCCATACACACTCACACATTCACACATAAACACACACACAAAAAACAATCCATCTGCCAATAAACTTTGAAACTGCAAAAAGTCACCAACATTCATGTTTGAGAAGGAGGGGGCGCTAAAGAGCAGCTGCCAGTGACACACAGACCACTGCTGGAATGTGAAAGTATGACAGAGGTTTTCATCAATTAATATCATTACATTAGATCTGCTATTTTGACCATAACCAAGGTTCTGCCAAGTCCAAAGGAAATAAGTAGAGGGTCTGTAGTGGGGGCTGACATTCAGCAGTTGGTGGGCCTAAAGCACTGACCCTCCACCGATCAATAATTCAATCCAGATTCTCTCGCCCTCAGCATTTATATTTCATTCATATCGCCCGGGGTCAAATGCCCATCAGGCAGCTGAGTGGAACAGAGAATATGCCCTTCAATAACAACACAAAGAGAATCTGCACGTTTGAGGGCAGTGATAGAACAGCCGCTCGGACACGTATGAGACCTAGTCAACTGGGGGGAGAGAGGGAATGAAAGAAGGTAAGTAAGTAAGAAAGAAAGAAAGAAAAATAGTTCATAACTAGAAAAACAACCATTAGGCTAATAATATGGATGCATATCTATTTTTTTCCAGTTCCAATATAAAAATTTAAGTATGGAATCAAAATGACCTGCTTTCTTAAAGTAAAGTTATGTTTTGAAAAAAAATCCAGAAAAGAAAGAAAAATAATCTTAATCTTCAATAAAAAGCTCAAACTTTTTCCCCTAACCCCTCATGGCAGATCATTTTCTCGTTTCTCTTTGCTTTTTCTTTTTTCTTTAAGAAATTATAAATATATATATTAGAAAACTACAAAAATTTGCTTACCAATCATCACATTTGTTCTTAAATAAAACATCCAATCTCTCATCACCGATTAGCAGTGACTGATCACTTGAGTCGGATTTATCTTCAATGTGCTGAATGCCGAAAATGAAGTGTTATTCTTATTCCAGGTATTCATTTTATAGTGTTCATGTTCTGTGAACTATTTTCGGCCTTTACTAAAGATGACAGTATATAGATCGGAGAGGAAGATACAGGGCAGAGAGAAGGCCGGTCGGCTGGGACCACTCTGAGGTCAGCTTTAGAAATGTTGTGAGATGTGTATCTGTGGGTTTGTGCGGCCAGTTTGGCCAGTACATTCTCATAGTGTCCCAAAAGGTTCCAGATCAGGGCGGACGCTGAAGAATTCAAGAGATGGTTCAAGGGTTTGCACCACTAAATAAGGCCATAACTCCAGCCGGTGTCAGTCTGTCGGCATGAAACATAGATTTATACTGGCAAACACATTCACTGACCCTACTGCATGAGAACAGAAGACTCTCGTGTTTCACTGTCTGAATAATTAGATAGAAAACAAATTAAACAGACACGTGTACAGACCGCAGTGGCGGTACATTAGGTCTGTTAAAATCATGAGGAAAGTACAGATATGTGAGCTGAGCAAAATGTCACCTGAGAGAGAGAGAGATGAACTACTTTAAGTTGCACTACATACATCACACTTTATTTAATTACTGTAATTATCTTTCTTCATGTTTGTTTACATACTTGCACTGTTTGTGCACAGCCCAGCTGCAAATGTACATTTTTGCATGCCAATAAAGCAGACTTAAGTTGAAATTGAGAGAGAGAGAGAGAGAGAGAGAGAGAGGGAGAGAGAGAGGGAGAGAGAGAGAGAGAGGGAGAGAGAGAGAAAGAGAGGGAGAGAGAGAGAAAGAGAAGGCGAGAGATAGAGACATATAGAGAGAAAAAGAGAGAGAGAGAGAGAGAAAGAAAGAGAGAAAAAGAGAGAGAGAGAGAGAGAGAAAGAGAGAGAGATAGAATGAGGGAGAGAGAGCTAGATATAGAGAAATAGAGAGAAAAAGAGAGAGAAAGAGAGAGAGCTAGATAGAGAAATAGAGAGAAAAAGAGAGAGAGCAAGAGAGAGAGAGAGAACAAGAAAGAGAGAGTGAGAGAGAGCGAGAGGAGAGATGTGATGTGACCCTGAGAAAATGAGGCAGAGTAAACCAAATACCAGACATGTTTCTCACGAACACACACACATATGTCTACCAGATTTACCTAAAACATACAACAATAAAATCCTTGAGATCTATAATAATCCATTACAGTCATTTTTCACATTGCAAAGAAACAACAAAACTATTTTCTTAAAGAGACAGGACTGATATTTCTTCTCTCCAGCAGGACTTTTTCCTGTGAAGATATCTACACAGGAAGTACAAGTTTCATCTGCCCATCTGTGACATCACCGTCTGACCTAATGTCCATGATTCATATCAACAGACGTGACTCATTTAAATAGCACAGAGATTAGAGTCCGATGTCCAAACAGAATTCACAGATATATATAGCCTATATATATCTATATACACCCAAAAGAAAACATTTAATTTTTCTAAACGTTTAATCTTAATTTAAATGGTTGTTTTTATAATGAGAGTTTTTTTCGTATTTAACAAACTAACCGTTATTAAAGGAGGGGTGTCCGATTTCCGAATTACGTTTGTTTAGACAAAGTCGGGCCGAGTACCAAAACTACCTTGAACCCAATCAGCAGTAAGGTGCACAGTGCACAGGGTGGACATTAGTCGAGTCGAGCGCTGACGAAAGCGAAAGATGGGGTTAGGTGTGTTACTGTTTTGGTGATTTGAACACCAACAACGGCTATGAGAAATCGGACATTAAGCTTTTAAGCTTCAATGTAAGATATAAACTCATCCACTGAGTATTTACTATAGTAAACCCTAGAGAAGATTAGTATACGATGATACAGTGTTGTTAACACAATACTGTAATATAATCACTATACTAAATTTACTCAAGTTTCAAAAACACTATGGCATCTAGAAATTTGAGAAGTTTACTATAGTAAATACTACAGTATTTTTTTAATGTAGGTAACGTCATTTCATACAAAAAATCAAGTTTGAACCGAATACTTTGAAAACCTCCACATTACATTGTATTAAAGGCAGGGTGGGTTATCACGTCCAGAACATTTATATGATAATATTTATATAATTTATATATATTAGAAAGGCGTAGGACCAAAAAACGTTCGCCCAAACAAAACGAACGCTGTGACTGGTCATGTGTACATTTTCAGTTAATAATTTTGCATACCACTGCGCACCCTGTTCACGCAGACATCATACATCATCAGCACGCTCACGTCCGCTGTGCCAATGTACGGAAAATGGCGGACAACCAAACTTTCTGGCGGAACCGACAACAAGTAAATCTACAAAATGAAAGTCAGTTTTTGGAAAAGCAGAGATGACAAAACGTCTGCATCATGAAAGAGGAGCGTTTACACGATGGAGACAGCTTCGGCAGGCAAAGGGTCTGAAAGATGATACCGTGGTTGCTCTCTTTCTTTTGGACAGGTATGTACATGCTTTGAGAAGAAGTGAATGGATTTATTTTACAAAATACATTCATGTGTTTGGAGGAGGCGTGGCTTTGGACAGCGAATCGCATCGAGGGTGGGATAATGATTTCAGTGCTAGCAGGCTAAAGTTAGCACCTTTCCAAATCACCTTTAATATTCACATTTATAAAAAATGAAATTAATATGTTTTTTAAATGTTGGATAAATAAATCCAACATTTCCAATGCCCTTCAAACAAACAATAGTACTAATTTAGCAATGATGAGTTAAACTCAGTTTAAGTGTTTGTTGTCTTCTTGTGAAACTCACCTTGATGCAGTTCACCAGGTCGGTCTGATAGTAGCGGTCGTGATGTGCGTTGGCCGCCGCCAGTGTGAGCAGGTATTCGTTCCTCGCGTGTGTCGCTTTTGAGTTACAATCGCTTCTTTTGGCTTTCAACTGAACACACACACAAACAAATCAGTCGGGAACATCAGTTTGTGTTGTCAAGATTAGCAGATCCGGTTTTACAGCCAACGAGAATAAGATGTTTACCTTCACACTGGCCTTCTGTAAACTAATCCTGGACTGGAAGAGGCCGAGCTTTGACCTGTGAGAATATAAATCACACTCATATCAGAGCCGTCGGGAGCGAATCAAGTCAATCCTACATCAAAACTCCAGTTCAGTTGAGGAGGGAAACGTTATAAATCAAACTGGAGTGAAACGATCCTGCAACCTGAGAAGGACGGAAGAAGATTTGTAAAGCTCTAGTTTTGTCACGGGACGTGAAGACTTAGAATAAAGCACGGTAATAAAGTGTTCCCACCAAATGCGACTTGCATGAATAAATTGCGCAATTCGCGCTTAGTAGGACGCTTGAACATTTTGAGTTTACTCGCTTCATTCGCGCCATGAGAGGGGCTTCTGCCAGGCGGCTCCAGTTTCCTATTTATATATAAATATATAGCTCAAATTGAGTAAGGAGCGTTTAAAACAACTAACCAGATTGTCCGAGCTCCTCACTCACTTTCTTCCAAGCAAGATCCTTTTTATTCCCGTTTCGATTAAAGTGAGAAAATGCATCGTACAGCTCCAGGTATCCACATACAGCGACAATGATTTGTCCTCCATTGTTGTTTCGGATTCCCGTGTAGCGCCCTATTTGCGCATGTCTACATTTAAAAAAACGAATTTGCGCTCACAAAAGACACATATGTGAATCGCCCCTAACACTTTCTAAAGGCCTGGTTATGCTTGAATTCTGCATCTGTCTCGTGCACAAGCGTCCGAGTTCAACACTTGCGGAATACAAATGAGAATGTGTACACTACTAGACCGTCAGAAGGCAGTCTGAGTCCCGTCATTTACAGAAATAATGCAAATGAATGATCAAGGAAGTGTTTTCGCCATTGCAAACAATCAGAGCAGACAGCAAGACAACAAGAAGAACAACCAAACAGTTTGGAGAAGGATATGCATCTAGGCTTACTGTTCTTATTTCAGCGTGTTGGTTTTGTATTATTCTTCTTCAACAAAGGCACGTCGGCGCGGTCTCAAAAAATGGGCTTCACGCGGAAGAGTGTACGGACGGCGAGGGACCCTTCTGATGACGAAAATTAGGTCATGCCGAAGGTGGGTGGACGGACGGACCCTACTTCCCGCTTAAGGTGTTGAAGGGCTGCGTAAGTATCCATACGACTTGAAAACAGGTTTGATTTGTCTCCGTCGGACATGATCATAAACCAATCTTATAATTGCAGGGTTCAGCCAAACTAGATGAAATATGCAGTTGTGCACTCACCGATACATTAACCGTAGTTAGATTTCTGCTTGGGAGTCCCATTCGTCCAAACTTTGCGTGAAATTAAAAACACAAAGAGCCGTAACTTCTCGCTGAGAATAACTAACAAACTCATTCCGCGTTACTGCCAGCCATAGTAAGCGGTGCAAAGTCGAGCAAATCAATAGAAGTAAATCTGTGTGAGCTCAAGACACATAGACTCGTCTTTCTCATCACTGTCTAATCCCGTCCAGACAGAAGATTGCCAATTGTAGTGTGGATACAAACGGCCCATGAAGATGAGCGAGAGATGCTTGAGTGCGTTTAACAAATTCTGTATGGGGCTTATAAATAGCTTTGAACAGAATGGGGTGTTTCCTGCAGGGGGCTTGTTCATCTGCCAGCGAAATGCATATTTAATGAAGGCATCTGGACGAAAGACACTGCCAGGGCTGCGGACACGGAGTCCACGATGCCGCCCCTTCGATCTGGGAGACAAATGCTACAGCTTTTCACATCAACTGCATGAGGGATGCGGATGCCAACTAGTCGCTTCTGTTGAAGCTCAGAAATTTCCTCGTCCTCGTGTCATTCCAAACCTGTAGGACTTTCTTTCTTCTGCAGAACACCAAAGAAGATATTTTGAAGAATGTCGATGACCGAACTACATTGAAGTTCATTGACTGCCATCGTATGAACACAACACCATGGAGACATTTCTCGAAATATCTTCTTTCGTGTTCCACTGAAGGGTGATCCAGTAGTCATCCGACAGCCCATCCATTCGTGGTTGTTTTTGAACTGGTTTATGGTGACGTAACGCCCCAGAATGGCGCGTTCCCGGAGAGGAGCTTACTTGGACTCGATGTCAGCCTTCTCTCGCACGGCCTGGGCCATCTGCTCCAACTCAAAGTATTTCTTTTTGGACTTGGCCAGATCTTTCACCGAGTCCTGGAGTTCCGCCTGGATTCGGCCCAGCTGCTCAATGCACTGCGGGCGGACAGGACAAAGAAAGGACCGGTTAGTAACAGAGCAGGACACAGGAGAACACGCATCCGTATGGAGAGCTCGATGTACCTTCTTCAGCTGCTGCTCTTTGTAGAAACGAACGGTTTTGGCCGGCTCCGAAATCTCGTTCTTGTAGTTCTCGCAGACGTTGAGGCGCGATTGGGTCACCTGCACGGTGCCCTCCAGATACGCTCTCCACACTCCATACACATTCCTACGGCAGAAGAAACATTCTTTAGGGTTTATTTGGCTTTTGTAACTGTGAACATTATACATCTCTGATAAAAAACATGATGACCGCTTTTATGCATGTTTAAAACCATATGATGTGATTCCTTCAGATTAGAATGAGTAATTCTGTACTCAAGGCATGGTTGGGCTTACATGGTCAGTTGTGATCATCTATTAATGAAGGATGAAGATCATCTTTAACACTTTAAAGATGTTTAAGTGGTACCACCAAAATATTAGGAAAACTGTATTTTCGGCCATCATTATAGAGCAAATTTACACAATTTTCAGTGGTTGTTTTGTGATAGTGATGTTCTTTTAGACATGTGGTTTATTATGACAGACAAGCCGTCATTGTGTACAGTAACAGAGCGAGTCATGGCTTGCAGGTTGGTGTGCCTTGAGGAAAAATCTCAGTCATAAAACATCAAAAGATTCTTGGTGATCGCGTTCTAAACTTGTGGAGGAGGATCATGACTGAAATCACCTGTAGTCGGTTCTCTGGTCGTCTGGTTTGATACCGGGCCAATCCCTCTTCAAATACTGACTCGCCAACTTCTGCAGGGCCTGAAAAACATTAAGACAGAAAGCTGTGTCAGAAACCAGACTGCATTCCTCGTCTTATGCTGCTTCACAAACGACATTCTGTCCTTATAGTATGCATGTCAAGAAATAACCAGATGTTACTGAGATTTTTCAAATCATGTGAAAAAGTAATTGATGCTTATGGTTCTCATGTGTGTATTTACTTTATACACATTTCAGGTTCCGAGTAGAAGCATGCAAACAAAGCTTTATTGTCTTGTCTTGTTTTGTGTATTTATGAAAACAACAAATGCAAACCCAAATTCAACTTGCACACACACACAAGGTCAGTGATGCACACACACAAACACAGGCCCACACACAAGCACGCACATACACACACACGTACACACACACACGCATGTACGCACACACGTACACACACACGTACACACACACACGTGCACACACACACGTGCACACACGCACAATAGGTAACACAAACGTGTTAATGACACATACCCACAATTATTAACACACACACATTTATTGACACAAAATCATATTCAGGAAGATACACACACATTAAGTAACACACACAAACGCGTTTTGTGACATACCCACACACACATTTTATGATACACATACACATTCAGTAAGATACACACACATTAAGTAACACACACACAGGCGTTTAGTGACATACACACACACACACACACACACACATTTAATGACACAACAACATATTCAGTAAGATACACACACATTAGGTAACACACACACTTATAAGCGCACATGAGTGACACAAATCAAAATACACATTTAGTGACACAAACACACAAAATAATCCAACAACAAATGCAGACTTCCAGTGACACACACAGATGTTCACTGACACGCACACACACTCACACAGAATAACACACGCATGTTTGCTGTTGGCATGAAGAAAGGATTGTGAAGGATGAAATTGAAAGGTCTCAGTTAAAAATAACAGTTCCACAACTAGACACACAGCAGACTCACTTCCTAACTGTTAATTAAAGTTAAACTCCTCATTTACTGACTTTCATGTTGTTCCAAACTGAAAATGTCTTCTTTCGCGTGCAATGAATGAGGGCACACATGATTGGAACAACATGAGGGTGAGTAACAGGCGAGAGAACTGTCATTTTCGGGTGAATTACTCCTCTAAAAACTAACATCCGTCTACCACCGTAGAGTTAACCAAAGCGAGACAGTGCTAGTGAGTTTGATCAGCCAATGACTTTCAGTTCCGTCCGTCCACACCTGCACGATTCCCACAAAGCAAACAACAGCTCAAAGGCGCTCTCTGAGCACAGAGCATCTACAGTGTGTGTGCGGATGAAAGCAGCTGGGAATGAGACAGAAGAATGAGCTCGTTCTTCTCAACGTGCAGAGTTACAGACACGGGTCTGTTTCAGCTGACCTGTCGTCTTCCTCGGCATCATTCACTCCACGTGGATTATACTAAACACTGATTGCACACAATTACATGAAGATAAAAATGTAACTAATAATCTATATAAAATATTGATGCCCCGTAGACCAAAGAATGGGGCTAGTTGTTTACTTTTGGAAACACACAGAGTAGCGGCCAAAGGTCCACAGGGCAAAAAAGGCAAAGTAAAGCATGTCCGGGAATATGGGTTTTATTTTATTACATGAAAACGCATAGAAAAACAAAGCAGTTATGTTAATCATTTATATATTTTTTATTCTGCTCTTGTTTTTACTACACCACTCATTCTGCTCGCTCTTGACTCTGTTTTTTTTTTGCCAAACCTCCTGAAATTCATCTGAAAACTAAACGTTCGGTTTACGACAAGAATGCATCGTTTTAAATACATCTTTAATAATATATTTGAATAAAGGGCTATATGCCAAAAATGGACATCACCTTTTACCACGATTGTGCATGTGCAGGTAAAAACGGTAACCACTTAAAAACCGAAACCCTTCCCAGAAGGACCTGCATGATGTCGACAGCACCGTTCTTCTTTTTTTAGACCCAACTGAGGTGTGAAGGTAATGAATTATTAGACAAACTGGACCGCACTATGAATTGATTCAGTCAATGACAAAAGCTAATGGGCACTGATGGTATTTGTACTCATCATTGTTAAAAAACTTTGTTTTTGTACATTGTTTCCTGTGAAATTGTGATATACATTCTCTTATGAACCTGCGGTCACAACCTAACTTCTCTTTTTCCTCCATCTTAATGAGAGTCTGCACGTTTGTGTTGTGTCTACTGAAGCGCAGAAGTAAATTCAAGACTTCCTCAGTCAACCTCAGGTAATTACAGGCAGCCACACCATCTCTTCACCATAAACACCTGGAGGAGGGGTTGTCATGACAACTGGAGCGATCTTCCTGTGAGGTCTAGAGAGAAAACATGGACCCGTTTCGAACTCATGTTCTTATAATATATTATACAAGTAGCAGGAGCGGTGTTTTCCCAGAGCAAACAGAACTCGTGAATATGTTGGGAACTGTGTTAAACAGACCATTATTGGGCATAGGTGTGGTATCACAAAGCACACAGGAAGCCCCCTCCGCTACAAACACACACTCACTTCCTGTTCGCTCGTGAGAGCAGGCAGAGGTTGGAGTGGTCGGCCCAACAGCAGGATATCCGGCGTAGACAAAACAGAGCGAGAGAATAAAAAAGTGTGAAAGAACGTCTCTTTCCTGCACTATACAGTGCTAAAATAACCAGTGAGTCAGTTCAGCGGCTACACCGCGAGACAAAACACTGCAGACCAGTCTTAAGATATAAAAATAAGATGTGAAACTGTACAAAACATGCCGGAAATAAATAGCCGATTGGTTGCAAGCAAAACACAATCTAAATTATTGACAAGACAAGACAAGCATTTTTCCAAAGCATCTTTCAAACTCAACAAACCGAAACAGCATCTTGACATCTGAAGTTTCAATTTGAAGCTATTTGAAGGGACGTTCACCCAATCATAAAAATCCTGTCATTTATATGTAAACTTGTATGCGACTCTTTCCTCAGTGGAACACCAAAGAAGATATCTTGAGAAATGTGTGGTATTGGGTTCTTGTATTGGCAGTCTATGTTGTTTGGTTAGCAACATTCTTCAAAATATCTTCTTTTGTGTTGCGCAGAAGTCATACAGATTTGGAATGACATAAGGGTGAATAAATGATGAAGAATTTTACTTTTTGCATGAACTGTCCCTTTAAGAGACACTTGTGCACCACAGCACACTGTTCAACATTGCGGTTGCGGGATAAAGAAAGATTTTTTTTCTACTATTGATATTTGAAGTTAAGGTTTTGTTCAAATTTGAAAAAGACGTATTCAACTTTTATGTGTCACACACAGTTGCTAAAACCGTGGAGGAGATCACAAGTCATGCAGCGAGAGGTGTGCTTTCCATGTCCATGTAATTGAACAGAAAACTTCTAAAATGGACAAAAATGAAAAAACCAGAGTAAAAAGTGATACAACAAGAGAAGACACTAGAAAACAGAGAACCATCACAGGGGCTTTAAAGAATGTAGGGTGAACTTTTGGACGGGGAAAAACCCAGATGACCGTTAGAATAATTGAAAGAGAGACTCGCGGTGTTTACAAGGAAAAACCCACGAGCAAAGTGCAAAAAAGTGACATCACAAAGACAGGAAACCGAAACTTTAAAACCACAAAACAAGCTAAATAAACAGACAAGACCCCTGGGCCGAGACATGTGTTCCTACGGAGGGTCCGTCGTGTTCTGTGTTTGTGTAGCATGCTTTGCATTGTGTATGACGTTTGAGACTTCAGTCCGCACAGGCTGTTCTTTGTGCGTTCCTCTATTGTACGGTCAGTTTCCAGAACCGGCCCGACCTGGCCTGTCCCCTCTCCGGGGGACAATAGGGGTATTGAGTGGGCACTGAACTTCTTTTGAGCTCTGATAAAGCGGCGTTTGCTCTCTTTGCTTTTCCGCCAACGGACAGGTCTGGCCTTCTATGTTTTAGTGAAGCAAGAGTTCATTCAATGAGGGACGAAGTGCCCTCGTTTTCCACGCTTCTGGGCCGAGAGGTGAGAGGGCTTTCAGTCGGTTCTGCCCTGGCATTGCCGACAGACGGAGCGGCTTGGCACACGGCAAATACCAGAGAAGCAAGTGTGGAGGAAAACAATTAATGTGCCGTGTGAAGTTTGACTGACTCTAAACTAATGAACGGACCTCTGGGACTGTATGAAGTAAAGCTTCCTTTGTTTTTAACGGCCAACGGTCTATTGTTGAGCTTTTTAACATTTTCTAAGGCACTGGGAACCGGTCCAAAAGTCTATGGCCTTTATGCTGTAACAAGAAAAGAAATGACAAAAAAACATAAGAATAACAGATATAACTTAAATGTATATCACAAAAAATATGAGTCGCATTAAAATAAATGGGCAATAAAAATAGGAAATTGTATTTTAAGGACCATAAAGGTCCTTTTGGCATTATGAAATTTCCCAAAATCCTCATTGCCATAATAGGTCTGGTCTTTTTTTCTCCTATATTAACAGTAGAGCACTACAGCAAATAATATTCTTATCGTTTCTTATACATTACAGCAATACATTTTTTTAACCTATGGCAGTTCCTTAATCGCATGCAGAATTAAAGACGTAATAAATGTCGGTGCACTGTGCACATTCATTTCGTGTTTTTAAACACAAACACATAAATAGTTAAGAAAACTTTTAAATTGTATGTAAACATCTATTTATTTTTATATTTTAAATATACATAACTAGTATTATTATATCGATGCAAATATTTCCTAAATATATACATGTACTTGTTTGTGATTATAAATACAAAATACAGTGCACAGACATGTTCTTGTGTAAACACAAACTTTTATTCTGGATGTGATTAATCGTTAAACATCCCTGATTTAACCTAATGTCACTTTGAAAACGTTTAAGGTCCTAAAATATAGGATTTAATAAAACTGGCCTTTCCTTTGGGACACAAGCATGCAAGTCTCCTGTTTAACACAAAACATCACCTCAACAAACTAAACTTAAAATCGTCCGGATTTAGATTTCAATGCACCATGACATTTGAGGATGTGATAACATCAACACCGAGTTCAACCTCCATGTTTTAGGTTCATCGAGCTCCATCACAGGTTTCGTTACCTAAGAAATGAAACGGTTTCATTTCTGTAAACTAAAACTAAAACTGAGAGGAAAAGCATGAAATTTGAGAGCTGAAATAATTCTACGCTGTAAAATACAGTAAAGTGTAGTGCTGGGTACAAGGGTAGACTAAAGTAATATATAATACAAATAAATTATCAAATTCACTTGATTATGTATGTTATTGTGATGTAAGATAGCTCAGTTATGTAAAATTTTGGTGCAGGTTGAGGGTAAAGAAATGAGACTGTTGACATGAAGAGAAGAGAAGTGATGGTGTTTACGGTCAATGTTTTCAACAAAACAATTCCCAATGTGTTCAGATTCACTTCAAAGCACTTCTAATGGGCTGCAGTCTGACATCTCATGCACTACATATGCTTTGTGTTGGACTGAAAGGAACATGCTTAGGGTAAGATGGTCATTTGTGCCCCGGGCTTCTTGCCTGCCATATGTTGAGAGTTCCTCTCATATTCCTCATGAAAGGAAATACAGGGCGAGCTATTTTCTCCTGCTTTCACTACGAGATGGAAAAAGAGACAGCCCTGAGGTCTGTCCAATGAGAGTCTGGACTGCGAGGTATCTTTCTGAATTAGTTTAAATGAACATCAAAAATGATGAAGACGCAAATGGTACCAGAGAGAGTATATATACATATATATATAAACACATTCCTAAAAGAAAATGTGCTCTGCATATTAAACCTTGACACCACTTGTGTGTAGTTCCCATGGCATGTATAGCGGTTGCTAAGGAGTTGTTAGGGTGTTCCGCTTGAAGTTTAAAAATGTCATGCGTCTTAAAACTAATCAAGGACCTGATGTTGACGGGTTCAGCGGCAACGACATAGACATACATTACGTGGCCCAAACTTGATTTCCAGTAGACCTCTGCAAAGAATCAATAACTGTGGACTAGTTTTAATTTCATTCAATACAATTAAATATTAATATAAATCAATACTATTCTGTTAATAAATAGTAATAACATAAATGTTTAATATTATAACCAAACACAAGTTCACTTCGGGCCAGGCACGTGCGTCTGATGAAACACTGATGAAATGTGGGTAACCATTCAAAACAGACGTCGGGATTTATCAGAAATAAACTTGTGGACACAATATATACGCACACAACAACCTGTATGAGTTCAGATAAATGTACAATACAAGAAAGGGAACAATTAATAACATAATAAGGGTGAACAAAACAAACAAAACCCCAGACTTCAAACACACCAAAAAAAGTTATATAATATATAATATAGATTAAATACAAGAAAAAATATTTAGACATTTAGGAACAAAGTTTGAGCCTAAGTTTTTATGTAAGACGACTAATGCAACCTTCATGAATAAAGTTAATAGAGTTAACAACTATAAAAACATAATACAAACACCTATACAACCTAAAACGTATCGAACCTAAAGTGCACAAAAAACACAACCTTCTGAGCATTTTTAAACATAAAATGTCTGATGAAGAGCATGTGTGCTCGAAACGTCATTTTTGGAGCTTTGGTGTGCAAACGTTGTATTCAATTTTTAATTTGAATTGTTTTTGTTGAGCACCCTTTTCGAGTTCATGTGCGTCCGTTTAACTATTAAACCATACAGCAAACAAGACTAAAATAACAGGTGCATAAGGCCTCAAGATGGAGTATAGATGAAGGGTTCAGAAGACAGACACAGGGGGCGGTGTCGAAGCCTAATTCATCTCCTCTTTATACCACTCACACTCCCCCATCTGACAGCCACGGTCTGAACACAGCCTAACACTGACCAAGCATTTGATCCCCCCTTCACTCTGTGACCTCTGACCTTTCGGCCCACATTTTTAATGACCCCTGTGAGAGATCCAGACCACAGACACGTCCTTCTGCAAAGCGCTGGCACACGCACAACAATATCACTTGATTACTGGTAGGGATTGGAGTTTTGTTTCCATTTGGCGAGTCCCTGTACAATCTTTAAAAATCTCAAAATGACCACTCGCTAAATAAACACTGGTTACGTTCGCGAGACCACACACGTCTAACATTATCTGAAGCCTCCAGCGAGCTCCCACACGTCGGTAAGCTGGAAGCGATCCGTCCTCTGGACCAGCGTGCCACATTATCAGGGTTTTAATGGAGACGTGGTGCATTAAAACACGATAAACGTGTGCCAGCCGCCGCTCACAAGGAAGTATGAGAATTGATTCTGGCTATTTTACGCTTCATCACTCTGATTAATACAGTAGAGATGATCGGATGAGGTGAACGTGTGTTGTGTTGATGAACATTCCTATGGAGGGAGAGACGGATGACGAGTCTTTTAACTGTACGGGAACGCCAGGGAAAGATGCGGATATAGACGTCTGGCCTTGGAATGACCTGACGCAAGCCCCTCCTAGTCACAGAAAAACGAAACCAAAACAAAACGTGCACCATCGCTGACCCCGACCCCTAACCTATCACCTTGGCCGGCATCACTATGGCAACAACCTCTTTCCCGCCCATTGTGAAAACCTTTTCTCGACATCACCTCTCCATCAATGGCCGCTACCCAGAAAAAACATTGAAAAAGCTTTCGATTCGTCTGAGATAAACAGATGATGCTGTACGCTTGACTCATCTCTGTACCTGAGAGACTGTCTGGCTCCACTGGGTTTATTTTTTTCACAAGCTATTAAAGAGCTATAAACAGATTTGTGCACACAGACATGTACAAACATCAACACAAACACGATCAAAAACATCCCTACATATCAGTATCAAGGTGACAAGGCATCCAAACAAACAGAAGATCGCACAATTTATTTGGTGACCTTTTTAAAATCTCAGTCTTTCTTATACTGAGACTATGTATATCGGTCCCACCCCGACTGTGATTGATGGTCTCATCAGGAGGAGACGGGCCTTACAAGGTTTGGGCTTGACCCCAAATGATGACATCATCTCTTCCTGAGCCTCTTGCATGAGTTCGGCTACAACACCAGTCCTGTTCTTATTTCTGAAAGTAAGTCCGACTGAACTCCCATTATTTTCCTCATTTTTCACAGTGCTGCTGTGCACAAAAACATTTAAAAGCTAAAAACGTAATGGACAGACGTTCTTAACAAACCCAGAACTTGAGGGAAAATATTATCTTAAACTGACATTTTTGCATGTAAAATCTGCCTCTGAGTAGCTGATACAGAAATAGGTGTGCTAAGAAATCGCATCGTGTCTGGGACACGGCACCCCAAGACTCTTGACAGCTCCCTCTTAAAGAAATTGATCAAACCACCTAAACAACTGAATTATTCGCATTAATACTTTTTTCAAGGAAAAAAGAGACCACCATTCACAGAACGTCTATGAAATGTACTGTGGCATTAGTTTAACACAAACACAAAATTCATTCCAGTCGAAACAGAGAAGATCACAGTACATCGACCTTTAAACCAAAACACTAAAAATAAAATGACAAAATTACATGTGACCCAGATATCAACACCAGACTCCCAACTCAATCTGAAATATTGCTGTAGCTCAAATTAATTAATAATTAATAATAAATAGCAATAATAAAATAAATCCAAATATCTCTTACTAACACACTGATGGCATTTATCGGTCCAATCAAATCATATTTAATCAATTTATTCATTAGCATGTGGATGTGTGGGGAGAGCTGGTTTGGTCTACAAAGAAGCGATTGATTTGCTCTGGACAGGTGGCCGAGCCGACCAGTGGTGGCTGCCCCTCTCACAGAGAGCCCGCCCACAATGCCACTAAAGATGATTATGCAAATAGAAGACCTTTCCCGGAGACGTTCCCAGGAAGGGGAGAGCGAGAGGGAGGGGGAGCGGAGGAACGCGTGTGCTGGGGGGGAGCTGCACTGCGGTTGTCGGGCCGATTGTGTCTCGCCTGGTGGGATGGATGAAAAAGGCTGTCTGAGAAATTTGTGAATCTGCAGATGGTTCACAGCCGTTCCCAAGACATGAACCGAAAGAGAGAGAGTTATTGACACTACGATTACAGCTGACAGCCCCCCGTCACATACTACAACTGAGGATATCGGGAGTGAAGAGAAAAATGAAAAAGCTTTAATTACAGCCAAACGCATCCGTGGGGATATGAGGGATTATGGGAAAGGAGAGAGATTAACAGATAGAGAGATAACTGAGAGAGACGGATTGAAAAAGAGATGGAAAGAATACAGCATTAAAAGTCCAACTGACCTGCCTAACAAGACAGCATCATTTCAAGGCATTACATCCCGAGCACTTCTTCAAGTTAAACAGCTTATAATGCCATGACAACACATGATTTTGTGCCAAATGCTAAGAGAACATACTGAACTTGTCAACATCAAACTAGCAGAGCCCTATCAGAATAAAAACATGGATCGAGTTTACATATCATTTAGTCGTACATGATAGAGAAGGTTTAAGAACAATGACGTTTCGATGATTCCAATATAGAGATTTTAGAAGTACTTGATTTGTTTGTTTGCTCATGTATTTACAACACTTAACCGTAAACTATGCAAGAATGTAAACTTTTTCTTTCGCTTTTAAAATGTACAATAGCCAGCCAAGCTTAAACTAAAGCTTTCATTTGGATGTTTACTCTGATGTACTACAACTACTCAAACTGAAACTAGCACTAAAATATATAAAATTTAACAGAAATGTGTTCACATGATAAAATTAATCTAAAACTAAAAAATCTATAGTGAAACTAACTTAAACTAAACTGAAATTTGTAGAAAATGTGAAAAGAATATTTAAATAAAAACTAATAACTCGATAAACAAGACGGGTGTTCACTAACAGAGTCTGGCACTCTTCTCTATTTACAAAGCAATGGATCACCGAACGTAATATCTAATGTCATCTGATGCACGCATGCCTACCCACGCTCATTGTTGCTCGATTGCCCGCTCGCTCTCTCTTCCTTTTGTTTGTTGTGTCTCTCCATCACGCTGTTTGCATGTTTAGTTCGTCTCGATTGAGTGACTTTATAATTCTGTTACCGAAGGGTTTGGATGTGCATGCAAACTCGAAACGAATGTTTGTTCGCGGGATCTACCTCAGCTTTGTGTGACGGGACAAGGTTAGTTTGTTTATTAGTTACAATAGATCAAGTGGCGTAACCGCGCCGGTGTTTTGTTTACCGTTCTTTCTCAAGATTAGTGTTTGGATTGGTAGGAGTTTCTTTTTTTATTCTACTTTCTTTGCTTTGGCACGACTCGTTTATCCTTCACTTTTACTTTTACAAGATTATTGTGTACATATTTTGTGAATAGTTATCTATCTTTATCTCAGATTAATTTTTTAAGTGGGGACACATTTTAACAACCATCGAGTTTCTTTAAAATATTTATTGATGTTTGCATTTTAAAGAGTGAACGTAACACACGTACACATGTAAGCGTGTATATTAGCTCAACAGTTTCATAAGCCCTGAGGGCGAATGATCTTCATAAAAAATATTTGTGGTTTGGTCACACCATCAGTGTTTGCCACTGATATCAGTATTACTAAGAGGTTCTGTTCACATCGATGCGGCCTGTATGAATGAAAAAACTGTCCTGAAAATTACTAAAGTAAATATCAAATAGCATACAAAACATGGGTCACATCCCGACCAGAACACTGATGAAAGGACCTTCAGTGTAAAGCAATCTGGCCAAATGTCGCCATATAACATTTATTAGTCTGTTGAAATTCTAGATTCGTAGTGTCATAATGTCACAATCAACCGCAAAGTTATAAGACTTCAGCTGAAACATGAAGCTGATATTATAGAGGCCAAAGGACAAAAGTCTCTTTTGCCGATGGCTGACAGACATCACAATGTCTACCCTGTATCGTGATTCCCCCCGCAAAGTATACTCCACGTACCACCTACATCTCGAGCTGATATACCTCCTGCCTCTTAGGTCATCGTTCATTGTGACAACATCCAATGCCAACATGGTAGACAACACAAAGTGATGCTAGGGCTGTTGCCAAGGGCCTATGCTGTTGCTAGGGTAATCTGGAAGTGAGTTGCCAGGTGGCTGCTTACTAGTCCAATCTACCTGCAGTGCACACCTCTTCTCAACAAGACTTATGATTGCCAGATAATGAGAGAAAGAGAGAGAGGATTTGAAAAAGAGATGGAAAGAGTACAGCATTTAAAGGCCAACTGACCTGCCTAACAAGACAGCATCATTTCAAGAGAGAGAGAGAGAGATAGAGAGAGAGAGAGAGAGAGAGAGGGAGAGAGCTAGATATAGATCTCCATCTCCGAGCAGTGATGCTGGACGCCTCATCGAGTCAATCCGAGCACCAAGCACACACAGGATAGACCAACTCAAAGCCATGCCCCCCGCTTGCCCCCTCCACTTTAAAAAACAAGAGTTCCTCTGTTCGCCCGGGCCGGGCTGTAAAACAATGTTTATTTGTGTGGACAGCTGCACAGCGCGGCGAGCTCATCTGCAGGCCGCGAGTAGGTCGGCATGCCAAGTCCGATGTAGAATAAAAGACTGGAGCGTGTTTGAGAAACGCCTCACGGACCGGATGGGATGCCTCTCATCTACGTTTATTGCATGCCGGGGCGAGCGGTATCCTAGCTGAGCAAACGGGCATAATGGAATGAGGTGTTTCGACAGAGTGTGACTGACATGGTCACCATGGCAACCTGAGATGGAGCCGTTTGGTAGAGATCGCTGAGCTCCGCCCCTTCACCTGGCATCTGCTGGTATTGACTGCAAGCGTTCGGCACGACAAACTAGTAAGAAAAAGTGGCTATTTATGTTAAATACGAGGGAATATCATTGGTCATTGGTATTAGGATTTAAGAAGGATTTTTGTTAAGGGGGCGAAGGATTATCGGAAGTATATTCAGTTTAGGATCCACACGTTCAAGAAACAAACACGATTGATGAATACAGTACACAGTTAAATGATCGACAAAAACACCATAAAAGTCTGCGTGCACAATCATTAACCAGACAAAAATCATTCGTCATATGGAGACGCCCAGTTATGAAATACAATAGAAAGGGTTACATCATACACGGACCGTTAAGCAAAGGAGTCTAATCTTGTCAAACAAACGCTTGGGATCAAAGTTCAAAGTTCCATATGAATTTACATTCTTTAATACTCTCTAGCTGATCTGTTCTTTGGGTATTTGTACGACGGCCAAGGAAAATAGTTTTCAAATCTCAATTTAATTGCATCTTAAATCCTTCAAACTGTTTGTCACAAATGGCCAAATACTCAGATGGGCTTCCATGTGTCATACATTTGGTCTGTTTTTATTAAGACCGTGTGGCAGTTGACTTTATAGCTTTATTATGCGTGTCATTCACTGGGCCTCTCACACACACACAGACAATCACAAAAGAAATTCATGTGCGTGCACACACAGAATATTCGCTCTTAATCCATGAATTTATAATCTGTGCCGTATAATCTCTTTTTTCGCTGCAGAGTTTGCGTGCCATCGGTCAGACATCATCCCTTCATGTCTTTCCATTTCAGCAGTGCTGGTGAGGTGGAGAGAGAACCAACCGTGGCTGCCGGCTATCAGATGAGCATGTGTACATTCAAGTGTGTGAAGTTATCATCACAGCCAAATGATTAAACCCACAAACACACCATCATGTGTCTTTCTTTATTATCTGGTTTCTTCTCAATTTCCTGGGGTGCAGCGGTCAAATATATGGCCTGGTAACCGAAGGGTCAGGTAAACAAGAACCACAATCACTGTTATTGCTAGTTATATTTCGGATTAAAGGTTTGTTTGAATCAATAACCAAGTGTGAACTTTGACATCAATGACCATGAATGGCACCAAATAATATGCAAGACACAAATTCACATCGAAAAAGGGACCAGTCATATCTAGGCATGTGAATATCATTTCAAATGGGATTTTATCAAAAATCAACAAAAAAAATGCTTAGTAACAAACTAAAAATATTCTTCTCATCTATACCCTGGCAACCCTGACACAGCAAGTTTAAATCTATTTTCATTTATATCTCTTTAGTTGTTTAAGTTTCAGAATAATGCAGATCAATAAAACCATGAGAATCTGCTTATTCTTATTCTTATTGTTAATTCGTATTCTTAACCTACTACTTATTAGACCATGACAAAAGCACACTATACTCTTACATTACAAGTGAAATCAACCTTTAAACTGCCAAAACAATCTGTCACCAAAAGGTTGAATGATGTCTGATATTCACCAAAAAATAAAACAAAAAGAGCTGAACTGAATGTTATGGGTTGATCATCTAGGAAGCATAAATCCATGATACCCCTCGACGAAAAACTCCAACAACTCAATGCAACTTTTGTGTTGACTAGCTGTGTTAAACATGTCTACACGCATGTCAATAACATCACACAAACCAGCTTAACTTGGCACAAACATATACATTCCAAACCTCAAAGGCAACTGAAGTTTCAAGCATTTGTCGTTCTGGCCAAATGTTTGCTTTGCTGCTACGGGTTCACAGTAATTACATGAATTCATCATCTGTTAAAAAGTTTTCCTGCTAAAAAGTCATTGGCTCATTGATGCCGTCACACCCTCATCCCTACGGCGCAGCTACTTAACATTTTCTCAAAGCTAAGATGATCAACACAGATATAAAAAGAGAAAATGATTTCCAGTCTTCCTATTATAGCAATAAACTAAGACGGCATGGATTTTCTGTTGTCGTGATGGTTCCCTGAAGAGGAATGAATGCTTGAAACAGAAATCAATAACCATCTCAACAGGGCCATAATCTGCCATTTACACCTCAGTGAAAAGATGTAAAACACACACAGAGAAAAACAACATCATCATCATCATCATGACTATTATCACACACATCATAATCTCACCTGTGCATAATCTCTCTCCAGTGTGGCCTTTTTCTGGCTGTACGTTCTGCAAACAGACAGAAGAATATACAGATCAGGAACAAGGAAAAAATCATAATTTTCAATTCGATTCCATATTATTTATAAAGCACTTTTCACAATGTGTATTGTTCCAAAGCAGCTTTACAGGAGAAAAACAGAAAAACACAGAAAATGTAAAACACAGCATAGTGCGTGGTGTTTATAGAGAGGCAAGATCATTCTAGTAAATAATATCTACTAAATGCAGTCTCCCGGTGAGCAAGCCAGCCAACAATGCCCTGTGGCGAGGAACCCAAACTCCAATGATAAATAAATGAAGAAACCCCCTGAAACCCCCCACGGGACAAACCAGACTCAGCCGGGAGAGCCGGATCTCCTCTGACGTGTCACAGCTGTAGTCAGTTACTTCGATTAACTGAGTAAATGTTTATGAACAATAGGGAACATTTAGTTGTTGTGATTTACGAAGTTTCATTTGTTGAAACTGTTTGGATCATATTTCATATTTGGATGAACTGCCCCTTTAAGATATGTAATGCAGTGATTCTCAAACCGGGGGCCCCAAGATGGTTCTAGGGGGGCCACAGTATGTGTGTCATTTTATGAAATATAGAACTTTACCCTAGACTTTATACAATCAAACATTGGAAAAATAAGACCACCACCAAAAGAATTGATGTTCCAGCATTGTTTGACTCAAAATGCTTTTTGGTCCATTTAAAATTAAGTGCAAGATAAAATGTGTTTTATTTGCGGGGGCCAAAAAACGAAGCACTCTACACAACGGGGGCCGTGCAACGAAAAGGTTTGAGAACCACAGAGTATGCGTTCATACTTATTCTGTTGGCAGACAAGATACAAATAAGGAATGTCACAATCATTCACATAAACTTAAGAGTACACAAGTAGACAAAGATTATCTAAAGACACTGTTTCTTTAAAGGAAAACCCATCAGTGAAACTTGTGCACTTGCATCATGATGAAAACTTTCATCCCTCCGGGGAGTAACGCATCTTTACATACGGCGGTGAGGATTTTTAACATCGTCTCTGGTGTGACTGGTTTGGTTTGCGAGCCAGAGGGCAGCAGGCGTTCAGACGGTTTGGGAATCCCTCTCTCTCTCACCCTTTCACCGTTTATGGATTGCGTTACAAATAAATGGAGTCTGAGTCAAGCAGATCAAAGACAGCAAAGTTACTGTTTTGTTTTTCTCTCTCTGCTGACTGGAACTCTCTCCACTTCCCATAATCCAGCGCGGGACCTTCTGTTTTCAATTTATCTTGCTGCGTGTGCCTGAAAGTGTCATGTAATGCAGAAGGAATGTTACAGAGTTCTCCATCAATTCCCACCATATGTAAGCGTGGACTCCATGACACTGCTCTTATGCAAGACAGGAATTTCCGCAGCCCCTCCACGCAGAAATACTCCCAAATATGCAGGAACCACAAAACCCCTCTGCGGTCCACAGCCAGCGTCTTATCAAAACACAGCCGGCTGCTGACATACTAGATCCACAGTTCATGAGGAAAGAGGTTTTGTGTGGTATGTCACACACGCTTGCTCATCATTTTTCACTTACAGAAGCTCTATTGAGCACTAAACACAGGTAAAGAGTTTCATCAGAGGTCACAGCTGACAATAAGTGCTGTAGACGTCCCTCTGTCTGGGGCAATACGCTGATAAAAATCCACTGAAACTGGGATTTAACATAATGTATTTAATATTCAAAGTGTATTATACATTTAATTTCAATTAAAAAAAATGAACAGTCATGCTTGACCGTTGACCGAAGCGTTTTGTGACAATTCTCTGCTGATTTCTGTTGTTGATGCTTGGGATGTCACAATTATTAAATAATCGTCTCATCCCAATTATTTCAGATAACTGCAATTATTGTAAATTCTTATCAAACCAGGGAGATGATCATCATTTGAGTTTGATCAGATTTGTATGTTTTTGTGTTTATGTGTTACGAGCAAGACGACATCATCTTCATATCTCATACATTCTTCTGTGATAAGATCACTTTATAGGAAATGTAACTTGTTATTACATAATTTTCACTGTCTCTATATTTCATTCATTAAATAAATTAATCTTTATTCCTCTATATAATTGTCAAAGCCTTTATCAGACAATTAATCGCCACAAATCGCATTTCTTTAATTGAAAGTTAATTGCCAATTCCAAATTTCATAATCATGATATTTTAATCTAATTACAGTTACTTCTGATGTAATTGAACTTATTACTTTGTATTGTAAACATTAGTGGAATTGACATTAAAATCAAAGTCTAAATTTTAAATGCATGCATTAATGCATCACTCATATTTGTAGTACTTTAGTCATTTAATAAGAATACTTTATGTAGTTTTATATTATTTATTTGAATGAATTAAAAGCGGTTTTGTGTCTATCCTTGAATAACTTAACTAATCAAGGTTGATATAGGATATAGAAAGTAATTTGTAATGCGTAATAAATACTTTTTAGAGAGAGTTGAACAGTTATATAATTACACTATTGAATACGTAATTAGTTACTAGTAATTAATTACTTTTTCAGAGTAACTTATCCAACACTCACTATGGTAAACAGTTAACGGCTCTGGTGTGTGTGGGGTAAGAACTAGACAGGAAGTTGACGTCCGACAAACAGATTCTGTGTTCAGACACTGGTGCATGCGAACTCCAGATGTTAAACTGCTTGCCACCACTGACCCACATAGGAAACACCCTGGTAGGGGTCAAAGGTTACACGGCCTGAGGCCATGTCTGCTGACGTGTCTCCATTCCAACCTTCATGTGAATGCTGAACTCTGCAACGAAGAACTACAGAAATGTATTCAGTTGACCATTCAATATTTAGCTTATACTATTTACTAGCTTCTATATTTCTAAAGCGACATATTAGAGGGATAGATCACCCTAGTTCAGTCTCAGTTTTATATTCATACAATGAAAGTCAGTGGGGCTCAATGTTGTTTGGTTACAAACGTTCTTCAAAATATCTTCTTATTTTCTTCTGCAGGACACAAAAGTCATACGGGTTTGGAATGGCCTGAGGATGAGTAAATGTTGAAATGGTGTTGTGTATTTTGTGCAAAAATGTCTTGTTGCTAGATCAACCAAGAATCAAGAACATTGACAAGATCACACAAGAAAGCAAATGATGAGGAAACATTGTCAGCAAATGAGTTTAGATACGAGTCAATAATTACAGTCATCCACACAACTATAACAGAGAAGCTTCTGAAGAATAAACGCTGTCTAATGACGACTCTTGCTTAAGGACAACAGGTCGGGTGTCTATCTGGAGCTGGGAAAAATATGACTGTAACCCTGTAGGATTGAAACTGCATCACAATAAGATCATGCTATATGTCTACCTTATAAGTTCACATGCCTATTCGGTCTTTAAAATCATAGTAAAAAAACTCGGCTTGCTGTCTTGGGAGGAGAAGGTCTGTCCCGAGATTGAGCTCCAAGTCAGGCACCGGACAACGGAATTCGATAAATGGAGTAAATGTGATCCTGGAAGGAGTCGGGTGGAGCAGGAATGCTGAATGAGTTGTCATAAAAGAAAGGTTGGCGGCTACTTATATGCTTGGAAAAAGATTTACAGGATAGTACGAAAAGACTATTCAAAAGTCAATTTCTTGACTATTTATAATCAATCGGATTTATTTCAATGGATTAAGTGTACAGAATAACACAGAAGGAGCAACCTGAGCCAATGGACAACACTCAATCAACATTAAAAACACTCAGGCCACTTCATAGCTTCTCTATGACCACCGAAAACCTGCCAGAAGAGCCCAGAAGAGAGTGTTTAGTGCTGAATACACACAGAGCAGACCTGTGGAATCTGAACTTCTAGAGTCAAGCTGTAAATCCAGGAATCTCATACAAACACACACAAACCGAGACGAGGCCAAACTCATTTATTCTGAAAGCACAAGCTTCCAGAGAAAGCCAAATCATCGAATGTTTGTCCCAGGAGGACATAAACTACACTGTTATAGGTCATAAATGCCGAACGCTTTATATGATACACAGAATGTATTTGGATCAAGGTTATTTCAGTTTGCTATAATTAAAACTTCGATAACGTTTCTATGAAATCAACAACAAATATTAATCTAAAAAAATTAATGAAAAACTTAAATGTTAAATGTAAAATGGACTGAAACACGTAGAAAGCACTTAAATTTTAATAATCAAAAAAAACTAAAATAAAACTAAAATGAATAAATCGTACATAGCAACACCAACAAAAAATTATCAAATGACAAAATTGCAAAAACTTTATCTCAAATTAACTTAACAACGAAACATCTTAAATCTTATATCAAAACTTTAATAACTGATTTGAAAACTCAAATAACTTAAAACTGTACTAACAGAGTAACAAAGCATGCAGCATGTGTACACAAATAAAGATATTCACAATTTTGAGGTCAATGTGTCAAGTCTTTTAAACAATTTCGTTTTTTAACCAATCATGACGATTTCAGCGATATGTTCTGTTATCCTAAATATTTTGTTTTCCAATGCAATGACATTCTAAAATTTTTCTGATTTAAGTGTCCAAACAAACAGACAGCTCCTTCAAATGACTGTTAAATGACTTCCTAAATAAATAACTCATAAACTGTAAAAACATCTATGAGCGGTGGCGCTTCTTTGTGCGTAAAGTCATAACAAGATCAAAATGAATCCAGAGGTCAGTAAACCTTGAGTGAAGTGGTTTCCAGGTAAGACAAGATAAAATGGCAAGTAGTAAATTTATACATTTTATGGAGGGAAATATTTAAGCGTCTATGCAAACTTTCTCCCATGTTGCCAGGGTATTCTAAGTGGTTACTTCAAAAACAACATATAAAACTTAAAAATATTACCAGAAAATGACAGTTTAGTTATATCAAACATAAAAATATCATTTAGGCAAGGCAAGGCAAGGCAAGTTTATTTATATAGCACATTTCATACACAAGTGCAATTCAAAGTGCTTTACATAAAATGATCGACAGAAAGAATAAAACGTATGTTTAAAATGCAAATTATTTAAGATCACAAAAATTTTTGATTTTAAGAAACAATAAAACAGCAATAAAATTGATTAAAAATGTGAGTGTATATATAAAAAGAATAAGAGCAAAATAAAACTCATTTAAACCAACTCTTCAGCCTAAAATAGCCAGCTGAATATACCAGTTTTACTAAAAGAGCAAAGCTCACTGTAATCCTGCGTTCTCTTGTGGTTCACTGAGTTTTAAATGATTCACTGTTGTTTCGCTATTGACTGCATAGTTTCAAACATATCGGTTTAAAGGAGTCATTTGTTTACGAGTGGTTTTGATCCCAATGTGCGTTCATACTGGTGAACTCGATGTGTACCTTTTCAATTAATTGAACGTGCTTGGATGCAAAAGAAACAATATTCACCTGAACAGCCATGAAATAAAGCTCCTAGTGATTCTTGTAGTGCGACTATTCAGCGCCTCACTGGTGCCGATAACAAAACAGCGCCTCTATTGTGGCGTAATGCTGCAACTGCAGTCATAATCACTGTCTTTTGTAAGACACCCGACATAATTTTGGCCAGAGGCTGAGGCGGCGTGACACGTTATGCAGGGAAAACCCTCAGTGATGCTCGTCTCAGCACACCGAACTAATAAGAGGAGGAAGCACAGGACAGACGCAGGGCAGAGGAGAGATGAGAGATAAGAGAATCAATAGGCATTAGGAGGAGTGATTTTCATCTAATTAAAAATGTCGGAGGCGTCCCTGAGCTATAGCTGAGAGGAGAAGAGGAGGTCGCAGAGGTCAAGGGCCTGTGTTTCACTTCCAACTTTTCCAATTACTGATTGTATGGGTGCGAGACAAATGTAATCCCACACACCGCAGAACACAGACGACCAAGTGTGTGTGTGTGTGTATGTGATGTGCTTTTCCATGTGACTGAATCTCTGTCAAAACCTTTAAAGAGCTTGGTTAAAAAATTTCACGGCAAAACACTTACAGCTTTTATCCAAGTACACGTTAATTTTTACTAATACATATTTACTTATCAGTAAGAATCGAACATTGCATCTAATAACTAGTTAATGCAAAATAACTTGTATCACTGAACAAACGCATCTTTATTAAAGGGCCAGTTCACCCCAAAAATGAACATTCTGTCATCATTTACTCACCATCAAGTTATTCCAAACCGGTATACATTTCTTTGTTGTGCTGAACACAAAGGAAGATATTTGGAAGAATGTCAGTAACCAAACAGATCTCATTCCCCATTTACTGCCATAGAAGGGCAAACAAATACTATGGGAGTCAACGAGGGATGAGATCTGTGTGATTACTGATATTCTTCCAAATATCTTCCTTTGTGTTCAGCACAACAAAGAAATTTATACAGGTTTGGAACAATGTGAGTGTGAGTAAAGGATGACAGAATTTTTCTTTTTGGTTGAACTATCCCTTTAAATAACATTAAATTATGATGCGTACTGTAAAAATATTACGATTATTGTTAGTTCATCTAAGCTAACGCATGAACTAATCCTAATGAATGACCCCTTAGAGTAAAGGACGAAATCACGAAACTCAAGCTGTTTTTATAAATGACCTTTATAAATTATACCAGAACATCATCATCATGCTAAATAAATGCCATAATACATTTTTATTTAAACACAGAGAAATATCTTCATATTCATAATTGAGCATAGTGAGATTTAAAATGTAAATAACTTTTTCCATGTTTAAATGCTAAAATCGGGTCTCTTGTGCATCTGCCAACTCTAAAACTTCACAGACACATTATGTGGACCCCTATGATTTATATTAGTTTTGTGTTAAACTAAAAAAAAGCAAAAAATACTATTGTTGTCTTTTGGGGTGAAATGTAATGGTAATATTTTATGACGTCCAGTCTAAGTATTCGGCTCTTTTGCATGCTTGACAAGTCTGTTTTGTTCCTCACACGTGCCGTAACCCCGCAGTCCTCTCAGCACAGATACCTCCAGGAATGCCGTTTTCTTTCCAAAACCACCGTTGTGTGCTTTTCTCCCCACTGAACGCTCACACGCCTGTCAGATCATCTCTAGGATAGAAGGCATGTCTGAACCTCTCTCCTGTATTGTTCTTCTGCTCTTAAAGACGTCAGGAGAAACAGAGAAGAGCTATAATCCAGATTAATGGTGCAGTTAATGCTGTTCGCAAAGGCATGCATCACTGTTATAAGCTCTTATACTCGGGTTTAGGGATTTGAACGAATCTCCTTCATAGTTTTGAGACTTTAAATGTGGTCTGCAAGACTTGTGTGTTATATTTAAATTCTTCTAAAGCCATACCGTAACTTTGTGCAAGGAAGAGACAAGCATTTCTCCTTCCAAAATGAAAATAAGGGAAAAGACTTGATTCTGTTCCTCATGCAAAGCTGAATGTATTCAAGTGAAAACGTGAAGTATATCTAAAGAGAATATGATTATAAAGACCTATGGACAGAAGTCTTACCACTGGGGCCGGTAAACAACCTCCTAACAACCACTCAGAACGTCTGGGCGACGTGTTAAAAAGCACTCGGCACCACTTATTTTCTTCAGCTTAATGCTTAAATCTTCTGCCTGCCCAGACCGGCAACAAAAACTGCCAGCAAATATCTTTTATTGTCCACGCGTGGCACAAAACAAAGCCCCGCTGGTCTGAAACCAGTGAGCAGATGTATTTTGTGCTTGAGAAAACTGCAGAAGGGTTGAAAAGGCTTTTCATGAAATACCTCTCTGATCAAATTAGCTTTGAGATGGTGGAGAGGCAGTCCGACTCAATTTCATTAAAGCGTTTGTGAGTTGTGGGTGGCGTGTGTTTTGAAAAGCTCATTCATTAAAGAATGATTGAGAGCACGATTTCTGTGTGTGTGTGTTTGTGTTTGTGTTTGTGTTAAGCTCGGTTATATTTGACATAAGACTCAACTCAAACTAGCACACAATCAAAAGATACTACAGCCTGAGGAGCAATGATTTGACTAAAGTAATTTCATGATATGATAATTAAATAAAAAACGAATTACAAACTTCTCAACTTACAGGTACTTGTTATCTCGTTTGCATAAACAGCTTCATATGATGTAACAGTTCTGTTAAAACCAAAGACAAAACTAATAAAGTAGATTCAATTGGCCTTTGGAACATGTTCGACTTTGGATTTACACAATTTGTGGTATAAATACCATAGCAAAGTCTCCACATATTTCGAAACGGTGGTTTTGTCGTCAGCCCTGCAGGGTTCATGATAAAACAGAGAGCATCAAAATCCAGAAAGAGAGAAACCAAAAGCCATCGATCCTGGGGAAAGAGTCTCTATGGAAGTGATCGTGTTGTTCAGGACAAAAGCAATACTTTCTTCTCAAGTGCTTTGGTGTCTCAACTTCTCTATTCATTTTCAACTGTATTTAAGTCTCATAAGTCTTCTGCAGAAAACAAAAGAAGATATTTTGAAGAACGCCGATAATCAAACAAGACTGAACCCCATTTACTTCCATTGGATGAATATTACATCTCCAAATATCATGTTTTGTGATCCACAGTTTCGGCAGAAATAAGGGTCATTTGTCTACCAAATTGTTTTGGTAGAACTCTCTTCATCGTCACACGAGTCGTAAACCATTTCCCACAATCCCTTGCAAACGGCTCGCTCTCATATCTTCCTGTTGGCCGGACAAGAGCCCATCTGATTCCCTCCAATGTTGTTCTAAGCTCCTTTCTGCTATACCCAAAATCATCAAGTCATAAACGAAAAATACAGCAGCAACAAATGTAAAACATACTTCAAGTAAATATGAAGGCGAGCGCTTCTAAGAATCCTCAATGAAATGCGAGTGTGCTATAGCGGACCTGCTTCTGAGTTTGTGTGCACTCGGGCTGATACTTAACCGGTGACTAAGACAGAAAATATGAGAAGGCGAGCAGACAAACAACAACATTACATTTCTCCGTTCCGTCTGGCTTTGCTCCCGGACTGCAAAGGTCACCAGTGCTGCCCAAAATACACCCTCATCTCAGATGATATATTTAACACTGTACGGACCGTACTGACCCAGGGGAGGTTACAGTTAATATTACACATGTGGACACGCGGTACCCTCCCCCGTCTGTGAGATTCCCGTCAGAGCATTAGCAGGTCAGCGGGTAGAGAAGCTCAATCAATGAAGCTCTTTGAGACACAGATTTATCCCACAAGACCACCTTGAGCACGTCTCAGAGAGTGAATCAAAGTGAGACTCGCATATTCCACACGGAGAATGATCGAAAGACCACAGTCTCTTGGTTTCAGATTCACAGAAAACTTGTGCCTTGTGTAGACGAGACACCTCAAGACTATCATGCTTACCAACGAGAAACACTTGCACTGTACGCTATATTTGGAAGGATTCTTTTAACAAAGCTTCTATAAATACATATAAAGTGTATGTGGTTAGTTTTTCTTTTGCCAGTAGACCCATAGATATATTTACATAAAGGCCGCTGTCCGTTTGTTAAGTCGTGACCTAAGGAATACTGTTTCCGGATCAAAGCCTCCACTCGTTTCAGTGATCCGTTTAACAGCACATGAGTGTAAATCTGCATTATTTGTTTGCTTTTGGCAATTATTAAAGCGCCAAATCAGGACAGACATTCTGTCATCTATGTTTACATATGTATGGGACCTTAAAAAAAGAGACGCTGGTGGTCCAGCTCGAATCCCTTTTCCGGCACATGTTTGAGTCGCTCTCATCGCATAATTTGCCTTATCTCTTTGCACTGTTCTATCTATAAAAAAGCCCCAAAATCATAAAAAAGCAATACATAAAATATCTTTTTTTGTAATGAAAACAAACTGAGGTAAACTGACGCTTGTGACAAAACTGCAAAAATAAGAATTGCTTTCTTCATAAAAACGCCATCGACCTTGCGTTGCGCTCCATTGCCAAATTCTAAACGCAGGTTGAACTGTCACAACTTTCAAACGAACACACAACTCTTTCACACTCTTTTCAAGAAAAGTCAACCAAATCACACAAAAAAATCCACGCTTCATCTTTAAAAGCAGCATGTACCCCGACTAACACTGTTGACGAAGAATGAGGCATCATGGCAGTGAGGGAACTGCACATTCGGCAGAATTCCACATGATTCCGCTGACTCACGGAACAGCCGACTTTCATCTCTTACTGTATTTTGCGTAGCTCTCCCTCGAGTCGCAGCCAGCAGAAATACCAGCCGAAGGTCTCTGGCCGTGAGGCGGAAAGCTATTAAAGTCTTCTGCTAGCTTTACCGTGTCAAGACGCAAAGCTACAAACACACCCAGACCATCAATCTCACCCACAGGAACATTTATTTTTTCTCTTAATGGCCCGTACGACAAACTGATCCCCAAAACTAAGAGGCGGATGTTTGAATTGAGCTATAAGATATGAGAGGTTGTGCCGTATTGTTAATATAATCACAACTCAAGTCGCTTTACCTACAATATATTTTGCCATAACGCGATACGTCAGGGCAGCAGACATTCATACACAAATATTGAAATGATCGACAAACTAAATTGATTTACTATCAAAATACTTTTCAATTAGACCAAGCGAGTAATTTAAAAAAATATGTCATCTGCAGACCCATAATCCCGACCCACTCCTTTAAAGACGTAAAAACATATTTTCACACAGACACACTAAAATAGCCTGCGCACAAAATTATGATTGCACTGCAATTTTGGTCTGGAGTTTTCATAGAGGGTGTGTCATCACAAAATATCTTCTGAAACACTCGCAAGCATGTACGGACACATACGCACGAGTAAGCGCTGTGTTCAAACTCAGCGATTCTTATGACTCCCTCCCCCTGTTCCGTAACAGGCCTCAAATCCCTTTTAAAAGAAGACAGACGGAGAGAGAAGGACACACGGAGAGGGAAAAAACAGGAAAAAAGAGAAGAGCAATGCAGTTATGACTTCCAGCTGCGGGAATGGAAGCCTGCGAGGAGGAAGTCCAAAGGAAATGCCTCGGTCACATCCCAGTCCTGTGATCAGAGAGGTCTTCAAACACAGAGAAAATCTCTTTCTTTCTCTGCGGCCTCTCACAACAATGAAGTCACATAAGGCTTTTACTCTTACAGTGTTGATGTTGTGCAACTGTGGCTTAGTGCAAAAGAATAAAGTGATTTCTGAGTATTTCCTTGAATTAAAAACTAGATATAGAAAGTGGTCATGTGCCTAGCACTACTTACATCAGCTGAAAAGGTTTTTAAACACAGAACAAAGTTACTGGTGAGACACAACAGGCTGTTGATTTTCAGCTTCGCTTACCTCATATCTTCTAATAAATCACATTCCGTCTGATGTTTGAGGTGGAGACGGCTGATCTGATCGATATGTGTGTTCCTCAGTTCCTGTGACACTTTCACCTGAAGGGCAGACGACATCATTAGAGATGAAGAAGAGGACAGCACATGTAACACACACACACAGTCCCACATGAGCTCATTATTGTGATTCCAGAGAGATCTCAGCTCGACTCGGCTGTAAGTGCCAGAGCGGCAAAAATCTTTCTAAACAACAGGAGAAAATTCCTGCTAACAATCTCTAACATCGATTTCACGGTGACGGGAATTGTTTTGATGAGCTATCCCGTTCACGAAAACATAATGCCACTCCGCTCTCAACTGGCCAAGAAAGACACTTCTCGCAAGTTCACAAACATGGATGCCTGGCCAATGAACAGGAGTGTAGAGAAACCTTAGATGGCTTTGAAAGAAACGCTCAAAATAGTGAAAGTTCTTTTCTCGTTTAGACACCCTCATGACATTTCTAACCAGTATGACTTTCTTTCTTCTGCAGAACACAAAAGAAGATACTTTGAAGAATGTACATTGACTTCCATTGTATGTGCACCAAACACTGAGACATTTCTTAAAATAACGACAACAGAATTTGTATTTTTGGGTGGACTATCCCTGAAATATCCGTTAGGTTAAAATGATAATAAGCGTAGAAATATGATTTATTATGATTTTTTGTTTGTTATTGTTTTTAACGCCATATCAAATTAGAGTTGTCTAGGATCATTTAAACCAGGATATTCCAACAATATGATGAGCGAGACCATTTAATAAAAATATCTGTGGCAAAACTGCGGGGACCACATGTAAGCATTCAAAACTGGTTAAAAAACAAAGTGTCAACAACCAATCTGATCTGCATTGCATTTGCAACCCAAAATTATGGCCAAAGGTCTGAGCATGTTGTGTCCAGAAAGAAGATACACACTATAAGGTTTAGGATTTGACCAGGCCTAAAAGGTGCAATGCCCCCAAGACCCAGAAAACCCGATGGACCTGGTCCAATGAGCCCGGGCAGGTTGACTAATATCAGGGGAGAAACTGTTAATTGCAACCAAAGTTCTCCACTTGGCAGTTGAGGAGATAATTGGATCTGTAACAACTCCCTTAAGGTTAAAGCCGAGGAGAACTGAAGAAAATGCAGAAACAGTCCCAACATGCATCTCTACCACAATGTTACAGGCGTAACACACATTATGACAGCTGACTGCACGGCTCTCATCAACATTTTGACATGTACAGGTGAAGTATTATTCTGCATTCACGTCATAGGAAAACATCAATGCCATAACACAACAAGACAACAGTTTCCAGGCACTGAATAGATCTCTGTGGAAAAGTCCACACCGTCTGCACGTATATCAGATGTTTGGCCAACAAAGGACATTAGATGACATATTCACTGTCACTGTGCACAAAGACACAAACATAAGCTGTGATTTACACAAAACCTTCGTGCATATCAAACCCATTTATTGGCGTGGGTTTAAAGGAGAAGACAACGATCAAATGCATCCGTTTAATATGTGCATCTTCAAAAAATGTATCATGAAAATGCGGTGTGAACTGGGAGATGAACCAATGCTACATGCTATCAGCTCTCATCTCTTCTCAAGACAAAGCCATGGCAAAAATCACACGTCTGCTTTATACACTATAAACACACACTTCTGTAGAATCCAATGCATCGAGGATTTACCCAAAACACATTTGTGCGCTCACATGAATAGAGGGATTTTTTGCCTGGTAATTTCACATTCCTCCATACAGCCCGTGGGACGTGAGATTGAAACCCAACACCCCTGCTGTCATCCTGAATGTTTACAGTAATACACACATTTGAGCACGTAACGTGATCCTAGATTCACATTTACAACAAACGCAGAAATGCAATCATTTAGACACGCTGCGTGTGATGTGTCCTTTAACAAATGTTGATCAATGATCCGTCTAACGTTTTTAAGAACCATGGTTTAATGTTTGTTTTATTATTACTACAACGATAAAACAAATCACTGAAAACAAGGACTCGTGGTCCGTTAGCTGAGGTCAGGTCAGTGCGAGAACACTTTTGTGAGCAGAATTGCGTAAGGATCCGTCGCTTAATAGTAACAATAAAACGCAATGATGCAATTGTAGCAACTGAAAAAACACTGTTACATTGTTTCAAAAGAAACAGCGGCCGGATACAAAGTTGCAACTTACGGGCAGATGCAACAATGTTGCAAAGAAACAATCACGCGTTTTTTTCCACGTTTACAAAAACGGCTTCACGTAAAGCGGGTCTCTTACCTTTCTCGGCGGAGGCTGCATGTTTGAACATTGGCACAAATAAGGTGATAGTCCACAAGAAACGATTCGCGAAACGGTCGACACCGATAATCAATTCCCGACGTCAGGAAAATGGGGGGAAAGGAGATGAGACTCGAGACTGCGATCGGATCCAGATTCAGACGGCCATGATAAAGCGGGTCCGATCGGACAGACGCTGAGCTAACACTGCGGATCGAGGGAGAAAGTATTGAAAGAGAGAATATGCCTCCAAAAGCAAGCAGCCTCGAACCGTAAATCCAGAACAACAGCGCCCCAGACCGGTCACACGAACTCCATTCTAAACCGCTAATTTGCGAGTCCTACTATTGCGAAGGACGACTTTATGAATATTTATTATAACGGGACGTTCAAGGCTGGAAAGCTAACGTCGATTCGTGGTCGCCAGTCATCTGGAGCTCGTGAATATCAATGATGTTGTGTGATTGGACACAAACTGTAAGATCAGCTGGGATGTTTAAACGACGTAATGAAATCTCAGATCGCCTGGACACGGTAGGGTTCGTAAATTGCGCAATACTCCATTCTTTATCTGAAATGGTCGGAGAAGAACAACTTTGTGTTTTTTTGCAGGGTTGCAGAATCAGTGACTATAATACGGTGTATTTTTTGGTTGCATATGGTTTATTCTCCTACACCCTTTCTCCGGATCTACTGCAAAAAGTTCACGTTGCTTTGAAAAAAAAAAAAAGGGGGTTTAGTTACAATCTAATTTTAAATTAAACTGAACTATAACAATGAAAAGCACAAATTTTGGTTTTGTGTCTTCAAATTGATAATTCATATATTTTACGTTACAGCA
Organism: Triplophysa tibetana; assembly: GCA_008369825.1. Lineage (NCBI taxonomy): Eukaryota > Metazoa > Chordata > Actinopteri > Cypriniformes > Nemacheilidae > Triplophysa > Triplophysa tibetana. The sequence continues at coordinate 22,759,107 of CM017903.1, read as the reverse complement.
AAACCATTTTTTTCATAAATGCATATATCCGTAATATACAGATACTTTATGAAATATTGTTCTGCAAATTGATTTATGTGCATATTTAATGTGATTTTTTGTAGATAAAAACATTTCGCAATCCAGACATGAAGGCAGCGCCCCCGTGTGGTGTGTGCTTGTAATGTGAAAGTACTGTTATTCTCGTCTGTGGTCCCACACAGCAACAAGGATCTGCAGCCGATCTAAAATCGTCGATCGTGGAGAACCATATGGTCACAGACCTAAACGATCGATCGCAGAGCAACTGATCCATGTCAGTTCAGCCTATCAGAAATCGTCTTTGTTTGGGTCGGATGCCATCACAGTTCTGCACGCTATAGCTACCACATGCACTGCAAGACCATTTAAAGAAACACATATGAAAGATACACCTGAAAATAAGGTCATACATTTTCAAGATGTTAAATAAATTATTATAGACCATCAAATGTGCGCTCTTCATTAGGAAATAATGTCCTATTAAAACGTATTTTTCCATAATGCACAACAAATCTCAGACATGAAGATGGCTGCCCATATAAGTTACACATCCCATCAGTTGCCAAGAGACGGTCTATTCCTTTATCTTTCACTGCAACGTAAAGCCTTCTGGATGAGGATGTGTGAATGTGAAAGACAAAGTGTGAAAGAAAGAACAATGTGTTCAAACATCCAGTGTACTTGCTCCTTAACTACAGGACATATCTCTCTTCTCAGTCACAATCTCTTTCTTTCCAGCAGTTTATTGTATAAAGTAAGACATAACCATGTGTAGGCTTAATGTAAATATTGTATACTGAAAACACATGTACTCACACTGGCAGCAGTTGTTATGATTTAATATCACACAATGTTTCTTTAATAATCCAACGCAAATGCTTGACCTCTAAAAGCATCACATTTTTATTATAGCTCCTGGATTAACAAGTGAACATAGAACCGTACCGTTATACATTACATGACCGGAGTCAATGATATAATAGAGGTAGAGTAAACTGTGTTCTTGGAACAAGGGCATTCAAATATAACTGTTTTACAGTTTGTACTTAGTTGTTAAATGCATGTGTACGTGTGTTTGCTTATGTGTTACACCAGACACATGCAGTTTAGCTCAGGTTTATAACTCTGTTGACTGAGGGTATGAATGAATTCAGAGATTTGAGGCGGATTATTCAGCAATTGAACATCTTGTCATTTGTTACTTTGTGTCAATCGAGGAGAGATGATGGACTTAATGCAAATGTCATTGAAACATCATTTTTTTACAAATTAGATGAAGAGGTGAGTAAAAAGATTCTGTGAAATTTATATTTGTTGAGAACATAATATTCTATAGTACCGACATCATTTCAAAATACAGTTTAGAAATAAGGAAAACGCAGTACTAAATACATCGACATATATATTTGTATGGTTACTAAAAACATGTCAGGTAATCTGAAATGTGCAAATATATTATTTACCAAGGCTGAGACATCGTGAGAACATTAGATTCCAACAACAGGAATTGTTTTGGGTTGGATCTGGTAGTAGAAATGGACCCAATAAAAAAATACATGATTTTAGATTTACATTCACATTTACATTTAGGCATTTGGCAGACGCTTTTATCCAAAGCAACTTACATTGCTTTATCCTATACATTTTACATAGGTATTTGTAATCCCCTGGGATCGGACTCACAACTCACAAATTTGACAAAAGAGAATTTAGAATTGGGGAGATTTTGAATTTAAAAGGTAATGAGGGCGAGTAAATTCAATGCAATTATATTTCTATAGTGCTTTTCGTCTGCATTGTTGCAAGGCAGCTTCGTATACAGAACATACAGTGCCTTTTTAGGTCATCTGTTCCTTTTAGGTTTTATGTTTTAACTCATTTGTTGTCAGACTTTTCTGAAAGACACATTTTCAGTCAGATCACCCAACGATATTGAAGTACACAACCCATTAAACAGAATGCCAGTGCATTTCTTCATTTGAATGAATTTATATTATAAACGGATCACTGTGATAATGTGATGACAAAGCCGAACAAGTTCCCTTGGTACAGTGGTTCCCAAATGGGGGTACGCGTACCCCCAGGGGTACTGCAGGGGGTACGTGAGAGAAACTGAAATTTGGGAATAAATAATAAAAATAAATTATGATAATAGTATTGTTATGAGAAATGAGGACTACACAAATATGCATAAAAAATTTATTCATAAATTTAAAACGCATTTCAATTTATAGGAGTTATTTTTTGAGACCCGGACCCGGAATCAGGAGCAGTGTCTGGGTGCGAAATAATGCAAGTTAGGAGAGGTTGCTGATAAATGTTAAAGAAATGTTGATTTTCCTGACCTGAAAAACACTGATTTACCTTTAACTGTTATGCCAAATAATTAAGCGATTTACATAGTTGCGTAAAGCCACATACAGAAATGTTTATAAGCAATAACCCTGCTTGGGGACATCAGATATAATAACTGTCTGACTCTCATTTCACTGCATTTTAATGCAAAATGTTGCGTTCTGGTCAAGGGGTACTTGGCTTGAAAAAATTATAAAAAGGGGTAATTAAGCAAAAAAAGTTTGAGAACCACTGCCTTACTATATTCATGTTGTCTATGGATCTGAATGATTGACGTGTTACTGGTCGACACCCTGGCCTATGAGAGCAGGCTGAGGCCTGTAGACACGCCCCCAGTACCTAAATGCCGCCTAAACAGAGAGACAGACAGGACTGTGCATGTATGCAGATCAACATGAGACACAACTGTTAGTTACTTTCCTGAAGGACTTAATAAAAGTATGTAAATTTCCTTTTTGACTTTTGCGTAAAATGTAAATTTCTTTGCTAATTTATTGACTATAGACACGACACAGTAAAACGTGTGTGACGGGGTATTTCATTGTTTGCGGAGCTTTCACCGTGACAAAATTCTTATTTATTAGCTCCAGTCTCAGAGCAAGTGAAATGTTTTCCTTACAATATGCTTGGCATTGAACAGTACAGAGATTTAAAAGCTCTGTGACAATAGCTGAGGAAACCTCAGCTGTCATTTGATGTTCAGATAAAATTCAGAAGAAATGAAGCAGGATGTTTGGATGAAATATGGAGTTACACGTTGGCTTGATTTAATGGACTGATACGTGTCTCTTATATACACAAACATGCTGTATGATTTTGTGTGATTGTGTAGTCAAACTCAAAGGCTAATGCTCTCTGAAATAAAACCCACTGGAAAATCCGGAAATGTTTGTTCTACAACCGCTGTCGTTTGTATGACAATATGCTGTTTAATATGCAGTTTCCTGCTCTTTTGCAGAACCGAATCAGAATGGATGCACAGAATGCAAGTTGGCCAGCCAATGACAGCCATCAGTTCCTCTGTCATTTTAATGAAAGTTTCAAGTACATTCTTCTTCCGGTGAGCTACACTCTGGTGTTTGTGGTGGGTCTGGTGCTGAACATCACCGCTATGTACTTCATTCTGTTTCGAACCAAAGGCTGGAAGCCCAACACCATCTACATGATCAACCTCAATGTTTGTGACACCCTCTACATCCTCACTCTTCCCTTCCTCATCTATTACTACGCCGAAGGGAACGACTGGCCGTTTGGAGAGCTGATGTGTAAACTCATCCGCTTCCTCTTCTACACAAACCTCTATGGAAGCGTTCTCTTCCTCAGCTGCATCAGTCTGCATCGCTTTCTTGGCGTCTGTCACCCGGTGCGCTCTCTGTCTTGGATGAACGCTCGGCGTGCGCGGTTGATCTCCATCTGCATATGGGTGACCGTTCTTATCTTCCAGTCACCGGTCCTCTATTTCGCCAGGATGAACGGTATACGGGTGTGTTATGACACCACTAGCAAGGCGCTCTTTAATGATTTTCTGGTGTACAGTTCGGTGGTTATGGTCCTGTTTTTCATCCTACCGTTTGTGGTGGTGCTGGTCTGCAACGGTCTAATGGTGAAGAAACTTCAAGAACCCGGAGTGGGCAATGGACTAACGTCGCAGCGCTACAAGCAGAAGTCGGTGAAGATGATCATCATCGTCCTTCTGGTGTTCGTGTTGTGTTTTCTTCCATTCCATGTAAACCGCAGTATATACTACCTCTTTCGATACCTGGACGAAAACGTGAGCTGCGAGATGCTGGAGATTGCAAGCATTGCCTACAAGTTCATGCGTCCTCTGGCCAGCGCCAACAGCTGCATCGACCCCGTACTTTACTTCATGGCGGGACAGGGCTTCAGAAATAACATTAAGGGAAGGTCAAAATCAAACAAGAGGTCTGAAAATATCAAATTCCATTCAACCATGCTATGATTTCTCATGTGCAAAAACAGTCAGGAGTAAGAACTATATTGAAAGGTTTTTTTAAGCCATGACCCGTCCCAGGACCACAAACCCATGAGGAATGACATCTGTTTTTGTTAAGAGATTTATGAAAGGTCACTGTTCGAAATAAAAATGTGACCCTTGACCAAAGGCCATTAAATGGTATAAGAAGGACCACCTGCACGCCTAAATCAGTATCGGCTGCTGATCTTTTAAAGAGGGGAAGCTCAATTTCGGCCTAAATCGTAAAAATTGTCCATTTATTTATATGTAAATTCTGCCCTATGTTCCTTTTCAAGAAAATGCTCTGTAACCCTGTCGTACCAACTAGGCGTCTTTTCCAGTGACTTGTCCAGTGTCCTCTCAATGGCCAGCAGAGCTAGGCTGCTCAAACGGCCTTGGCCCATTGTGTTACGGGTGTAGGACTTGAGCCGCTTTAAACAGGAGAAGCTCCTTTCTACACCTGAAGATGTAGCTCCAATTGTTGCCACTACTGAGAACAGTTTGTAAAGCTGAGGCATTGCACTGTCCAACTCCATGTCTTTAAGGAACACCAAGTAATCACACAGCTTTCCCCTGTTACTCTGCAAGTCCTGATCTGAATACAGGACTTGAAGTTCAGACCTCAGTCTCCCTGAATCAAAGTGATGGCCATAACTTTTCAGGACACTTTGGAAGGCCTCCTCTGGAAATGCTTGTCTCATGTCATCAAATTTCCCTGGATTGACTAATTCTAACGGGAGGAAATGTGGGAATTATGTTAAACTGAAACAATGAATGTGGTGTGAAATTGTGTGAAATATACGATGAAGGTTGCAGCAGTTTGTCTTTCGACTACACATGCAAAATCCGCGATGGGACTGAGTTGGAAATGGAGACACAGAGTGATACGCGTCATAATCTGAAGACCACGCCCACGCCCACACCAACCGTCTCTTTGCATTGCGAGAAGCTGCATGTCTAAAAGCTGATATGTGACAATGTGTATAGCAAACAAGCTAAAAAAACCCAAGAAATACGTTTTTATAAGCTGTCGACCCCAAAAAACGAGCGTTTTAGGACATAAAAGTGGATTCAAAAGAGATGACAGACCCTCCAATCATCACGCAGACGCTCGGAGTCCGGGCCAGCCCACTCCTCCATTCATCCTAGAGACGCTGAGCGTCCGTGGGCGGGACATAATCGCAGCATTATCCACTGACCGTCTTGTTTCTAAGCACTGAAAAAAACTGTTTAAAGCCGCACCATTGAAGTCAATGGACGCTGGGCTTCAACAGAGTAATGCACTGTACGCTACGGGAATGAATGAGAAGGAAATCCAGTCAGCCGACCTAAGTAGCTGATTCTGAACGAAATTGTTTTCGTTCGAGATGAACGTGTTTAACGCATTTTTAGTCAATAAAATATTAACATAATAGTACATATATTTGACCATTCATTTTTTGACAATTATAGGGGAAGCTGAGCTTCCCTTGCAGTCTTAAAGAAATCGCGTCTGGCCTAAATATATCTGCACTCAGATAGTTTCATTTGTGTTAAGGAAACATACAGAGTGGCATTGGAAGAACAGTGGCATTTTTGCATATATGAGATGTGTCGGGACGGTTATTATTTCCCAAAGGCTTTTTAACTCCTGGCAGAAGAGTAAACTTCGGCTCACTTCCAGGTCTTTTGTAAGGAGTGACATGAGTGTCCTCACAGGTCAAAAAAATTGCAATTCATCGTAAGGTTCAGATTTAAGTCACTCAATGAATGTAATCGTTCTTTTCATCGTTTTTCATTGTAGATTTGTTCCGGGGTATCTGGTTGCACTTTAACAATGTACAAAGAATTGTCTTTCGCATTAAAATGTTCACCTTAATAGCAATTATTTTTAACCCCTGACTGTTTTTCAACTGTAAATATTCTTTGGAAATGATTCGATTTCTTGGACAAAATAGGGATTTTCTTTGACAGCACATTAGTTAACATTTTCATTTGTTTAAAGATTTACAATGTAATGATCATTAGGACGAATAAAGAAAGGAACAGCAATGTAGAGTTGAGTTTATATCTGAGTTAACACTTGTATAAATCTTTTAGTTAAAAGTTTTGAACATTAACTAAATTGATCAATGTGCAGTTATGATTACATTACTCGGTTTTAACATCAGTTTTGCAAAAAGAACTAGTCTGTGTTTATCTGCTCCGGCTAATTTCTTTGAATATAGGAGGCGAGTCATTTTCAAGCCTTTCAATTCGAATCCATTTAGTCAGAGTCATATCAAACTGATATTTTAAAGCTACGGAAAAGATTGTGTAGGATTCAAGATTGTTAAATACGTTTGATTATTTTAGACCATAAAGAGGTAAGAAGGGAATGATTGTTTTAAGAGCCTCTGACTGAACTGAATCTTTTAGCATGTTTATTTTTAAGTGTGCAGATGAACTTGAAACCGCTGAATCTCTTGAAAAAGTGTGATAATGTCATCTAGCCTCAAAGGCATAGTTCCCCCTTAAAATGAAAAGTATACCATCATTTAATTACCTTTACTCGGTTATAAACCTGTGTGTGACTTTCTTCTGCAGAACACAAAAGAAGAGATGTTTTGAGATATGTCTCAGTGGTTTTGTGTCCATACTCTTGCTTAGTACCTAAAAAGTCCTACATGGTTTAGCTCCCCGGTACCTGAGTGAGTGCATCAACGAGTGTAGAACAGTACACTGCTCTGAGCTGTCTTGTCTCATTGTTCCGAGGTTACCACAGCGAGCAGGATGCGGTTCATGCCCATACCTGATGGTAGAGCTGAGTGTGGGAAGCGGCGACCTGACAAGAGCTGAGATGATAGAGGTGGATAAAGAAGGAAGCGGCGACCTGACAAGAGCTGAGATGATAGAGGTGGATAAAGAAGGAAGCGGCGACTTAACACGTCTTCACTACAAAACTGCCATTAGATTATTAATGATAATCTTAAACCATAATCTACTTTATTACTAAATTTATTTTTATTTAGCCTAGTTGTGGAAGCACTGTCAGAGGGGAACTGGAATCCTCTGGTTGGGCCTGGGTGCTCCCGAGTTGTTTTGCTCCGTTGGAGTTTTGGGTTCCTCACCACCGTTTGCATACCGTTTTGCACAGTTTGCCTGGGCGGGGTTTCTTTAGAATTTTAAAGTTTTACTTAAATGATTTATTATTACCTAAAGGAATTTATAGTCTGCTTGATATTTGACCTCTGTTTCTCTCTCCTTTCTCTTAAATGTGTGCTTCCCTGTGATAACCACTGTGCATGTGTGTGTGCACGTCCATGTTTTGTATGTGGGTATGTTTGAACCGGTGTGTGCGTGTCTGTAGCCTTTTTTTGATTTTACTTGTATAACTTAAAATGTAGTCAATACGTTTAATGTACAGTTGCGTTGTAACAATGAAAATTGTAAAAAGCACAATATAAATAAAGTTTACTTGACTGACAATGGACGTCAATGAGGGTTGTTTGGTTATCAACATTCTTCAAAATATCTTCTTTTGTGTTCTGTAAAAGAAAGAAACTCATACAGGTTTGAAATGACAAGAGAATTTGCATTTTTTTATGAAATAACTTCACATTTATTGCTGTTGATTTACTGGCACTGAAACACAAAAAACATGCTAATGAGTGCTTTTTTCTATTCTCAAGTATGCTACATGTGAAACATTTAGCGTTAACACCGTTAACCACCACATCCTCCTGTCGATCCTCAAGGCTATGGGTGTCTCTGGAGTGATGCTAGAATGGTTCAGGTCTTACCTCACAGGTAGGTCATTTAGAGTATCCTGGAGAGGTATGGTCTCTGAGTCCCAACATCTCAACACAGGGGTGCCTCAGGGCTCAGTGCTTGGTCCGATGCTCTTTTCTGTATACATGACATCCCTTGGCTCTGTCATTTGGAAACATGGCTTTTCCTATTACTGCTATGAGGATGATACACAGCTCGACTTGTCATTTCTGCCTAATGATCCGTCTGTTTCTGCACGCATTTCAGCGTGCCTAGCCGACATTTCGCAGCTGAACCTTTCCAAAACAGAACTGCTTGTAATCTCAGCTGAAAAAAGGTTCATCACAACTTCTCCATTCAACTGGGCTCATCAACCATCACATCTTCCAGAACAGCCAGAAACCTGGAAGTGGTGATCGACGATCAGCTTAATTTCAGAGAGCAGGTAGCCAGCACCACCCGGTCCTGTAGATTCATCCTCTACAACATTAGGAAAATTAGACCTTTCCTATCTGAACATGCTACGCAAGGCCTAGTCCAGGCTCTTGTTCTGTCCAGACTGGACTACTGCAATGCGCTACTGGCTGGATTTCCATCTTGCACAACCAGACCTCTACAGACGATCCTGAATGCAGTCCCAAGAGGGGTCTTCAATGAACAGAAGATGAACACGTCAATCCACTCTTCATTGAGTTACATTGGCTCCCTGTCGTCACTCGCATCAAATTCAAGACTCTGCTCCTGGCCTACAAGACAATCCACGGGTTCGGCACCCCCTTATCTTCACTCGCTAATCCAGAAGAACGTACCCACCAGATCCCTAGGCTCTGCAAATGAACAATGTCTTGTGATGACATGCCAGAAAGGTTAAAAATCTCTCCCACGTCTCTGAATTGGTTCCACATTTATGGAATGATCTGCCTGCTGCTAGTGTAGCCATCTTTAAGAATCGTCTGAAAACACATCTCATTCGTTAACACCTAATCAATCAGTTCTGACTACAACACAAAACACCAATGCAAATCATGTTTAAAGTATGAAAAATATGTAAAAGAAAAAACAAAGAGAGACTATACTTGATGTCAGTCAGATGAGAATGCGGAAAGTGCAGATCTGGGAAACCCCTCAACCGATCATGTTCTAATACATTTAAAAAATTATTTTTTTGGTGGGATGGAAGGGGAGTGTTACACCAACTCGGGTTGAATCCACAAACAATTACACTAAACTTCATTGAAAACCCTAAGTACAGTCATGTTGATAGGGGTATGAATGATTGACATGCTATTGCTATTGACATGCTATTGGCTTTAGAATTCAGAAATTAGACATAATTAATATTGCATGTAAGAATTTATAGTCTGTTCAATATTTGACCTGTGGTTCTCTATCCTTTATCGCCAATGTGTGCTTTCACTGTGCGTGTGTGCGAGTGTGTTTGTGTGTGTGTGCGTCTATGTCAATGTGTATGTATGTTTGCATATTGTGTGCGTGGAGCATTTGTATGTCTGTCTTTTGTTATTTTCACCTTTTTCTTGTTTTTAAAGGTATATGCCTTTAGCTGTTTTACTTGTATTCAATGTGTCCCATGTACAGCTGCTTTGTAACAATAGAAATTGTAAAAAGCACTATATAAATAAAGTTGAGTTGAGTTGATGTCTAGCCAATGAGAGCAGGCTGAACATGAGCTGTACCGCCCACAGCGGTGAAATACAGAAATACTCAGAGAGAGAGGGAGAGAGAGAAAAGGAGTGTGAAAGTACACAGTACAACGTATGAGGAAACAACTCTTACATTCTTACATCTGCCGGTTACATACGTAAGTGTAAGCATGACTACAATAACATTTATTTACTAAATGATGTGTTTGCTAATTCAGTTGAATTAAATATTATTGTTATTTAGTGTTTGCACCATTCGGTTTGTTGGGTTTTCATAGTGAAATAACCTGAATCAAAACCTTATTTTTAATTTATAGTAGCTCAGTTCAAATTTGTTATCCTCACTCTTGTAAGACTTTCTGTGGCTTAGTTGGTAAAGGATTGTGATTTAAGGTTTGGGTTAGAAAACACACATACTAATAAAATGTATAGCTTAATGCACTGTAAGTCACTTTGAAGAAAAGTGTCTGCTAAATGCATAAATGTAAAAGAGGGATATTCGAAAAACTAATATTCCTAATATTTATACAAAATTAATTAATTAACTTCTTACTTAAATGATACGGCTGATTTTAAAACACAAAGTTTGAATAATATTTCACTCATTACACTATCTTCCATAAATGATTTTTATACTACATTTACGCTTTTATCCAAAACAACTTACACTGCATTACACTGTACATTTGTTTCTGAGTAATGACTGTTAAACTATTGTAAAATATATTTTCTGTCTTTTCAAGTACAATCAACTTGGCATTACAAGTCATTTCAACGTACAGTTTAAAATGTTGGTCAGTGATGAGTTCATATAACTTAAAAGTTAAATTTTCAATTGAAATCTGAAGTTTAAAGAGCTTCAATGTGATAAAATAATGTAAAAAACGCTGATCAGACTTGTAAAGCCAAGTTGATTATAACTTTAAATTTAAGACAAGAATGATTCTTTTAACAATCCCAAACCTCAGAGAAACAACAATCTATACATTGTTTGCTTAAGGGGCCTAAAAAATGTTTCACTAACCCACACATTTATTACCACACACACATTAGTGAGCATTTAATATTGAAAGGAAGTTCTTCAGAAATTCCCAAGAGGCTTTTAGTTACTCTATGGGTGGATGTGCTCGACTGGTCGATATGATGTCATGTATTCTGCAGAAATGACAGAAAGTCTGATAACCAAATCTACAATTTAATGAGGCCTTAAAAGCTCATTTGCTCGTCTCTTGGGTCTGCGAGAAACCATTAGATCGACTCTGCCCCTCAGAGAAGAATATTGCTGACGACAATATCTGAAACATAATGTGTGTCTGTTTGTGGACATATTCTTAAAGATTTTTTTTTTCTTTAAAAAGTCTCGTTTCATTGTTCAGATTGGATTTTTTCTCCGGCAGGTCTGAGATCAGGATGTTCAATAACACAACGGAATCCAATGGCACCGATTCCTACAGATGTTATTTAGAGGAAAGATTCAAGTACATTCTTCTTCCGGTGAGCTACACTCTGGTGTTTGTGGTGGGTCTGGTGCTGAACATCACCGCTATGTACTTCATTCTGTTTCGAACCAAAGGCTGGAAGCCCAACACCATCTACATGATCAACCTCAATGTTTGTGACACCCTCTACATCCTCACTCTTCCCTTCCTCATCTATTACTACGCCGACGGGAACGACTGGCCGTTTGGAGAGCTGATGTGTAAACTCATCCGCTTCCTCTTCTACACAAACCTCTATGGAAGCGTTCTCTTCCTCAGCTGCATCAGTCTGCATCGCTTTCTTGGCGTCTGTCACCCGATGCGCTCTCTGTCTTGGATGAACGCTCGGCGTGCGAGGATGATCTCCGTGTGCATATGGGTGACCGTTCTTATCTTCCAGTCTCCAGTCCTCTATTTTTCCAGGTTGAGACACAAAAATAAAGAAGATGTGATCTGTCATGACACCACTAGCAAGGCGCTGTTTAATGACTTTCTGGTGTACAGTTCGGTGGTTATGGTCCTGTTTTTCATCCTACCATTTGGGGTGGTGCTGGTCTGCAACGGTCTAATGGTGAAGAAACTTCAAGAACCCGGAGTGGGAGAGGGACCAACGTCGAGGGGCTCCAAGCAGAAGTCGGTGAAGATGATCATCATCGTCCTTCTGGTGTTCGTGTTGTGTTTTCTTCCCTTCCACGTGAACCGCAGTATATACTACACCTTTCGATACCTGGACGGGAACGTGAGCTGCGATGTGTTGAACAAATGTAACATGGCCTACAAGATCACGCGACCTCTGGTTAGTCTCAACAGCTGCATCGATCCCATCCTTTACTTCATGGCGGGACAGGGCTTCAGAAACAGCTGGAAGAGAAAGGCTAAAAAAAGGAGTGAAAGTTTCAAATCCCCCTCAACATTACTCAGCACAACAACTGACACGCGTATGAATTATTTAGCAAGACAAGATTCATAATGAATTGTGCATGAATTGTACACATTCGTGCATCTTTTAAGCTTGACGGTCTCGTGTCTTCGTTAGTTTGCATGGAACAAGATTTCTGTAGATTAGAAAAAAACATATCTCTATTCCAAAGCCTCACCACGAGCATCTCTAAAATCCTACCCAATAGGCAAAAATTTTTGTGAACTTTTTCGTCAAATTTCTTAAGCTGATTGTAATGTTGTCCCAGCATCAATAATGATGTTGACCCGAGAGCATCTCCCACCTGGCAATGCGAGGGTGAGATATGCTGCAAGAGGTTTATTAGTTTGAAGGTTTTTCCTCTCGTGGGCCGAGGTGTTGACTTCAGACAGGTTCTTTGCTCGAATTCATGTTTTGATAGGAGGGATATTGAAGTAATTTATGGGTGCCTCCCATTGATGTACAAAAAAAGACCTCAGTTGGCCCCTTCCTTCACATTCCTGCTTGTGCCCGACAACGTTCCTGACTCAAGGCGTATACTTATGATAATGAATTGCATGTACAGTCATGATCAACCGTTTGTGTCTTGTTTTATTCAAAAGAAGTCATTCAAAAACCTTCAAAATCTGTTGATCTACAGTTTCGTCACAAGGCTTGTTGCTCACTTCACCTGACTTCGCTGATATTATGTGCTGTACCCAGATTTTTTTTTTTCTTTCAGAAAGCATCTAACAAGAACTTAAATGAATGTAGTGCATTGCTCAAATTTACACCGAGCAACAAGCCTAGCATTGTGACGAAACTGAAGATCACAAATGAAACCGATGGTTTTTTTTGGAAAATTTTATTGTAACAAAACAAGACACAAACGATGACCGTACATGTAAAACCAAATGATAGCATGCGATAAATACTCCCCTTTAACATACTCAATGCTAGTTTTTGTGTGTCTCATGAAGAGAACACACATACCGTATGCTCAAGCACCCACAGCATTGTCGCCTCGGGCTTCAGGTTACCGTCAACGTGATTTATTTCGAAAGGAGTTGATCTTGTTTGAGCACATCGCCACTGAGACATTTTTTATGTGTTAAAACAACCTAAAATACTTACATACTTTAGTGAAAGGTTTTAAGAAAATCAGGATGCTGAAGTCAAACAAGGACAGAAAACGTCAAGATACAGTAAAAAAAAGCTTTTAAATCTTTTAAATCTATTGAATAATAAATAATAGCAATGTCAACATGTCTGTCTTTCATATGTAACTATGAAACTTCTGAACTTTCCAACACATATTGTGAAAGGAAGCACATGTATGCTGTCTGTAATTCATTTTATATGAAACGGAACATGTAAATGTCAATAACTAAGCTGTGATGCTAACCTTAAGTAGCCTTAAATGGCATGCCTGTATAGAATAATAATGATTGTAAATAAATAAATAAAAAATACACATAGTAGATGTTCTAAATGATACAATGTAACAAATAAAAATAAGATTATGAATCTTAATATTTGTTTTATTGATCTCAATTGTTGTGTCATTATTTTGGTCAATCTTCATTTTTTATTAACCTGTTAAAAACAGTTAAGGTGAGATGAAAGATATCCGGTGTTTGAAAAAGAACCATGCAAGGAATTTCCTTAATCTTAAGCGTTGAAACATAAAGAGCCATTTTTTGCTTTGCTAAAATGAAAGAGCCTGATACACGACTTGTACAGAAAAAAATGTACAAACTCGATAAAGTGAGTGATCTTAAATGTATAAGAAAAAGAAAAAAGTCCAAATGAGAAAGTTAATACGAAAGAATTGCAAGATTGACTTAAAACACCTGTTAGATTTAATATAATGATAAATGGATCACACGAGATCTATTTATATCCCTTTAAAAAAAAATTGCCATATGGTGGGTTATGTATGTTTTGATGCTGGTTTAAGCTGGTCACATGCTAGTTTAAGCAGGGTTGCGTTTTTAAACGTAAACGATGGTGCCGTTGGACACCCTGTTGTGATGACGCAAGAGTTGAACTATGGCAGCTGAGAAGGCCATTCTTTGAATTCTTTTTTAGGAGTTTCGGAGCCTGTTGAAAATAGTTATTAATGTTTTGAATACTTCAAAATTCATCTCTTATAATATCTTTAATTGTAGCGTATACAGAGCTGCAGCGGACATGTTTTCTAAAAAACTTTACTCGGAACCATTGGGCGAGCTGTCTCTTTAATTCCGCATGGGTTATATACATGTTGCTGCTGATTGGGCAGACATTCTTGACACACCAAACAAAACAAAACGTATCTCAAACCCTGTTGCACACCGTTGCCAGGAAACATGTTGTTCAATGTTGCGCACCGGTTTGAGCAAATGTGTTCTGGTTTAAGCTGGTCATGTGCTGGTTCCATGACCAGCAAACCAGCATCAAAACATACCTAACCCAGCATATGCTGGGTTTTACAAAAGGGCAGCTGGTTTTACAAAGATAGATATAAAGATCTAATCTAACAAGACCTTTAGTTTATCTTAACTTAGTCAGGCATTCAGCTATCTTTCCTAGGCCTGGCTTACAGACAAGGATTAAGGCTAGTTCCAGACTAAAATGGGCCTGAAATGTGACCTGTCTTAAAAGTGCAGTTTGTACCAATTTTGCAGTAAAATATCCAAAATCCACTAGGCTATTGTTATATATTTTCTTCAGCAAAGTACTTACAATATCTCAAATGTTTCCAACGAGTTGTAAATCGTGAGAAAATCGCCATTCTAAACAGTGACACAGGGCGGTGCAGACGCCTGTCAAGGGCATCACTTCCCCGTTCCCCTTTGTTACCGCCTTTACTGACTTAGAAACCGATTTCGTGGACAAATGCGGAAATAGTGTCTAGCGTCTAGAAAACCACTTATTTGTTCACTTATGGACCAGAATTATTCGCAACGATAATAAAACGTTACCTCATCTGCTAACATGATTTCTCGTTCCCGTCTGATTGACGCCATCTGCGGTGGAGTTGAAGACAACAGATCCCATCATTCCACGCTCCTTCACAGCATCATCAAGCTAGGGCATTGTTGTTGTTTTGATCGTGCGCCCTCTAGCGTTGTTTTCTACAAACTGCACCTTTAACCAAATGTAACTTGACCGATGCCATTGTTTTGTCTCAAGATGCAGACCAGTAATGTATTCTTCCGAGGCATTTTTAAAAAATATCTTGATTCAACTACGGTCTGGTCCTGGCTTAAGCTAAACCGTGTCTGTGAAAATGGCAGTTTTTGTACGGTAAGCTTCAATTTACCATGAGCAACAAGACCTAGCATTGTAACGAATTGAGGATTAACATATGAAACTAATGACTGATTTTAAATGATTTTTGAATAACTTTATTGTAACAAAACAAGACACAAACGCATTTCCATGACTGTACAAATTCAACTCGTTTGAAATAAGATAAAAAGAATAAAAAACAGTAACAGAGCTAAAAAAAAGACGTAGATCAGTCTATCAGCGTTTCTCAATAATACTTCTCACTAGAGTCTCATTGTTCTCATGGTGCAACATGTCAGTCAGCAGTAGCGCCTTTGAGCCACATGATGAATGAAGACTCTCTGCGGTGCCTAATGTAAGCAAGATGGCTCCTCCTATCCGCTAACAGACACAGACAGTATTGCTTTCATAATAAAATGTTACTTATTTAATAAATACAATGTTTCCTAAAGAAGTGATTCAAGGCTCCTCAAGGGGTGAATTCTGACATCACCGCCATATATCTGCCCTAGTCTGTCGCCCACTGATGATGTCATCTGCAAGAAGGGTCCAATTAATGCATGTTCTTCTCCAATCATCAAATCTGAAAAAGAGAAAGAAAGAGATGAGCTGAAATGACAAAGGACTTCTTCAAATAAAACCATCTTGTGTAGTAACATAGAGAGCCAGGAGAGGGCGCAAGAGCATTTCATTTCTCTGTGACCGTGTACTGCAGTAATGGAAAAACTCAATCCTCTAGAGTTCAAAGAGGACAAACTGAGGACTACACACAAGCAAAACACATTGCATTCATCTGTGAGGCACAAAACAAACACAAAGTCAGAAGCTGTGAAGATAAATCGCCAAGGAAGGCCTGGAGGTGTTTGTGTGTAAATCCCAGGAGCTATAGATAGTTACAAACAACGTCGAGCCAACAGCCTTCTGTGTCCTACACAACGGGATAAACGTATCTATAAGATTCAGGTTAACATCTAAAGCTGACCTCCCCTCAATGCATATCCGTAACAGTATTGCGATTTTATACTTTTGTTATTTTTCACTGTTGCCACAACGAAACATTTCCTTTTGCTTGATAAACTTGTAGATCAACACAAATGACATTTGAAACCTATTTAATATTTTAACTTTTATGATGTGAGAGAAAATCATTTTCATCATATGGAGAACTGGAGACGTGGGTCATCGTCACGTTTGGAAAAGATTGTGTTTTTGAATAACACTGACTATCTTAACCGGACATACATTAAAACACTGAAACATGTATTTGTAAAATAAAATAGATTTCATGCTTCATATGCAAGTCCAACAGATGGAATCTAATGAAAGTAAAGAAGTGAAATAGAAACAATAATTATGCAAATAGGTGTTAAATTTATCTTGGCATTCTCCGAACATGTAATGGGAAATCTGGTAGTTTGTCATTCATTTACTGACGAATGCACCACACCTGATGACTCCACAACACCACAACAATGAAGTTTAAAGAAACACCCCAAATAGAGAGAGAGAGAGAGAAGGAAACTACAACTCGGGCCAAACGGATGTAACATAAAAGAATAATAACAACAACGTTCCTCATATTAAGTGACTCACTTCCTGTCTGCACTTTGAAGAGGCGGAGTTAGAGGTTTAGGACACGCCCAGCAGGGACCTCTCTTCCGGGAGCTCAGTATGGGCACTGTCCACAGAATCGGTGTCGCTGGATTCTATCTGGGTCACATCCTTACAGCCGGACTTCATTTCCGGGATCTGAGCAACTTGAAACCTGCTTTCACACACACAATTGATGCGTCAGTGCATGCATGTACATGTTTATTAAAAACCGACATTAATCCCAGAGTCATAACGGCATGTGAAGCTGACCAGTGGTGTGTTTTAGCCCTGCTCACCTTCCGACAGAGAGAATGGTGACCTCTCCTCCGGGCAGGGCGGTCTTGACCAGGTCAGGGCTTTTGTGCGTATCGGCGGGCAGCGGCAGGGCGGGCATCAGCAGTTCGGTCCATTTCTTCTGACTGCAGCGGGAACAGCAGTGCCCAGAGCGAGGGGCGAGTCCGTTTATCGTGTGCAAATGATGCTGATGAAAACCCAGCCGGGGCAGCGAGCGGAACTGGGAGAAATGAGGAAGAGCCGGAATCCTGTGAAGACAGAAAGAGACTTGTATATAGGTCCCTCCTTCAATGTAAGACAAAAGACCTTTTTGTCCACCTGGTGAGTATCATCGGTCCAATAAACAATCTGCACAATCAGACGCGTCATTCGTGTCCATAGCAATGAAAGAGGATTACCGATGTTTACACCAGCAAACACTACTAATGAAATAACAGTAGGACCCTCTTCCATCTCTAAATGTATATTTTCACTCCTGATATCAAGCCTGCCCTGGTTATGATGCTGTCAGACGGCAGTTAACAATTAAGAGATCCTGGCAGGCCGAAACGCACCTGGAATTACAGGATCTCTTCTTCTACACGGTTGGCACATGGTGTTTTGTCAGAGATACTTGAGATTATACCAACACCGAACAAACCAGATACAACAGGGGACACGATGAGGAATTAACAAACCAATCCTACATCCTTCCTCCAAAATCAGGAAAAAACAAGATTCTTCTTGTTGTCATCAGTCGATTTTGATTATGAGGTCATGCACATCCAGTCTCTTTCTCTTTCAACATCTCTCCTTCAGCTCTTAATGCATGACAAACAGTGTTGGTTGTAACTACACTGTAAAACTTTGCTGTAGTTTTGCAGCAGGTTGGCTTACTGTTGATTCAATTGACAATTTAGTTTTAAACATAAGCTTACCAATTTCTTATATTTTCTTTCATGAAACAAGACTTTTTATCTTGTGTCATCGTTCTCGTTATTTAATCGTATCATAATTGAAGTTTCAAATATTTTATCTAAGAAACAAGACAAAGGGGCTGAATGTAGTTTTTTTCAGTGTTGCTGTGCTAATGCCAGTCTTTTCTTGCTCATTTTAAATATTAAAATGTATTGATTGTATTTTGGAAAAAGTAACGTTTTACTCAAACTGAAAACAGCACTAAAATTTAAATAATTAAATCTGAAGTAAGTTACTGGCAAACCAGCTTCAAAACTACAGCTATTTTACAGTGTAGTTACTAAGTAATTAGTTACTGTAATTTAATTACTTTTCCCTTGAAAAAATAATGTAAGGATTACTCATATTTTTTCTGTAATTTAATTCCAGTTACTTCTAATGTAATATAACTTAATACTGTGTAATATATTCAATAGCTGAAATGACATAAAAATTATAAGTCTAACTTTAAAATGTATGCTTTAATATATCCTTCTCACATTTGTATACTTTGGTCAGTTAATAAGAATAATTGATGTAGGTATTTGTTAGTTATTTGAATGAATTAAATAAGCCGTTTCGTGTCTATAATTACATAAATTCTAATCAAGGTTGATGTTGGATATAGACAGTAAAAAGTATTTAAAAACTTTTTGGAGAGAGTCATTTGTACAGTAATCTAATGACACTATTGAATATGTAATTAGTAACTGGTAATCAATCACTTTTTCAGAGTCACCCAACACTGCTGATCATTGTTTAGACTTGGAATTATCCAATTCTTTGACCAGCTTTTAAATCACATTATTCTGTACTAAGTCTTCTTCTCAACATATGAAGCCGAGGCATTGAGGATCTGTGTTATGTTAATGTGAGTTAAGTGATTTTTGGAATGCAGTGTTCATTTATGTGTTTGTGCACTTGAGTCCTTACTTGATGGATGAAGACTTGCTGAGAGCCATTTGTTTAGTCTCATAATCCAGCAGAAGTTCTTCCAAAGCGGCTGCGTTTTCTAGCACAAACACACAGATATTAAGACGGCAGAATGACTTTCTGTGAAGCTTCTTTGAACTGATGTGTCCCCTTAAAGGTGACATAAACCCTCACACACCTTTCTTCTCTGTAATGAGCCGGACCAGAATGCTGATGGTGTCTTCGTTGGGATCGTCGACAATATATGGACACAGGTTTCCTGAGGAGAGACACGAAAGCGCCCAAGATTAACTCGACACACAATCTTTTCGCCATATTTAGAAGTTGAGGAATGAATCTAAAACATAAGCAGAAAACAAAACACAATCCGTGGTTCATATTTCATATCAAAATCGAAAAATTATATATTTTTTCCATTTGATCTTGAGATGAAATATCACCCGGAGCATGTTAATGACAGCTTCAGTGAGATGAGATCCATCCGATTGTGTTTCATTCTAAACAAATACTGTGAAGTACAAGCATTACTAAGAACTCCGAATAAGCTGTGTATGTGGATTGTCACCATGTCAGTCCCGTCATTGAGAGCTGATATTAATAGCCGCACTGCTCCCTGTGATACTTTTTTCCTCATTAGCCGTTTTCACGTGAGTTCAAAATACAGACAAGTCTTTGTGCGTAAATGAAGAGTCATACAGTATTCATCACATCATAATAATAATACAGTCACACTGCACTGAAACTCATGAAAGATTCCCTCTTTTGTCTTCTAGTCTGTCGACTGCATACAAAAGGCTGGCTGTGCAGGGAATAAAGGTCTCTATGGTAATGGGTTACAGAATATCCCAGAGTTCCACAGTGAGGCAGCTGGGGATGTTACTGTAGGAACGGCTCACTCAGCACTCTCCTCTATTCAAGAAGAACAACGTCAGAACTGCAGACCGCTTTTATTCTTATATACGGACCATGAAATAAATGTCACTGTATCATTCATTCGAAATACGACAGAACATTTCACTAAAGGTTATGATCTAGTTACTGTTAAAAATATATTTACATTTATGCATTTACTGTATTGGATACTTTTATCCAAATGCAATGTTCAGCTTTTTAAATCAATCTCATTTACTCTCCTGATGGTTCACAGACTTTATCTGTAGAATCCAATCATTTTCTTTTACTTTTTAACAAATGCGTTATTGACCACACTTTACCCTAGAGAAGATCGAACTGACATCACATCAGTTTTCAGTCACTCACTACTGGAACCAAGACTTTCATTATTAAACTCCATACAGATCGGATACCTTTCGTCTAAAGGCTTTAGATACGTTTGATACAGAACTTTCATGAAAGTTCTTGCATAAATGCTGCATGATGCAACTAGATACTCAATGTTTTTTAAGAACAATTTCATTGAGACCTAAACGTGGTCCTGGGGGTCCAGCCATGTTCATGAGTTTGTTTACTTCAGTGTGAATCAGATTAAGTTGAGATTGACCAAGTCACTACTCAAGAGTTTACTGATAACTGTAAGGAGAACATCTACTGTACAACAGAGAACCGATTGAATTATTCATCTAGCGAAAGGAGATATAGAGGGGGTTTTGCTTAAAGATAGATGAGGAAAGAGAGAGAGAGTTATCTGAGCTGTTAATGTGTTAGCAACCTAATACAGGATAACACAGGTGAGGAGAGACAGTCGACTCGCCTGAACTCAGACACAGGCTTCAGAAATAAAGATGCCACTTAGCATCACGGCTAACATCGTTTTTAGCAACTGGAAACATTTCAATACAAGCTGAAAAACATACGGGACGGATGTTCAAGTCATGTGTTTCTACCACATATTGGCTTTCTTCTGTAAAGTATAAGTACACTGTATAAAAAAAAAATGTGTTCGTTCTGAATTAAACAATATAGGGCTGGAACAACATGAGCGTGAATATATGACGGCACATGTTTTTAATATGAATTCATTCATACATGATTGTTCATTCAGTTTCTCTTCAGAGACATTAAATACACAATCAAGTCTTATGTTCAGCTAGTGAAGAACTTGTGAAGCTGGCTGGGTCGGGTCAGGACTTGTTTTGGAATCCCTATAAAGATAGCAAACAGGAAACGCTGGGAATGCTGGTAACTGTCGAATCCATTTACATCAGGTATTGTCAACTACAGTTGTTGGATGATCAGTGATTTTATTTTTAGTTTTTTAAACCCATGAAGCTAATCCTCACCTCTAATTCAGCTTTAGAACAATGATTGATGTGTCTTTCACAAGCGGTTTCTGAGAGACTCACCTGCGTTACAGGCAAAACCTGAATCATGATTTCACAGAGCTACTGCACAAAACACAGAACTCAAACCCGCAACGCCTGCAGCTCCACCCATTGATTCACAAAAAGACACAAAGGGGACAAACGTCTGTCCTCGTTGTGCAGTTTGATCTAATTTGATTCGGTTTCCAATCCCAAGGTGAGACGGGTTTGATGTCACGGTATAGTCTTGTGCAAAAAACTATTGTTCTACTGTTGACTTTTACGTTTAGTTTTACAGTAAAGTGTCTTGGCGTGTAAGTGTAATGTTATATCGTACCCTCTTTCTCCGGTGTGGCACACTCTTCATCCATTGCGTCTTTCTCAGCGTTGCACCGGAAGCCCTTTTTCTTCAGGAGGTTGCAGATGAGAATTCCCAGCAGCCCCATGACGCAGAAGATGGGCACCAGCGCGAACACAGCGTACTCTGTGCTCTTCTCCTCAGGGCCGTGAAGCGCGGTGGAGTTGGCAGCTCCTCCAGTCCTTGTGGAGGAGCTTTTACCAACGTTCCGCCTCCGCCGGCTGTATGGCTCTGGAGAAGAAAAACGCACCATGTTATTGGAAAGCATCTAATGGATGTGTCGCTAGTTGTCTGCCATTTTGAAACAAGTGAAGTCCGTGAACATAGCTGTGCATGTATGAATATTAAATGCTACGTTCTGTTGAATATACACAAACATATTATTGTTAAACTACCACAATACAACAAGACAAAGGCGTCAGCTAAAGTTACAATATTTGAAACCTGTAAAATCTAGTTCATTTACGCGAGTGAGGACAGCAACTGAAATGTTGACTGTTCCAAGATGGCGGACACATCTACTTGTCTGTAGTGGTCGAACTTGGCATGTATATCTAGGAACAGTCTTGTATTACCATGCCAAACAAGGAAAAAGACGTGGTAATAGTATTCTTTGTGAAACGACCAATACACTCAAATCTCACACAAAATCTATTTGATGTATAAAACTCTAAACACTCACTCATGACGCAGGCGTGGAGGATGAAGGACTTCCATGTAGCAGCAGGGTTAAACCTGGAAAACATTTCAATTCATAAACACACAAACTCTTTGTGCTTTCTATATCATACTTTTACTGAATACAACAACATTAGGCCAAAGTGATGAAACAAATTATGATTCATTCTGTAATACGAAAAAAACATATGGGAATATTCACTGATATCTGTACGTGTAAATAGACATAGTTCTTTACCCAGGAAGACATCCTCCACACACAGCGTCAGACACTGAGGTCGGTGCGGTCAGGATCCAGCGGTTCAGTTTACTGCAGGAATTATGCGGGCGGCACGACGCAGCATCATTGGTGTCTGAGAAGGTGCCTGCTGGGCATGTTCGGCACATTCCAGTCACGCCGGGATCTTCTCTTTCCCCACAAGCCTTAAAGAAGCAAACATGAAACTGATCAGATTATGTCATCACAACATGTGTGAAAGAACAAACTGTTGTGTTTTAAAAGCAGTGTGTTAAGATTGTGAAACGTTTGAGCACCAATAAAAATAAGATATTAATCTGACAACAGACAGAAATAAAAAAGTACATTCTGCATCAACAAAATTAAGCTTTCTTTGTCTATTAACATTTATAAGCTAAATTTGAATAATTATTTTATTTTTAAAAGGGAAAGTCTCTTAACATTATTTGATGTATTATTTCAAATGAAGGTGTGATTTCTTTATTCAAACATGACAATTTCAATATACTGAATGTGTGTGTGTGTGTGTTGTGGGTCTGTATTCTCTCACCATGGGTTCCTGCCCGGATGGACAGAGATCACACACACACCCCTCCTCCTGACTGCACTGCGCTGCCAGTGTCCCCCATAACTCCAACAGCTATAGAGAAACACAAATAAAACTGAGAATTAATTGTCGGGCGAAATTATGAATTCAGGATTTGCAGTGATGCTATAATGAAAGGAAGAGAAATTAAAACAGTGACGTAACAGGAAACTTAGTTTGTTAAATAAATAGAAATAACTGGTCATTTACTTCCTGATGCACAAGAACATATCTTATCATAATATACCGTAAAAACGATTACGTTTACAGTACAGTACAAAAGGTTTTTCCCACATGTTGAAACCTACTGTGAGAATTCCTCCTGTGTGTGTATGTGGGTCAGACTGTACAGAAATGTAACATCATCTGCTTACAAATAACACACAGAAATGATCTCAGCAAAAAAGATTCCCTGAAGCTGCCATGTTTACATTATTATCTACTTGTGCACAGTTGTTTGAAAATGAAATAATAATGAAACACTCTGATGTCATTATAAACTCGCACTCTTTGTGTCTTTGATCAGAAATGATGGCCTATCAGCAGAGGCTTTTAGTGATTTACAAAAATCCAGTAGAAACAACTAGAAGAAGTGATGCAACATACGGATTCAGAATTGCTGAGATACACTGAGCCAAACAGAGAAGTATGTGAGAGATAATGAAAGACTAAAACATTTTGCATTTTAGAGGTGAATACAAAACGTCGATTTGAGTTCACAGGTAGAGAGACATTCAGAAGTTTGGATAGTGTTTTGTATTGGATGTCTCTCAACAAATACCATCGATTGTTCATTCATAGCTCATGAGATTTGAGTTCTCAATTGTGTTTCATTTTAGCATCTACTTAGTCTCAGATGTTTCTCCTAAAATTCATAAAAAAAATGAAATACGAGTGTAATTGTGAAACACATCAAGAGTATGGAGGTGTACAATAAATAGAGGTACAATTTTTTAGATTTGGGCCAATTTGATGAGAAATGTTCGAGTTAAGATCTTCATTAATATTGACTTTTAACGGCAAACTTGACAAATCTGAGCTCTGTTTGAGACAGTGTTGACATCTCTTCTGAAGAGACATTTATGACTTTTTTCTCAGGAGAAATATCTGAGACACATGAGACTCCAGCAAACAATTTCATTCTATCCATTAAATCTTATGGGAAAAGCCACAGATCACCATTAATAAACCGGAACATTTTACAAAAAACGAGACCCTTTAATACTGTATGTTGTAAATAATGTATCCCTCCCTCTTTGAGGAACGCCCCTTCCCTCTTCCTCTCCCTCTCCCCCTCTTCCTTTTTAATTTTTCTTTGAAGTAAGTAATGTTGTTGTATTCGTATTTCGACAATTTTATGATGTGTGTTTTTTAATCTATTTATATATATATAATTTTTTTCGTTTTATGGAAAGCTTATGTTGAGATGGGAATATGTGGTTATAAAATGTGAAAAAATGAAATCCTTTGAGAGTGCTTTGTCAGCGTATATTTTCCGTGTACCGTGTTCTGATAAACATAGTAAAAAATAGAAATAAATACTATATAGTTTAAGTATATTAAGTGCTGTGTCATGGGCTCCGTGAAGGAACATTCAGTGAAGTTGAGAGAGACTCTTTCTCACTTAAGTCTCTGTCTCATCAATCACTGACTGCAGAGTGTGTGTGTGTGTGTGTGTGTGATGTTCCTGAAACACACACTTAAAGGAACAGAGGTACACAAAATCTTTACTCACGATGAGACACACGGGAGCGGAGCAGTAAAGGTGGTTCTTCATCGTCTTCAAGATATTCTTCTATACTCATGTAATCTGAATACAAAACATGACGGAGACTTAATGACACACGCAGCAAAAATAACATTTAAAGTCAAGAAAACCTCAAAAACATGAGGATGTGAGAGACTGTAGTTCACTTCTGACGGCCACAGCTGTGGGTTTCCGTGTGCACAAATATAATCTATAAGCTAAAGTGTGATAGAAATAGCTGCAGGCCTGTGGTTTTGGGCAGCTCTGCTTTTCTTGATCTATTTTTAGACCGAACAGGCCCAGTCAGGATAGAAAGCACTTACTGGATCTACTAGAGTCAGTGAGCACACATTATGGACTGATGCTCTGATCATCTGGTCATGGCGATTGTGTGAAGCTTTAACATTACACTAGCACATACTGTATCTGTAAAAACATCACAATCAAAACAAAGCTTTGGGACCCAGACTTGCTCTATTTAAATGAGATTAAATGAGATCCGCTTTAGAATTTGAACCCAAACATTATTGTCAAATTCTCCCCGATTCAGATTATCTGTTTCATGCTGTCTGTCTACATTTCATTTCTCTATACCAGTGGTTCTCAAATGGGGGTACGCAGGGGGTACGTGAGAGAAACTGACATTTAGGATTACATGATGAAAATCAGTAAATTATGATGATAGTATTTTTATATGAAATTAGGAATACACAAAGATACATACAAAATAAATGAATAAATTTAGATATAATAACTGTTTGACTCTCATTTCACAGGATTTTAAGGTAAATGTTGTTGGCTGGTCAAGGGGTACATGGCTTGAGGAAATCATTTAAAGGGATACTGATGCCAAAAATGTTTGAGAACCAATGTTCTATGCTCTTCCTTTGTGTCATTTATGACTACCTTCCTTTCTCTAAAAGAAATAAATCGGCGAAAAAATTATACAAATAAATACAAATTTATAGGAGTTTAAGGTCAAAGACTTTTGACTAAAAACATGACTTTTCATTTTAGTCTCACGAGCTTTGAAAGAGCAATAAAATGAACCACAAACACATTCTCTTCCTAAATATAATTTTTCGAAATAAATTACTAGGAATAACTGATTTGTTATATTTTTAGTATTGTAAATGTTATTGTTCACAAACCCCATTTTGTTTTTTTAGTAAACACAATATAGCACTCACACATCTGTAAACGTAATGCTATTTTACAAATGAAACTAGAACAGAGCAAAGCAAGAGGAACACAACTTTCTAACAGCACAACAACCTTGAAAATCCTTATTGAACAATAAAAATCCACCACAGATAAAGAAAATCAAAAAAATGTTAACTACTATCTTAGCACCTGCACTGCTTTAAACTCGTTGGCATGACAACAGACAGTGCTGCTGATAGCCCCACTTACCCCAGCGTAGTATTGTTCTCTGTTGCCCTGGTAACAGTCTGAAGATGCTCTGCTTGCAAAGTGTCACACCGTACCTGTCTGCATAACGCTGCCATTCCTTATACTGCCACTCAAAACCACAGCTCCTCCCACAACCTTTGATAAGCCCCACCCCCTCCACCACAGTCCTCCAATCATATGAGCTTTTACATTAAGAGTCTGAGGCTGAACTTTGTTATGTTAAATTCAAGTTTTTAAGTATATGTTTTGTGGCTGTGATGAATGGGTTGAAAGTGTAGAAAACATTTTTACAATAAATAGAAAACATCATAATTGAACTTAAACAGCATGTGTCTGACGACAAGTTTTATCGTTTTTTACATATCTGCACAGATTTTGGCATATAGCTTAAGTTTGAAAGACACTTTTTAGCCCAACTTTTCATACAGATATTCTTAATAAATGAGTCCTGGTCAATCAAGATGATTTTGAGATTCAGATCTTTGAATGCAAGCTTTACGCTTCTACCCCATGATACATCACTTTGATTTGGAGAACAACCTGCCACATTCCAGCTAAATAATTTGGCAGTAGACAATACAAACTCTTCCTGTTTCACCATGCAAACCAAATGACTTTACAGTTTTGGCAATGAACATTAAGTCAGCGTTCTGTCCAAATGAAAGGGTTCGTGGGAGCTCATTCTGCCTCCCACCCTTAAACCACCACCAATGTCTCGACCTTTACATATCAAGGTCAGCTGGCAGTGACACACGACTCATGCCTGTTTCAATTTAACTCTTTCATTAAAAAGCTATAAATCCCCAACGGACAGTAATTACAGTTCATGCCTCTCTATCTCTGTACTGTCCAATTTCCCATTCCGTGGTTTTGGGAGTGCATGAAGAACAGAATAAAGTAAATAAAACAACAACAAACATAAAACAAGAATTGCCTATTTGGGATCCATCAAGTTACAAATTGGACCCGATGAAGGGGTTGTCCTGGACTGACTTCGGAAGCGTGGCGCTTTGCAGCTAAAAATCTGCATTCGATCCAGACGACTCGGGATACGAAGCTCTTAACAGGAATCAAGCCATCGCACAAGACAAAGCCTGAGCTGAGCACCGTCCCAAGCAGGAAACAAGAGAAAATGTCTTTTCTACGGCCAAGACGCAAAACCGGAGTCTAGCCACCGTCTACATTCGTGAAACATTCTCAATAAACCAAAGTGACTTCTGATAACCTTCCACTGGGGATAAATATGTGGACAGACAAGAAATATAAACCAATTGATTATAAGACCAGCTGGCTTATAAGATTACAACCACAACAGGACAATCGACTGCTCAACTGACATGTCATCTCAGACAAGCTATGAATCAGAATGACAAGATCACTATACACGGAAGCTTATGTTTGGCAAAGCTTTGTGTCTGAATCGACCCCATTGACTTCACAAAAGTCCTCCAGAGGCTCGGCTGAGTTTGCGGCTCTAATATAAAAGCATACAACTAGATTTTTAAGTTAACAAAAGCTGAAAGTGGTTGTTCAAGGTGTGATAACACACACAGTTTCTGCTAATCTCATATTAATCTTGAGTGCCTATGCAGTAGTATTGCATACGTCGTATCTTTGAAGCGTATTAAGTTTGATCAAATTTATAAAAGAGACATTCAGCTGTACGACTATTTCTGGAAAAAGACGAGCTGCAGGAGGAGTGCAGGATCGCATTAATCCCTTCGTCTTTTTTACATAATGCTCGTACGCGCCGATTGGCAACAAAACACAGATGTATGACTTAGTTTGACTTACCGCGTGCAGTTCATGTCCAGCATCTTTTAGCAAGGGGACCATGGGTTTCAAACGATCTCCAAATCCAGCGTTATATCCATCGTCTATGTAACATCCATTACTGAAATCCCGTGAACAAAAAAACACATCTCAACTTCTCTCACTATCGCAAGAGTAACGAGCTGCAGCTGCAGGCCCACAGCGCAGCCAATCTTGACGCAGCACAGCCACTCTTGATATATGGGTCATCCTATCGCTCGTGGGTGGGCTATTTATTTCCCCTTGGTGTGGAAGAATTGCCCAATAAAAGGAATAGGATCCCTGTTTCGAAACAGGCAACCTAACCTTACGAAACAAGTCGGAGAGCTGTTTCGGAAACAACTTGTTTTTTTAACAAGTTGACCATGAAGCCAGCAAGTTCAACAGTGTAAAGAAGTCCGAATGCATGACACAGCATGTTATCCCCCCTTTAAAGTGTTGTACATGGTCAGATCAAAAGAGAAATATGAGAAACAAGCACAAGACTTAAAGTCATGTGATCTTGTCTTGTGGTCTGGACGTCAGTAATTTAAAGTCAACATACGTTGTCACAACAAGTGTCACTTCCTGTTCCTGCCATGAGATTTCAACGCTCTTTCTCTAAACTCCCAACAGCCTGGCAGTGCTGACAAATATAGTCTGAGATTTTAATTGCCAGACACTTTTCATTTCCATAGCCTCATTTTTACTCCTAGAAAGAACGGCCCACCCTTTGATTTCAGCTGGTAACTGCTTTCCGTACATTATATATCCTCCATGGTTCAAACTACTTGCCAACCAAGTGCTGTGACCACCACAATCCTTCTGCACCCGGGGGAGAAGAACGTTACACAACAGTTACGTCGACCAAAAAGAGAAGCCAGCATGTGAATAAAATCGCATCAGACAATTGTTTTTTTTTCTATTTATAAGCTGTGTTGGACAAGTTTGAGTAAAATGACTGAACAGAAATACTGTATACATATGATAAATACTGAACAGGTGAAAACCAAGAGATTTTACCATCTCCCCGCTTTCTATGGACTCTCCGGATTAAAATTAGACAAAAAGAAAGTCATGAAACGATTAAAGGCATCAAAATCTTGGATGTAATTCGACATTTAAACAGACGCTTGTATAAAATTCCACAACATCTTTAAACTGGTTTTCTGGTTTGCAGAAAAAGTGCCGGCTCAAAACGCCTCTAAACAATAAAAACAGACCAGTTTGTGCTAAAAGTGGCACCAGTACTTTTTTTTAACCAGGAACAACAGCCATCAAACGCAGAGGTGGAACTATATTTATCTAAATCCAGAAAAAAAATGACGTAGCATTTACCAAACACTATTTTTAGTCGGAGTCAAAGCAAGCGCAGAAGTTAATAAGGTGTTGCTCTTGTTTTGGATGTAAATCGCGTTTCTGTTTGTATAGTTTGCCGTACACACAGTAGGTATGAGACGTGAAAACAGGATTATGTGCATCATTCTGCTGCGGTTTCTCCAGAAGAATAACACAGAAAGAGCGCTTATGGTCAGAGATGAGACATGTGCCTGTCCGAAGAAAAGCTCTTGATGTCACGTCTAAATAACAGTCATTGTGCCAAACATCATTCTGCACAAACATGGCCATCATGTACGATCAAACTATTCATAAAGATCTTTTAAGGTTGTTTTTAAAAACATGATTGACTAAGTGTTTCGATTTGTTGGTTGTTTAACGCTAATTTAAATGTTCCATTAAGAGTTTAGTCAAGTAAACATAAGGGGACTGTAACCACAATGATGGTGAGAATGTTAGTCGACACAATGAGCAAACCACGTCATTGGTGCAGGATTCCACCCGTTTGATTGACAGGCTGACATCACTGACATGCTGTACAGTCTGTTGCTGTACATCACCTATGCAGAACAAAGCATCCATCTCAAGATGTTGTCCATCTCAAAGCACTAAACACACACACACAGAGAACATATGTATATGTATGTATACCTGTATACAGAACTGTCTAATAAATGTTAATGAAATCCTTCTGCCGAACAATCCTACGGTGCCAAAAGCTGAGATTCCCACAGTTTGATCTGCAAAACAACCTGGAGAGAAGTTCAGACTGTAAAATGGAAACAGCCCAGTGCTGAACCCAAAAGCCTTCTGGAAAACAATGAGATCAGGGAAGAATCTGGGGGAAGACAAGCTCATTTCACTACTCGGAAAATAAACTACAGCAAAACGCTTCCTTAATGGAAACGTGGAACAATCCTTATTCCCGAAAGGGGAATTCCACCACCCGGCCGGGAATGTCACACATAGCCGTATGCAAGTCCAGCGTCAATGAGCAGATTTTGGATGCGTGAAGGAAATCTTTCTCTTGTGAACTCCGTATAGAAGTTGTGAATTCTGACCTTTGGCTAGAATCCTGACCTTTACCTTTAGTGTTGGATTCTGTATATTTAGCTGTTTTTAAAAAGCTTTTTCTTAGCCGGTTTGATGTGAAAACTTCAATTCCAAACCTGTTTAACTTTCCTCTGTGGAACACAAAAGAAGATATTTGGAGAAATGTCTGGGTCGTTTTGTGTCCACACAATGTAAGTCAATGGGGTTCCGCGTAGTTTGGTTACCAATGTTCAAGAAAGTCATACAGGTTTGGAATGTCATGAGGGTTGGTCACCCAATGCCACCGGTCGCATCTCGTGGCTCTAAATCAGCAATGAGCTTCCACTGAAGGAATGTCACATTACCCACAATGCACTCTGCTGATTAATAGATGCAGGCCTCGAGGAGGGTGCAGGTCAGGGTCGTGTTGCTCAGGCATCTCGAAGGGAGGACTTCCTGTCACATGTCCGTATGTGCCCTATAATAACACCCTGAATGACGCTTCAATGTGGCCCCGACACCAAGTGCTGTCTCATCCTGAATTGCATCACTCGTCCTTTTATGTGGCCTTGGTGGTCTCGGTGGTCATGGGTCGTGTGAAAACAAGCTGAATAAAAATGTCACAGCTGAATAAATGTGTCTTGTGCATGGGACACAGTGAGTTCTCTGTACACAGGTTTAATTGTGGTTTAAAGCCACAGTTTTTAATCTAGCTATTAAAAAAACAAATCTGCATACTGTGGAGACGGTCATCCACTTCATTATTCCTTAAAGATTCCAACAATGGAATTACGATAAGAAGCAGATTGTTCAAATTGTGTGATTCCCATCACTGTGTAATACCGGGCTCTGTGTAATAGCAGAACCCACGAGGACACAAATGAAATCGCTGTTGATCTGGGGTCGGCCCAGTCCGTGCCACACCACACAGAGGTCAACGCGGACACGTCCTGCCAACGCAGGTACGTCTGCAGGCGAGGAATAGAAATGTTTGCAGTTTGGGTGAAACCATCGACCAACACAAATGCCAAAGCCTAAAATTAAACCACTGATTTCTGCATCCAACTGTGGCGGGTTTGGACCAGAACCAGCCCGCAAATTTCGTAGGAGCGTGCTCAATGTCAGGAAGCCTTCCTGCCAACGAAATTCCAACTTCAAAATGTGTGCCGTCTCCTCGGTTCAGGTCAGCAATGGAGCGGGAGTAATTACAGATAACAACCTAAACTTTCAGAGTTCAGTCACATCTTGTTTGGACGGCGCAGCAGAACCGCAAGAACAACATTTGGACATGTCTGCTTTCCACTGGAACGGACGAATGAACTATCAAAGGGATGGTCCGCAGGCATGTGAATAATGCACAGATAACTATACCAACACCGGGTTCTGTAACATGAATGTAAGGCTCGTTCATAAAGAAACATCAATGCTGATTGGCTGACGGCATAAAGGACCGGACACAGTGACTGACCCCTCGCTAACCTCACACAAACACATCACAATACACACAGATTTCTGAAACAGCACTGCTATTATTATTAACATTATTGTCTCCAGTCTATTTTCATGGTTAAATCTAATTCACATAAACCCGCCCCCAAGCTGTTGTGAACATACGCGCGTTAGAGAGTCTAATGGTCCATCCTTTAACAAACACACGCTGTGGTTATATTAGACCAAGCCGTTCATGACGTTGGTGTGTCAGGACGCTGCGGGCCATCATAAACCAACATTCAGTTAATGGTGCAATAATGTTTCACATTTTCAAACATAATGCAGCTTGTTTATAGCTCCACCGAACAAAAATGAACACAAAAGTCATAGCAAATAAGTCCTGCGCCTTATAAAACTCCAGGCTCGGTTCCAATACTGCAGATATTTGATATTAACATATTTTCTGCGCTTAAAGGTTTACATTGCATGATATACTTTGTAATGTTTCATAACAGACCAAATTTGTTTATAGGGTAGTCTATAAATTATGCATTCACTATAAACTGTAGCCGGCATACTGCGTGCCAAAGTCTGGAGCCTGTGTGTGTGTGTGTGTGTGTGTGCGTGCGTGCGTGTGTGTGTGTGTGTGTATGTGTTTGTGTGTGTGTTTGTGCGTTTGGGTTTGTGTGCGTGTTTGTGTGTGTGTTTGTGCGTGTGGGTTTGTGGGTTTGTGTGTGCCCATGTGGGCGACACATCACACAATGAGCTGTACAGTATTTAAACAGGAGCCTGCATCTGCTTCACAGTTTCTCAGTTCACTGGAAACAAGCACATGAACTCAAGATTCAGGAATGACATATCACACTGCGGAGATGGAGGTAATATGATCATATTTCATTGTGTTACATATTGTGCCATAAAATCATAAACGGTCCCACGTTATCCTCTCATGCATATAGATAGATGATGATTGATAATTATATGAGCAGTTTAATATCCACCATAAGTCTTAAGTCTGTAAATGAAAGGTAAACATGATTTTCCTGGCTATCGGTTGTACACAATTAAAAAAAATGTTTTCTGAACAGTCTCAAGTTTTCTTTGTAAATCAAATCAATCAAATGAAAAGGTAGCACTTTCGTGACAAACTTTATTTATTTCAGATCAGTGTAGGCCAATACAAAATTTGTTTTCACAAAAAGCATAGATACTACAGTTGATACGGATACAGGATTTCCCTCAAACATGGTAAAACATTTTTTTAAGAAGAGATTAAGGGTTATTTTAAGTAAGAATAGCTCAAATAAAAACGTGACTTTCACAAGAGATGGCCTATTTAAATTCAAGTTATAATGCACATATCTCTGCGCAGCAACAATAATTATTTGAAATTATTGTTTAAGTTATTATAACGTATTACCAAAGTCATTTGTTTTTAGACGTTTGTTAATCTCATTTTAAAACCATAAAGATATCCAAGTTATTGAACGGATGACAAGTTGGTGCCGAACGCGTGTAAATTCATCACAGTGTCAGAATGAACTAGACGCGACACGCTTCTTTTGTCTCTGTTTTACTGTATTTAGGTCCATACATCAACCAAAATCATACAAATACTGGTGTAAAATTGAATAAAACTCTTTCACACACGTCTCAGTACATTACAGGCCACAGCTTTTAAATCCATAAGAAGAAAACGTCCCGGCAAAAGTGCCGCATCCGCACTGCTGAGAAATGGAACTGCCAAGAATAAAGTAGATATCTTACCTGTTTGTTAAAGTCAAATCATACGTGTCTTGTAATCGCCTTGTGAAGGACGTAAAGCAATAAATAAAGAAAGAGAAAAAGAAAGAAAGATTAAAGAAGCGCAGAGATGATCTGTGCGCGAGCCAACATTCAAACCAATGAGTCAAAGACGAGAGAGAGAGAGAGAGAGAGAGAGAGAGAGAGAGAGAGAGAGAGAGAGAGAGAGAAAGACGTCACACTGAGTGTAATACGAGTTACTCACCACCCACCATCTGATCTCTCGCTCTCCATTCATTCTTGTCGTCATGACCGTTGGAGAACTGCATTGCGTAAACACAAGTAGCCTAATACATAAATAAATACTCAAAGAAAACCCACTCGAAATGGACAGCAAAGCAGAAAAACAGAAAGACAAAAAGAAACACATGACACAACACAATGCGCATTATTCTGTATTTTTCATCCTCTTAAAATATTTTACAAATAAGTTTGTTACATTCGGATTGACACAATTAAACCTTTTATTATTGTAACTATAAATTACATTTTTTTATAAATTTTTCTATAACTTGTTGGGTGAAACGATAGTTAACATGTTTGTAAGATCACTTATTGAAATGTAAATATAATTTTAGGCCCCGTGTGCACCTGAAGGAAACTGTCTGTTAACAACATTAACCTTCACTGAAGGCATCCCAAAAACTGCTTGGAGAGGAGAAGATTATTCTGAGAAAGATTTACACAGTTGTCTAAAGCAATGAAACATCTCATTCTGTCCTAAATGTTCAAATATGTCCCTGTAAATGAATTTCTCTACATTTACATTTAGTCATTAAGCAGATGCTTTTATCCAAAGACCTACAAATGAGGTAAAGCAATTGGAACAACATGAGGACAACAAAAAGTGCAATAAATGGTCTCATATAGCCCACCAAAGTAGACAGAGCTAAGGATTATTTTTGGGGGATAGAAAGAGTAGAAAAGAGATGTGATCACTCAGGTGTTGACGGATGAGATGTGTTTTCAGATGATTCTTAAAGATGGACACAGAATCTGCAGATCATTCCACAAATGTAGAACCGATCCAGATAAGGCGAGAGAGATTTTTTATCTTTTGGGGATGGCACCACTATTGTGCAGTATGTGAAAATGAGCAGACAATGTCATTTCTATTTCACTTCATGATTGAGTCTCGTGCCTGTATTCTTTCTCTACCCTTCCTCCTCCAGGACAGGTTCACGTGTGTATGAATGGAATGCGGCCATGAGCACATGCTGCAGGGCATCTCAACAGAATCTCTCACTATAATGCGCATCATCCGAGGTGTGTTACGGCTCCAGATGAATATGAATAGACAATGAGGAAAGTTTCCAGACTTTGAAGAACATTTAATCCGACAGCAAAATGAAAAGGTGGAGCAACTTTTTGTTCGTTGTTGATTTAGATCCCAAGAATAAAAAACTGTTGAAGTGAACGATTAGCACCACCCGAATTCAACGAATCTGAAAGCACATTAAAAAACTAAAAAAGAAAAACAAGACAAAAAAATAGACAGGTCAATCTTTTCAATCCACTACTTTAAATCCAGGCCTCAAACAGCCTGAATCAAACTATGAGATGCAATCATCAATTTGTTTTTGCATTTAATATCTTTTAACATCCATTTAAGCATTTCCTGAAGATAAATTATAACTTTTCATTCGTCCAACGAAAAAATCCTATGAACGAGATTCTGTTCACCAAATCAAATGAAAATACAACATGAATCCATTCGTATAAATGTGTATACAACTATACATTTAGTTAATATTATGTCATAAAATATAATTATAAAATGAATTATCTGCATTTTTATTCTTTTGTTATCTTAATCTGTTATCTTTCAATTATGTTTATTGAAAAGTTGACAAAAATTACTTACAAAAAATGCTTTAAAAAAGTACCGTCTTTAAGAAAAATCTTTGACATCTTCTTGCAATGAATGAACACAAATGCTTTCTAAAGAATGGTCTCCCTGTCCAGATCCACGTTTATATGATCCTGTTGGATATCTGGCACTATTGATGATTCTATAGGGACGTTCAAAGATGTCTGGGTCTTTAATTATAGGTGCGTTTGAAGGAGAGGATAAGGTTCACGGTTTGATCCGGCCTAAGGTTACTCTGTAACTCGAGAGAAGAGGCTGGAAGCTTGACTCATTCTTTGGTATGTAAACACCAGCAGAAAAAAACCAGACTCAACTGCAGGGATGAACGTTTATCGCATGAGACTATAAAGCTCTCATTGTGCACTCGTGCAGATAGTTCCCAATGAATGACGTGAATCTGCACTGTGTATTTCATTTAGTTTTATGAACACTGTGCAGATATTCAAAACCATGTGGTGTCAACCCAATAACAACACAAATGCTGCAAGGTCAGTAAAGTTTGGATTGCTACGGATCAGTGTCAAAAACCCATCAAATCAAAACCAAAGGTGTCAATATGGTTATGTATTTATTTGTTCAGATAAGGGCTCCAAGATATATTGATATTATAATAATACCACTGTTTGCGATAACTGAATCAATTTAATTTGGGCTGTCAAATGATTAATCGCAATTAATCGCATCCAAAATAAAAGTCAGTTTTACATAATTTATGTCTGTGTTCTGTGCATATTTATTATACTTATAAAATAAATTTATTTATTTTATTTATAAAAGCATACACGTACACACACATGTAAACATATTTAGGAAACGTTTACATGTATTTATTTATATTTATCAATAATTGAAATTACAATTAATTCATTCAATTATTTTTTATATTTTTCTTAAATATATGTATGTATGTGTAAGTGTTTATAAATAAAAAAATATTATGCAGAGAACACAGACATGTATTATATTAAGACAAACTTTTATTCTGGATGTGATTAATCGCGATTAATCATTTGAGTGCCCTAATTTGAATACCTCAAAGTTATGTATGTTTTGGCAGCCGAAACGCCAGATATATATTGTAAAGTAAAAATCTCATTCTCCCAAAATTACGGTTTCCGGTTTAATTGTGAATTTGCAGTCTTTCTCTGTAATTCGACCTTTTTGACCATATTTAAAAAACAGGTGAAAAATCTGCAAAAATAATCCAGTAAAATGTTGTAAAATTACAGTTTTCTACATAATATGTTAAAAATCTGCACAAAAAACAAACAATAAAATCCTGTAAACGACCCCCGTTTGATGGCATTTTAACATTTTTTTGTTTCATGTTTTTATGTGCTGTTTTTATAGCATGCATGAACTGTGCAAAGACGTATCTTGGTTGTATAATTTTCAGTTTTAAATATAATATATTTTATAAACATCAAAAATCGTGCAGTCTAGGTATTGATGTTGATATCATGTATATATATGCATATCAACTGAACGAAACTGAATGATACTTAAATACTTATTCCAAAATAAAACTTGCAACATGCAGCTTTTCGGAAAAACCCGATTTTTTCCAGAGAGGGGGCGAGCTGACACAAACATGAGGATTCTGACATCAGTGAAATGTTTAATTACAAAGACACACAGTGACAAAATAAGACAAATATCAGTAACAGTGTGAAATCAGCTTGACAACTGTTGACAACACGAGCCACAGACGCTGGAACGCTGTCCATCTCTCATAAAACAGCTTGAATTTAAATGAGACGGCACACGCCAACTGAGGAAAAACAGACATATTAAAATATGCCATTAGATTCATATGAACAACCGTGGACTGTGAGGGCAGTATGTACACAGAAAAGCCAATATATACCAATATTTACAATGTGGAGGGGCAGAGAGAAATTACTTACAACAGTAAGACCTTCATTAGGAGTTTCATCACTCGCTTTATTTAGATATTTGATAGAAAAGCAAATTCAGATTTATGAAAATACGATTCTCTGATGAACTCGTCTGTCATAAAGGCAAAGTCGATTCTTTGACCCGAAGGTTATTGGCACTAACATTTACAAAACAGATAATTAAAGCGAAACCTGAAAACGTGACATGACAAGGTTTGTGGAAATCACGGCAGATTAAATCACACGTCATTCTGTGGGATTTCAGATTCAGGCGAGTGTGTTCGTGACCGAATGCATCATCAACCTCCGGCAGCTGACCTGACTTTTAATGGCAAGTCGTTTCAACTTAATTCTCACTCATAAACACAGCGGAAGGGCTGTAACCTGTCTGACTTCAGTGTGTGTGTGTCATAATCTGCACACACAGTTCTTCAACTCGAAACTGGAATCCACATTATGTGACGCGCACAATTAATAATTCAACTCCTGACAAATTACAGCTGATATTTCACCCTTAAATCTAAAGGCTAACAAAAACGTTTGAATTTCAATTTTTTTCGAAATGTATTTATTTTATAATGAAAACCCTGGTCGTTTTTTTTATGAGCGTCGCCCCGATTATGTTTCCAAAAAACACTCCAGACTACAGTATTTATAAATTAAGTGCTATAAAAAAGTATAAACTAAAACTGAAAAACATAAATACTGTACAAAAAGTTTTTTGTCATAATAACTATTATATGGAATGTCATTGCTGTTCTTTTACATCATGTGGTGAAGTCTTTTTTTATACATAGAAATAATAAAGTGATAGTGTGTAAATCTGATTGTGGATTATTGGAGATATAGTTGCGTGTGTATGTGTGTATTTTAGAGTTTTGTAGGTATTTTTGCTTCATATTGCACATCGGTTACTAAAGATAGACTCTCGCCTGCCCTGTACAGCACAACAGAGAGGTTTAACATCTTCCTTCTCGAATGAGATCACAGTCTGTAAGGACCAGCAGTCGATCACTGGAACCATAAGTGGCGGACCGTTCACACCGTTTCCCACAATCCTCTCCGTCTCATGTGACGCATTTCAAACCTTCTCTCCAGCCAACTGAATAAGTATTTTTCACGCAAAAATGTCCATTTTCTTTCTTCCTTTTATCCTTCACCTGTCCCCGCATTTTCTTTCTCTTGCGACTCGACGGTCTTCTCCTCCGCGAGGGGTTTTCAACTTAACTCTTTTTTTCGAAAGTTGAGTTTCAACACGATATATAAAAGCGCCCACAGAGGAACACCACACGGCAAGCGAGATCGATTTCTCACAACAAGAAACAAAGTGGCGGAAAGCTCTGACCCAAACGAACACCCCGTTTTTCACACCTTGCACGCCCGTCCACAATGCAAAAGAGAACAGGAAGGGGCGGGGCTTCAGGGGGAAGTGCGTGGGCAAGTCCAGCGGCTTGCGTGGAGGGGCGGGGCATTATCACACGCGCCACAACAGCAAGTGGTTTGTGCTGTCATCCCGCCCCACCGTCTCGCTGCTATTGGTTAGCCTGAAATCTTCATAGCCATCGCCGCCGCTGATCACAAGCAGGTTGGATTTGACGGGCGTGAGCGTTGACGCGCGCCGCCGGGCCGAGTCGCGTCTCTGCAATCCTCCACCGCCGCTCTCAGAGTTGTTCTGTGTGGAGTTCACTACAATAAAACAAGACAGCACACGTCACATGACCATGTGTTAACCAAACAGCGGTAAAGCAACACAGTGCAGGAAGAGAGAACCAGACCTGCGTCTGACGGCAGCGGGAAGTTAAGATCGAAGCCATCTGGCAGCTCGATGCACGTGAGGAAGCGGACGTGACCGGTGTGACCGTGAGCAGAGCCCATCGGGACGAGGGGAGACCGCACAGAGCCCGGTCCGGTGCTGGATGACACGGGCGGGATGGCCAGCGTCAGAACGACCCCGGCGCTGGTGCCGATCCATAGCAGGTCCTTACACGCCAGCAGAGCCGTGATCCGCAAGCAAGCTGCTTTGTGCTGCCGAATAATAGCATCGGAACCTACGAGGAAAAATGACACGGGTGTGTTATCTTATATTGGTGGAGCTCTGATTAAGACCTATTCCAGAAACAAGACCCATATACAATCTCGTTGGATGAGCAATGATAAAAGCTGTACCTGTGACCACAGAACGACTTCTTAAATATAGCGGAAGCCAATAAAATAGATTTGTACAGTTTTATGTAAAAAACTAAAGGACCCAAATGTTAATGACATCATGCACGTGACAGGGTCACGCTAAGGGTCAGATGACATCACACACTAATGCAACTGTGTGTTAGAATGAATGCGACTCGTCAGTACCTGCGAGCATCTTGTGTACGGCAGGTGCCACATCGACCTCCGTCAGGCTCTCGTAGGTGGAGGCGTGATACAGTCGCACCTGAGCACTGCCCTGTAATGCCATCCACACGCCCTTCCCATAATTCACAATACTGGTGACGCAGCGTGCGCTGTCCTGACCCACTTGGAATGAATGCTTTTGCAAAACAGGAAGTGAAAATAGCAATAATTACAGTTAAACCTTAATGACATCATCACTGTTAAACAATGAGTATCAAACGTAATGTACATGCATACTTGTACACTAGGACTGAGGAGTCTAATCAGACATTTGCACATCTCACCTCTTGTGTTAAAGTGCTGGGGTTGACAATAAGAACACGGTTTTGACATCCACACCACAGCTTTCCGGCCACGGGAACCATTTTGGTCACAGGTCCACTTGAAGAGCCCAAACATAGCGTTTGTGAACTCTGAGGATCCCAGAAACTTCCTGCGACAGAGACGAACATTTCTTATGAATAAAACGTCGTAATACTTCAGATGTTTGGCTTGAAACGACTGAATCCGTGTGTACCTGCTTCCCTCTGATAAACAATCACCTCCCCATTTGCCAAGGACACGAAAACATTGTTGTCAAGATACCTGGAAAGACAAAGAAAAAAGATGTCTCCAAGTTGATGCTGTATGGATTACCATTACGACGGATCAACGAGCGAGTGGCTGCTTACAGGATACAGAGAATAGAAGCGGAATGCTGCATCTTCATACTGTTCTTTCTGTTCCTGATGTTGTCTGATGATTGATATACATGGATGCTGAAAAACACACACAAAACAATCACGTTGCGAACTTCATTATGCTCATTAAACGTTGTCTTTTTCATAAACGGGGCACAAAAAATAATCACAAAATTAGAGTGCAGATAAAGTAAACACAGACCTTAAATACATAGGTTGTATATTAAGAGCAGCTATACAGTAGATCTGTCCCAATATTAGATTTTCACTACACAATTATCATGCCCCAAAAAATCAAGACAACAATATTATACCTATAAATATAGACATAAATGATAAAAAATGCTATGAGTCAAATTCATCTTTAATTTTAGACAATAAATCACTAGATTTACACCAGATTTATAATCTTAAGAATCATATACAAGATTTATAATCCTATAATAAGTGAGTGAGTGAGTGAGTGAGAGATAGAGAGTGAATGAGAGAGTGAGTGATAGAGAATGAGAGAGTGAATGAGAGAGTGAGTGAGAGAGAGTAAGTGAGTGAGAGATAGAGAGTGAGAGAGAGAGAGTGAATGAGAGAGTGAGTGATAGAGAGAGAGTGAATGAGAGAGTGAGTGATAGAGAGTGAGAGAGTGAATGAGAGAGTGAGTGAGAGAGAGAGAGAGAGAGAGAGTGAGAGAGAGAGAGTGAATGAGAGAGTGAGTGAGAGAGAGAGAGTGAATGAGAGAGTGAGTGATAGAGAGTGAGAGAGTGAATGAGAGAGTGAGTGAGAGAGAGAGAGAGAGAGAGAGAGAGAGAGAGAGAGAGAGAGAGAGTGAGAGTGATGAAGGTCACCTGAGGTGAGACTGTGCGTTCATGAGGTTGCATCATCACAAGCTATTCCAGTTCAACTCTTAATTAAACTCATGGGCATCAGATACTGTCCAAACAAACTTTCCATTACAACATCTATTAATCATATTACATAACCTTAGAGGGGTCATATGACGAGGATAAAACGTATAATATGGTTTGTTTTAGAAGTAATGTAATGTGTTTACACGATTTAAGGTTAAAAAACGCTGTATTTTCCACATGCATGTTTGTATCTCCTCTTTGCCCCGCCACTCTGAAACACCAGGTCTTTTTTCGAAGCTCATCACTCTGAAAAGCGAGGTGTGCGATGATTGGCCAGTTAACCAGTGCGTAGTGATTGGTCGAATACGTAGATGTAACGCCTCTTACCATATTAGGAAGATCGGGATCCACAGCAATTGTACTTACTGGTGCACCCACCTTACTTGCGTATACATTTGGGTGGTCTTAGTCAAATTAGACCACCAACTGAAGTAGATTTGTGGGGGTGTGGTTACACGAGGAGTTTCAGGCAGGTCTGGGTGAGCATTCGCTTTTAGATAGAATGCATCTTTTGTTCCCAAACTTTCATTTGTGCAATTTCACTTTTCTAATACATGCATGGGCAACATATAACACACCAAAGACACAGAAAAACACATGTTCGCGCAATAGTACCCCTTTATACAAACCTTAAATCCTTAAATGTTCTTACATTCAAAGTTCAATGATAAAATCATGAAATAAAGCTTGTGACTTGCTTAAATAACAGACTTGATTTTGGATTTTTGGATCTGTTTTGGCAAATAAACTCTTAATATGTACACAAAAATAACTTAAAATAAATTATGCAAATCATAAATACTATTACGGCAGGCAGTTTTGCAGAGCAGAATCTCATTGAGCCACATGATAAAATGGCCAACTTTACAGCACACAAAAATATGTTTACAGCCTGATACAAAAAATCATTTTGGTCTATATAGGTAAACTTCATGACAACTGTGAGGAGGATGAATTGTAACTCAATCGTTTAGATTATATTAAGCAAATTAGGTGCGTGGCCACTTGAGTGACAAATGGTTTCAGCAACCAGGCATCTCAGCTCGGACCGCGTCCCGCCTCTTTGCCCATTTTCGATTATCTGGGAGTGACGCGCGGCTAAGATGGCGACGGCCGGCTCCGCCTACTCTAGGCTTCGTTTTTACTCTTCACAAACCTTCGGCTGAGATCACGGACACTACATAGATATTTTATACAGTCTATGGACAAAACCAACAGCCCCACTTCAAGTCCATTATACGGAGAAGAACTCTAGAAAGCTTTCCTCAAAA
The DNA here is from genome assembly GCA_008369825.1 of Triplophysa tibetana. Taxonomy (NCBI): domain Eukaryota; kingdom Metazoa; phylum Chordata; class Actinopteri; order Cypriniformes; family Nemacheilidae; genus Triplophysa; species Triplophysa tibetana. The sequence goes on along the minus strand of CM017903.1, from coordinate 22,716,270 downwards.
GCCTCAATTTGTTTTCGTCAGAAAAAATAAACATACGACAGCTTACATGACATGTGGGTGAGTGAATTATCATGAAATTTTAATTTGAAAGTGAACTACTCCTGCCTCTGAACCATCTGTTCTGTTGACTGAGTCATGGCCAAACAGGTGACTAAAAATAACAAAAACCCAAAGCCTTTCACTCACGATGGACGGATCTCAGTCAATTCCCAACAGGTTTCGTTCAGAAGTCGCATCACAGAAGTTCACATCAATGATGTCATAACACCGCAACCAATCACAGACTCACCAGCCGTCCTCGGTTCCCAGCCAAACAGAGCTCTGATAGACCTCTGGGTCGATGCTGAGCAGGTCCTCCAGGCTGGCGCGTGTGAACGACCCTCGACTTGACCTCCGCACGGCCCGGCCGTCCATGGGACTGTCGGCACTGAGCCGAGCAGCCCCGAATGAGCCGGGCACCGGAAACTCCTGCTCCTCCTCAGAGCTGGTGGTCTCAGTGGCCATGTCCTTAGAAACGGCCGCCTCATCATCTGAGAGTAAAGATTGAAACATATTTAAATAACGCGAGAGATCTCAAGACCGAACAGTTAAGGAAAAGGGTTTGAGACTCACTGAAGTTGGACGAGATGGTAGAATGGGAGGCTTGACTCTGTAGTGTGGACGAGGGGCTGGGAGAGTCTTCATCATCCGTGTCATCGCTGTCGAAGGGTACGAGCTCCGCCGGTGGAGCCGCGGGGTGCTCGCTGAGCTCTAGAGATGAGCCGGAGATGGAGATGTGCAGCTGGGGTTGTGCGGAGGCTGTGGTGCTCGAGTCCGCCGGGACAGATGGAGCAGAATTGACAATACGTTCTCTGCTATGACAAACAGAGAAGATTTACAGAGTCAAGTTTCTTCTCGTTTCATTTTTATATGTGTACTGTAATGTATACTCTATTTATACGACAGTAATGCTCTTATAATAACACAGTACAAAAGCAAAATCAATGATATTTATTATACTACTTGCACAAACTGTATCTTCACCATGCACACTCTACGTTATTTATGCTACTTTACATATCTATACTCTTTCTAAATGTATTTTTTATATATTTCTATAGCATTGTTTTATGCAGGCTGCATCACGACGAAACCACACAAACTGTGCATGTGAACAGTGTGTGTGATCCAATACTGAAAATCTGGAATATTCTGATGAGCTGATTATAAATTGTCAATACTTTCAAAGCATTTATTTATTTTAAATAGGGCTGTTCAATGATTAATCGCATCCAGAAAGTTTGTGTTTACATAATAATATGTGTCTCTGCACTCTGTGTATTTATTTTGTATTTATAAACACATACACGTACATTAAGGATATACTATTTATATATTAATATTTATATAATTTTTATATAACTTTTTATATTTCCTTATGTTTGCAGTAACACTTAACAATAAGGTGCTATGTTCAATAGATATATAAATTATTAATGCATTGTATAAACAATGAACAATTTCGTTTTTCAGCATTTTTTAATTCTCAATATTAGTCAATGTCAATACAGTTATTCATGTTAGTTCATGGGGCATTAACTAATGTGAAAAAACACAACATTTGATTTTAAAAGTGTTTTAGTAAATGCTGAAATTAACATGAACTGAGATGAATAAATACTGTAGAAGAATTGATCATCGGTAGATCATGTTAGCTGATGCATTAACTATCGTGAAACAAACAGCACCTTATTGTAAAGTGTTACAATATATACACATGTATTTGTACGTGTTTATTAATACATAAATTAATATGCACAGTGCACTAGGAATGTAACGATTCACCGTGAGGCGGTTGAAAATCGATTATAATATGTGACGAATTAATTCGGTTGAGACGTCATAAAAATCGCAGTACATGTTGTGAACAGCAGGGGCCGCTGTTTTTCTGCAAACTTGGTAAACGTGGATATGCTGATATTTCTTAAAAAAGTAAAAGTTGGGAAATGCACAGACAAAGTCTTTTGTATTTTTCATTTGATTCGGAATTACATTTAAATTTATATTAAATTTGTTTTAAAACTGCAATTTAGTTTAGTTATTTGACATAAAATATATTTTTATTTTACAAAGATTTGTGCAGCATTAGAGAAATAATAAAAGGGCAGTTGTTTGTTTTAAAATTTCCTCAACTCATCCTGTGAAAATATTGTGATTAAATCTCATCTTGAGATCAGAATCGTTACATCCCTACAGTGCCCAGACACACGTATGATATAAACACAAACTTTTTGTTCTGGATGTCATTAATCCCAATTAATTGTTTAACAGCCCTTGTTTATAAAATGTATTTTCAACATTTATTAAAATAATTAATTAACATATAATTAGTTAAAGCAGAGTAAACTAAGATGAATAAACAGTTGTATTTGTATTAGCTAACATTAACAAATATATGTAAATGTATGTAATATATTGCACATTGTTTCCTCATGTTATCAAATGCATAAACTAATGTTATTGTAGTGCTACTGTAACAATATGTCACACATTACAACTGAGTCCCAAGGTGCTCATCATCACAGTTAATGAATTATTACTTGTGTTTACCAGAGAATCTTTCTCAACTCTGTCTTATAAACAGCGAGTCTCTCTCACCTGTTTTTAAGTCCCGGCACGGCTGCGATGCAGATGATGCGTGCGGAGCAGACGGCGATGCAGGCCTCCACAGTGGGCTCGTCTCTGATGTTCAGTAAACACACCTGACCCACGTATCCGTCGCTGTTACACACCCACACTTCATACGTGTTCTCAGGACAGCTGTGACTGGGGGAGGCGCAGGAGAACTGCATCCCGCTGCGGGTCTTCATGATGGGGATGGCCTTCAGGAACTCAGGGTCCCACTGGTCCTTGTTCATAGCTGGAGAGAAGATGGAGACAATAAACATGTAAAATGCGAGTTGGAGTTTTCATGAGTACGGGGATTTATTGAGATTTCATTTTTCAGGATTATGCATTATAGCAAACAGAAAAAAATACATTTGTTGGGTTGTGTTTTAAGTGCTTCATGACATGCATGGTATTTTATGTCTCGTGTAAATGGCGCTAACAAGAACAGAATGCGAATATACTTTACATCTGTTGCTCCGTGTGAAAATTGCTATGAGAATGAATACTAGAGTATGTATAAGCGGTCAAGTGCTCACCGAGTTTCTTTTTGGCCTCCTCAAAAGCTTGTTCAAAGTTACTGCGAGCGTCAGGGCTGCTGAACTCAAAGATGAATGTGTTCTCGGCCGACGCTGTGGTCAGCTCCAGTTTAGTGGGTAATAACGTCATACTAAAGGCCAGAGACTGTTTCTCTGACAAGTCACGGTGAACCGCAGCCATGAGATCCTTTATCACATCATCCAAACTCTTGAGGAAAAAGATACAGGGGGAAAGTTTTAACAGAACTTTAATTTAGCCTTCTCGATATAAAACACCAAAAATATTCAAGTTTTCAGAAAAAGACAAATCATCTTTAAAAACTCCCATATTATCCAAAGGACCATATTTGTATTCCAGATACTTAAAGGTATAGTTCCCTAAAAACTAAATTGATTGACCCTCATGCCTTTTCAAACCTGTATATTTATCTTCTGTGGGAGACAAAAAAGGTATTTTGTTTTGTGTTCTGTTGAAATCACATGAGGTTGATGAAAGAATTAAAAAATCTGTTATCTGCAATAACTGATATCTAAATGGCTCCAATGAGACTTTGCATTATTAATATTGTAATTGTTTAGTAATGACTCGCATCAGAGGCAACAATGAAAAAAAAAAGGACATTTATTACAAACATCTGGATTTAATATAGACACAAACCATTAACAGCATGCAAGAGAAAGAGTCGTTTATTCATCACTGGAGACTGAAATTGAAAACAATTTACTGTGTATAATAAAACAAATTATTTTCGTCAATTAGAATATAAAACCACCTGATGAGGGAAGCTGAGGGTCTCTGAGAGTTTGCTGATCTGTCCGAGGGTGCTGAGATCTTCATCCAAACGGCCGATGGTTTTCTGGATGTTTTCTTTGTTAGAAGCTTGACTAGAACCTGAAGCAGAGATTCAACATTCCCATGATCCTCAGAGCCACACATTAATGTAAACCATGTCATGTTAAATGCGAGAGATATGAAAATACAAATACCTTTAACCACCTCCAAATCATCTAAAGGCAGTTTCCACAGGAACTTATATTTACTTGAGGTGTCAATGACACTAGCAGCAGAATACCTGAAAGTATAAATGTGGTTTTCATACAAGACTACAACCAGAATCGACACTGTGCCCAAAACTTGTTTTGGATGCCGTTTGAAACAACACACATTGGAGGAAGAGCTTTATAAACAAAACAAAGATTGCTAATACAAGGACTTTCCACCAGGTGGCAGTGTGAGACCATATTAAACTGCAGGTTCTGTTACCCGCAGGCCAAAACAGAACAAACAGCTCTGGGGACTGTGGGATTTCTAAAGCAAACATCAGTTTTCCCAGGCCCTCCTCACATCTCTGGACTATTTAAAGACACTCACAGACTCATGGAACTTCTGCGGAGAGATCCGGACTTCCTCTTCAGCGTGGTACAGATGAGCAGGTCACTGAACAGAAAAAGAGAGCGGTCCTTCTTCCCGCCGACCGTTTTCTACGGAAGAGAGAAGGACGGAGATTTAGGGAGGACATCATCTTTGGCAATGAGATCTTATTTTTTAATAACAAGACTTACAGCCTCCACCACCATCTCTTGCCTCAGAAACTTCCTCTGCGGATTCAGGATCTGACAGGAAATGACATCATTAGGGATCGCCTGAGTGCTTTTTGTACTGTGCATGAGGCAAACTTTTGGGCTGACGTTGGCTATTTTTATCTCCCCAATTATAAGATTAATGTACCCTCTATATGTCACCGAATACTTTCTTAAATTTGTCTTAAAAAATAGGAAAACTTTGTGGATTTTCCCTAACACAGTGGGACCAGAGGGGTGTATAAATCAAGTAAATAGGATTGATTTTTAAAAATGAAAGTTAAAAACAGAAGTTTGTGTCTCTCACATGTTCGACACCCTCTATATGAGCTTCGATCTCCTGCATGACGCGCGTCTCTTTCTCCAGTTCTTCTGCGTTGTGTCGGCCTTTGTTGATTCTTTCTGCCAGTCGTTTGATGTTCCTCTGAGCGTCCAGCAGAAACGTGTAGTCCGGGTGCTCTTCAGATGTGTGTTTTAGAAGATCCTGAAGCAAACGCACACACAGATTTGTTGAAAACTCACTGACATACCATTACGATGCACTTGTTAAGGATACAATGTAACAAACAGCGTTTCATTTGTAGCACAGCTCTATCACACCCAAAACAAGGCTGATATGTTCAACACAGCAAAATATCCGAAAACGTGTGATAAAATGAAAACAATGATGGAAAATGAAGGTGAGAATAACCTTGACCAGCAGCTCGTATCGTGGGATCCGCTGGACGGGTTTAATCATCAGATCGCCCAGGGCCTGTTTCTCTTTATTCTCACGCATGCTTTGCTGAAGAGGAAAGAGAGAGAATAACAGAGAACGAGAGAGAACACAAACAAAACAGAGCAACGTTTAGACGTACAAGTGGACCTTATCGTGATTTGTTTGGTTAGACCAGATAACATTCATTTTTAGACTCTGCCACTAGGTGGCAGTAATCCTCAAACTCTTCAGTTCAACTGGACACTAAAACAATTTATCTGTCAACATATGATAATTGATTAGATTTTATAAACATATTTTTTAAAGCTTAAACATTGAAGGGTTTAATGAGCTCATGAAAAACTAATGTGCATGAACGTAAAAGAATGCACCGACATACATCTAAAAACTTCAGAAAAGCAGGTTTGGCCTCCTTGGCGATTCTCACAGCATCTTTGGCGTTCATGAAGTTATCGATGTACGCTGAATAAATATTAGCCAGGATCTCTTTGGAAAACTGTAAAGAGAAAAAAGAGAGAGAGGCATCAGTCAGTTCAGTGGACTGTAGACTCGACGCTCTCAGGTCTTTAGAGGCGGACGGTGAGTGTGGACGGACACTTCACTGATGAAGCTCTTTACAGGACTGTGAGGACAGACAGCTCATCTCACTGCTATGATTCTGTTTTAGTGTAACGTACACAGAGGGATCATTTACACCCTTGACAAACACAAGTTCTGTTTACAAGCCCTAAAATACAGACACACACGTCTTCTCATGGATCCTTTCTTAGTTTCACTTATAAACATACTTGTTTTATACTTTTTAAGATGTGCGGTTGTAATAAACATTTTTTAATTGTATGTTCACACTGAAATGCATGTAAATGTAATATAACAAACATAATTATATTATTTAATGTTTTGTTTGCAGATTGCGATTAAACTTTGTTCATTTTTAGGTGAATTGTCACTTTAATACTGTAAAAGTATAATTTTATTCAAACATCTATATTTTTACTTTTCATGAAGAAAATACATGTGGCTCTTGCCCATTCCCATAACACTGCTATTCGACAGCCAAGGCGCTCTGAAAGGTTTTTATTGCACAATAATAATAAACGTATGTGTAGTATTCAACCCATTTATGGTTTATAAATTCTAATTGCTTTAAATCCGAAGCCATCAACATCATAAAACCACAAAGACTTTTTTCGTTTTTTAAGTTACTACAATAAATGGACCATTAAACCACAAATAAATCATAAAGCAATGGAAACAAAATTACATTCATTTAATATGACAGGATCAGGACCCAAATCCACTCAGATCCTCAAACAAATGCTTGTAAATCAGAATTATGGGTTTTAAATGAGTGCATTAGCGTGTCAACTCATTGAGTCAGAGCATGTGAAAATCATTGATTCAACATGTGAAGCTGACAGAAACGTCTAAACAACATGAAGTGATGGAGTAGATAACACATCACACAATTGAATTCTGAAATTCCTTCGCCACATTTTGTTTGCAGTTAAATGTAACATTTCCAATACTATTGAATTCATCTAAAGAGGAAGTTACAAATCACTGATGTATGAATGACATCATCATTGAGAAACATTGGCGTTAATGTGAAAACAGCGGGGAAGGCACACACCTAAATTTCACGAGGGTGGCCAATCACCCCGTGATTTTCTGTAGGCCTAATACGACTTTCAGATGGATGACATCATTATAAACTTTTATTATGAGTTAATGTGAAAATGGTCTGGCATGCGCACCACATGGGCGTCTCATGATTAAACAAAATTCAACGATTGGTTGGTGAGGGAGGGCTGTTAAATTTCTCCATTAAGTAATACACAGTTAAAGTCCATGAATGTTCTCGGCTAGCCATGTGAAAACACACTATGAGCTATTTCTTCATCACTTCATGCGTTATTCATACATGCAGTGCGGTTATTTCTCTGATCTCCGATGGAGGTAAATAAAGCCACAAACTCACGGATTGCACAAGCAGATGTCCGACGGTCTGTCTGTCATGCCATTGGTTGACGCAGTCCAGCACCTGATCCAGAAACTGTTCATGATGTTCCAGGATCTCTGGGATCTGGTAGAACATCTCATCCACCAGAGACGGGTCACAGAGAGGAGTGTTCTCCGGATGCTTCAGGGGCTTCATGTAGCCCTGAGGTGAAGAAGAACAGATGAGAGTTCACGTGGGTTGAAAAGAGAAAGTTCAATGATGGATGAAGGGAACAGATGTGTTTCAAACTCATACTATAGTCAAAGCACCGAAGATATCCAAAAACATGGTGTTATAATAATATGTGCAATCAGACCAGTACCAGGCACACGCTGTTAGCAAATATCAGTGTTTGTCAGCCCGTCGGGTTCTGTTTCTGTTTTGACTAAAGAACATCTGGCCGATGTTCCTCGGGCGCTTCGAACGTGCCAGCAGACACGTCACTGCAATGATAAACCTCCTCGTCTTTCATCCGCCCATCATGCACATCTACACACCTTTTCAACAGCCTCCCCATCTACACCCCGAGCATGTTTAACCAGAGCTTGTGTTTTCCATACATGTAGCTCCGTCGATCGGTCGAACTGCGTTTATGAGCAACGATGCTGCCTGGAACACAATCATTAAGCCTTAAAGATAACCCGCTTCAGAACTGTGCCGTACATAATAGGGGCCGTTTTGAGTGCGCATGATGTTTTAGTCCACGGCTGGTTCACCTTGTCGCCATGGCAACCTTCCATCAGCCTCTGTGCAGCTGGAATAGGACGTCGTGAGTCAGAAGCGATGGGAAGAGATGACTCGTCTCTTATTAATCTCTAAAGTGGCCCTTGTGATTTGCTGTGAGTAACATCATGTTCTCATTGTTCTCCAGGAACTTAAAACCAACAGACCGGGAGACACGCTCATCTAAATGTGTTATTGAAATAATCCTTGGCGGATTAAATTCAGTTAAATAGATATTATTGATATGTTTAAAATTGTGTGCGTTGGGTGACCCGGGTTCAATTCCTGTCTCGTTTTCCTGTACCGAACCAACAAACAAAGGCAAAAACGCCAGGTTTATTCTTAAAAAATGTGTTTGTGTGTGCTTTTTATACCTGAATGAGTGTGCGCAGAGATTCAACGTAAGACTGTTCGGTGTCCACTAGAGTCCTCATTACATGTTTTCTCATGTCCTGTAAAGAGAAACAATTAAATAAGACTCAATACAAAATCAAGCAGTTTTTACGTTGCTAAGTGATGAACAATATTATATTTTAAAAACAAATAAAACTTTGTTTATGTGTGGCATAATTATTTACCAAACCTTCTTAAGTTCTTCTCATACATGCATGTAATTTAGCATTAATTAAATTCTCTCTCTCTTTCTCTCGCACACGCACACACTATAATGAGACTCTAATCAAAATAAGAATTTCCTGTTTACTGGACTGTGTCAGCCCAGCGAGCCACATATGTGTATGTTTCCTCGTACAGTATGAGATGATAAATAACAACAGTGAGTCAGGCCGGAGCAACACACTCATCTGTACAAACACTGAGCGACAGAGATTTCAAGAGAAAGAAAGAAACAGATTGAAAGAGACATCCTGTATGTTTCACACTTAGTGTTGATAATGGGCACCCAGTGTCCTCTGGTATATCAGTTCTTTTCAGAAATGACCAGCTCACACATACAGAAAGACAGAGAATGAGAGCACGTCACATCCAGCAAACGGAGGGCTGAACATGCCACTCAGTCACGTATTCCAAACACAAAGTAAAAGATGCACTTCTGCATCGTTCCCTCTTTAGTTACCAAAACTCCAAGGAAGATTTGAAGAGTTTATCTTAAAAACAAGGTTGACATCATCTTATCAGACATTACTGTTAGAAAATCAATTTTAGGAGCTATCGAAAAAATACATTTAGGACATTTATCTGGAGATAATTTGGCGAAACACAGCAAGGACTATCAAGTGGTGTATCTGAAGTATGCCACTGAATCACGAAGCTTTTCACTCACACAAATCATGACTATGTTTATGCTTAAAAAGGAAAGACATTTTTTGAGACTTGGTCCTAAATATAGCATGCTCATAAAAATGCATCTAGACTAAAATATTCTCAACAGGGGGGAGAAATGTGTCACTGTGACCACCAGCAGAATGGCATTTTAAAAGCAGCGTGCGACTGTTTGTGTGGGAGCGATGAATTATTCGAACCATTTGTTTAAAACATCAATAAAAGCTGTGAACTGTTTCGCCAGCTGGCTTACATAATGTGAAAAGGTGCCTGGTGTACTCAAAGTCCTTCTGCTCCTGATGCATTATGGGTCGTCAGCGTCCTAATATTGGAATCATATGATGGAGCAGGAACCTTCAAATGTATTTCTAAGATAAAGTGAGGCGGTGCGACTTGATAAAAGAAAAAGAACCTGAACCTCATCACACACACCAATAATAAGCTAATCTTAATGGAAACTTATGCATCAGCCAAACACAACAATTTCAAACTGAGAAACACAAAACAAATGCATTTCACGAGCAAAGAAAGACAAATGTATGACAATAAAGAAAGCATAAGGAGAAGATGGAGAAAAACGCAAACATAATTAATAATAGGACTTAGAAACATGGTAAAAAATACCCCCATATTCCAGCGTGACCCAAAATGACCCGGGTGTATTTTTAGGGAATGAGGTCATAGTCTAAAGGTCGTGTTTGAGGCTGACTGAGGTTTATGCTTGATATTCCCTGGCAGTGTGAAGCAGGGCTCTGTTTTAGTTATGAGAAGATCTCATTTCTTTCGAAACCCCGCTCTGCTAGAGATTTAAGGTACGCTGTGCTCTTTAGCCAAACACAGTATTTCTGCCAACCTCGGTTTCAAGAAAGTTTCACCACGTAATGAAGGACTGCATGAAACCCGGTCGGCGAGTTCACCTCAGCAAACAAACCGATACTGATCTAATCAGAAATGGTCATCGGATGATCATCACAATAAGACACGGGTGCTCTGCGCTTCTGCTCAAGAAAACCGCCGAAAAAACAATTGCGTCTATATTTTAGACAAAAGTCGAATTAATCAGTGAATCTTTCTGATTTAAAGGAACCTTCACCGAAAAACGAAAATCTTATTTCTTCTTGCCTCTCATCATGTGCAAGTTTTGACACGAAGACCATGACGTTATCCATGTGCCACCATAATTGAATTTAGCGGACAGATCTGCTTGTTTACGTTTTCATTTGACTACATAAGCTCAGACTAGGAGTTATTTTTCCACATACGATTTCAGAAGACCCAATGAATTAATTGTTGTGCAGATAAGAAGATAACAACGGCATAGTGACACGGTTAAATGACTCCTTTGTGTTCATCGTAATTAAGAAAGAATTCAAATGATTGGGCAAACAACATCTTTAATATCAATCTGGCACTGACCTGAGTCTGAACCACATGACAACATGTAGTTAAAGATATATGGTCTATTAATAATGAACACTCCTGGCCCATATAGAAATATATTGTTTTGTCTGAACGTGGCACAGCAGCTGCAGCACAAGCTCTGACATGTTATAAGGTAATGGTGGCATTTAAATGCGGGGGCGACAAGAATGGGATTCTCATACCAACGCCTGCAAAAACACAATTCGACCATCAACACTGCGAATATCGAAATGGAGAAACTGTGGAGGGAATTGAAAAAGCAACAGGCTAGTTGCCTAGCACCGCACATCATTTTCATCCCGCCTCCACCGTCGTCACCGTGTGATGAGTGTCCTTAACTCTCTGTCACCAGAGCCGAAGCCACACACCCATCATCATTTATGAAGCTCCATCCTTCCTAACGTTGCCACAGCAACAGGTTTTCCTTAACCGGCTTTCGGAGAAAAACTTCTCCTGTGGTGATCTATAGAATACCAGTAGGCAGTATTTATTCACTAAAGAAACACTAAAGAAATCTGAGTCTCGAAGTACAGTCTTTTTCAAACTACTTGGCTTTCTCCAGACATCACCATTTCCCGCAGACCTGGACATTTTAACTCTGCTCATAAGAGAGATTTTCAAAGTGAAGCTTGGATTTTAAAAATCATAAAAATCTGTGCCACATGTTGAATGCCAGCTCGGCTTGGTTCTTCCAACAGCAGGTCAGAGGATCACAGCAAACTGTCTATTTTTGGCAGAGGAAAACATTCATGAGCATTAAACGGTCTGAGAAAGCGTATCGCAGACGAAAACATAGCCAAACATGAGCAGAAAACAATAGAAGAGAGGGAAATTACAGACAGGAATATATGAGAACGATAGGTCATTTTGACAGAACATTACAATACAGAATACCACTTATTCGCTTCAGCAGAACACAGACTTCACCTAAAGGTAAACATTCTTCATTTATTCATCCTCATGTCATTCCAAACCTGTACGAGTGTCTTTCTTCCGCAAAACACAAAAGAAGATATTTTGAAGAATGTGGATGATCAAACAACATTGAACATTGACTTCCGTTGTATGAACACAAAACATTTCTCGAAATATCTTCTTTCCGAAGAAATAATTTCCAAATGACGTAAGAGATGAAATAATTTGTATTTCTGGATAAACGGAGAAGTAGGTTGAACCTGTGCCATATGTGAGGTATAAGACGTTCTTATATCCCCCTCCCCCCACAGACAGGAAAATCCTCAATGTGTCCATACATAATCCAAAAACAGAGTTAGGTTTAAAGAGAAAAATTGAAGCCTTTGGAAGGGCTTTGACACACATACAACAGGTACAGAGCAGGTGAAGATGAGACTCTCTGTCTTTCTCTATCTCTCTCTCTCAAGGTGATGTCTCTGTCTAATCTCATGATTCAACCGGGTACGTATTTAGTCCCCTAATTCTATTCGTGTTAAGATGATAACCTGCCACAGAAAAGAGAAAGAGAGACATAAACTTTACTAAACAACACTCGCATACATCCTCTGCACCTATTCTGAAAGTCTATCAATGATACAAATATACAGTACAATGAACAGACACAGTCTGTTCACAACACAAGTAGAAGTGTTGATGACTGGTCCTGAAGACGTTAAAAGCTCTTGGTGATGCACTAACAGAGAACACAAACATGTGTAACAGGTAAACACCAAGCGTGTTTCTGTGAGGCTCGTACCTCAGCGCCGGTCTGAGGATTGCCCGTGCCTCCCCCAACCCCGTTTCCATTGGGCTCTGTGGTGGACCTGTGGCTCGTCTCATCACCCGGCCCACCTCCGCCTCCATCATCACTGGTACCCTCCCCGCTCTCCTGCATCTCCTCCAGAGCGATGCTGAACTGGGCGAGGGTCCGTACCATCTGCAGCATGCGACACGTGATCCTCGCCCCTCAGGTGACTGCGTCTGCGGACACCAACTGCGCACGACACCCCCCACCCTAAGCAACCCCTCCGACAGCTCTATCGCCCGCGCCAGGAGACGCGCAACAGGCTGACGCGAGTGAAATGATGTAATCGCAAAAAAACGTCAGAGGTTTAATTCCAGTGTTGAATAAAATTTGCAGCGTCTCACCCCTTACCAAAGCTACATCTGACAGACGGTGAAGAGAGAAGTAGTGATACAGCAGAGAGAGAGAGAGAGACCAGCTCAAAACAGCTCGCCGACAGCACTGAGCCGAGAAGCTCAGAGAGAGCTGACCAATCGAAGGCAGATCCTGCCCTGGCAAATAGGATTGGCTCAGGCTGGTGAGGATGTCAACACTTTAGAGAAGAGGCGTGGCTGTTTGTTGCTATAGCAACGAGGAAGGCACTTGAGTGACTGACAGCCGGTTCATTATATGGACAGAAAAGAAGAGAGATCTTGAAAAGGCATACAAAAAGGCCAACAAAAAAAAACTTTTCGAAAGAACAATACACATCCAACAACCTGCGGAAGACATTTATAAATGATGAGGTACTTTTTCAATTAGATATATTTATCTTTTTATCAATGCACAGTGCACAGACGACATGTTAAAAGTTCTTTCATTTTTAAGTCACTTTCAACAAAATGAAGTCTGCTAAATTAATAAATGTAAAGTAAAATCTTACAACGCTGTTAAAGGAAATGAACCGTTTCTCTAAAAGTGCAGGAGCAGATTCTCATTGTTTCTGTATTTCTCTCTTTTCACACGCTCTCTCTCTCTCGCATTTTATCCCTGTCTGACTATTTTTAGCGAGAGGGTTTCAGCATGTTTTAGGAGACATAGCAGCGAGCAAATTTGAGTTGATGCATTATTAAGGATCGAGACGCTTCATCTCCTCCATCAGAAGAACACCGTAGAGAAAGTGCCTCCGTTTTTTCAATGTGAAAAAGCAGAAGCTCTTGCTAACCACACACGCACATCTATTTACCTACGAGTTTTGTCATTTCTCTGTTAGTTGTCTGCTGCTGAAGGACACGCCGCCAGCGACTGTCAGATAACTCAAAAAGGTGCATCTTTCAGACTTTACTGAATGGTCATGTGATGCAGGTTATGTGGCTTTTATCCGGTCAATCTACGTTCCTACTCTCAACTATGGTCATGAGCTGTGGGTCATGACCGAAAGGACAAGATCCCGGATACAGGCGGCCGAAATGAGCTTTCTCCGCAGGGTGGCTGGGCGATCCCTTATAGATAGGGTGAGAAGCTCGGTCACTCGGGAGGAGCTCAGAGTAGATCCGCTGCTCCTCCACATCGAGAGGGGCCAGCTGAGGTGGCTCGGGCATCTTTTCCGGATGCCCCCTGGACGCCTTCCCGGGAAGGTGTTCCGGGCATGTCCCACCGGGAGGAGACCCCGGGGAAGACCTTGGACACGCTGGAGGGACTGTGTCTCCCGGCTGGCCTGGGAACGCCTCGGTTTCCCCCCGGAAGAGCTGGAGGAAGTGTCTAGGCAGAGGGAAGTCTGCGCATCCCTGCTTAGACTGCTGCCCCCGCGACCCGGCCCCGGATAAGCCGAAGAAGATGGATGGATGGACTTACATTTATTAACATAGCGAAGCATCTTTTATAAAAAAAATTAAATGCAGTATAGCGTCACTAAACTCCACCCTCTCGCGATGAATTGGTGGAAAGCATCAGCGATTAAGTTAAAGGTGCAGTTTGTAACAATTTTGCAGTAAAATATCCCAAAACCACTAGGCTAGTGTAAATCGTGAGAAAATCGTCATTCTAAACAGTGACACGGGAAGGTGCAGTCGCCTGTCAATGGTGTCATTTTCAAGCTCCCCTTTATTACGACCTTTACTGATGTAGAAACCGGAGGACAAAGGCCACTAGCTTCTTTAGAGGCAGTTTCTTATTTATGGACCACAGTTATTCGCAACTTATAAAACTTTACCACATCCGCTAACATGATTATTTGTACCGTCTGATTGATGCCATCTGCAGTGGAGTCGAAGACAACAGATCCCATCATTCAACACTCCTTAACAGCGTCATCAAGCTACGGCATTTTTTTACAAACTGCACCTTTAAGTGTCCATGGATTCACACTTAGTATTTTTCACCGGAAACAGACCATCCGGGTACGTTGAGAATACTCCTTTTCAGTATGCTACGATTTGGGACATAATTATAGTATTTTCGACTCCTATTAAGGACAGATAGTATGTGAATTGGGATGCACACTAGTGAACACAAAAAACAGCAACATCATACTGCTTATTATTTCAAAAAGCTCCACCTGAGTGATCAACATTTATTCCACCCAAAGCTAAACAGGTGATGTCTGCAGGGCGTGATGAAAAAAAAACCTGGCATAAGAATGCTTGTTTTCATCTTCATACACTCGCTTGATTTTTGTTTTATATGCGCATTTAACAGCTTGTCAAAGGCAAGAAAACCGATGACATGTGTGATCATCCGCAAAATGCTAGTAGTTGATACAGGTACAATTTTCCCAAGCTGTTCTTTAGAAATAATAACATTAATTCTTCAGATCTTTACAGCCATGACAATAACTGTAGAATACAGAAAACAGATAAACAGCATTAATGTATTTTTATTTGTATATTTGTGAACGATAAGGACGATTAAATAAGAGAATCAAAATTTTTACGATAACTTAGAATGTCTTCCCCTTTTATTTAGTTTTAAGCCGCATACTTAATTCTGTTATATAGACCATTTGCAATAAATAAACAAAAAATTACAATTTCCTAAAAGACTAATGTCATTACACTTAAAGGGATGGTTCTTCCAAAAATGAAAGACCAGTCATCATTTACTCACTCTCAGTTTGTTTCAAGCCTGTATAAATAACTTTGTTCCGATGAAAACAGAGAAAGATATTTGGAAGAATGTTAGCAATTTTTCAATGACTAACATTCTTCCAAATATCTTTCTCTGTGTTCATCGGAACAAAGTTATTCGTACCGGAATGAAATAACATAATGGTGAGTAAATTTAAATCATTTTTGGGTGAATTATCGCTTTATTTCAAGATGTATTTCATGAAATCAAATAATGTATCTTTGTCATGATTGCACTTTTTTTTTTAAATAAACTGATCGTTTTTTGTCAACTATAAACAGCAGTGACAAGACACCTGTGACGGTCGATGTTAAACCCATCACTCACAACACATCTTGACCACCTCCAATACCCAAAAAGCCAGTAAAAGCACAAAAATGACAAAATAAAAAATGCACAGCACAAGTTCAAACAATACAAGCCCTCCCGACGTACTCAAACACCAAACCTATTTGACATTTACTGACATTCAGGGCTCTCGTTGACCTATCTGACACATGACCAGAACACTCAATCGCCTTTCACCTTATGTGAGTCACCGTATGATCACACATGTTCTCTCTCTCTCACTCTCTCTCTCATTGAAGTGCAATGCAGTGCAAATGAAGACTGCTTGGGACAGTAAATCACAGAGATCACAACCTGGAAACGCTTCTTCAAGGAACACAAAAGCCATCAGTTGTCAGGCTACTGAAATTTAAGCGGAGAGGGAAAGGCATGAGATGAAGAAAACCACAGGATAAAGTAGTACTGATGAAAACATCACTTCTTATCGCACCGGAGCCAAGTCTGGTCCAGACAAAGACCACTTACGTGTGATCATATATAAAATGCAAGACTGAAATCGATGAAGCTACAACACTGCATTGTAGACACTTCGCCTTGCCTTGTCTAGATCAGTCATTTCCACAGAAACCAAAGCACCGTTAATCTGAAACGTGACTCAATTCCAGTTAATAATATACCCGATTATTCCTGACAGGGTGCCTGGTCTCGCCGAGGGGGGTCCTGAATGATCTACTCCAAGAAACACATGTACAGATCATACCTGACCCAGATATCACACACCCGAAACTCATTACATTCAAGTGCATTTCTCATTTCCACATCTACTTTGAATTGACGCACATTATAAAAGCATTTTTTTTCCACCTTCACTGCGCTGGTGTTATAAATCTAAAGGAAACTGCAAGGACTATAATGTTTACTAAATAACACAAACAAAAATTCAGACAAAATACAGAAATTGTCCTCAGCACAGATCAACCAGCTGTGAAGTATAATTTTGGTACTTGAAACCTAACAGCATGCCAATTTGTCAGCCTGACCTATTCAAGTTAATAAAACCCGAAGAAAAAAAAAACAATAACTGTTTCCTCGGTTTTTATGTGCTATGTGTAGCCTTTAAAATGACAAGAATGAAATAGGACGTGAAATTGTTAGTGACGGATTTGGTGTCCTTGAATAACTGACTGTCTGGTTTCTAGATTTGAAGATAAAGTGTTTGGTAAATAATGTTTAGTCATTTTGCTGGGGACGTTAAACCTACATAGATATATATATATATATATATATATATATAAGATGATAGAAGCAAACAAACATACAATTGATTTGACTGTGTGTGTGTATGTAGGTGAGAAAGAAAGAGAGAAAGAGAGAGAGAGAGAGAGAGAGAGAGAGAGAAAGAGAGTGAGAGCGAAAGAGAGAGAGAGAGAGAGAGAGAGAGAGAGAAAGAGAGAGAGGAAGAGAGAGAAAGAGAGAGAAAGAGAGAGAGAGAGAGAGAGGGGGGGGACGAGAGAGAGAGAGTGAGTGAGTAAGTGAGAGTCAGACAGAGCGAGAGAGATAACAGTGTGGGTGAATTCATCACGTCTCATAATGAGACACACTTGAGCATTTCAGCCACTTCACCGGCCCACCTGCTGTTTTCTAAACACACATCCATCAACACATACAGTAAAACAAGGTTGTCAAGCCACACCACACGAAATAGCAGATTACTAGTGAGTGATGTTTGTAAAGACACCGTAGATATCCAAACCCTGAAGAAAAGAGCCTAACGCTGTTGTCAAGACCTGCTGAAAAGGACATTTAAAACAAATCAAAAGTTGTTTGCTGGTCTTTGTTGTTTCAATCAGGTGTCCCAGACTGACCAGCTCACAAGTGCGCTAAACCATCAACACTACACCACTGCAAACCAGTCCGGTGACCAGATGAGACCAGATTGTTTTTCTTTTTTCTTTTTCTATTCTGTTCATTTCAAACAAGCTCACATCCAACAGACGTCCTGGGCTGCTCCTAGGGATGCCACAAATGTGTCAATAATCAGAGTTTTTTTAATACAGACAGTGAAACTCAAGAGAGCCTCCATTAACAGACTTTAACCCACCAGCAGGGGGCGCCAGTGAGATCAAGCGCATTAAGTTGCGCTTTGACGCTCATTAAAATCAACACATAAAAAGCATAAAAGTGAACATCTGTCATGACAACATCTGGACAGCAACTGTGAAGCGAGTAGCCGTCTGTCTGACCAAACTCAATGCTCTGTCGCTGCATTTTCCAAACGTGCACACAGCCAGCGAATCTGAGAGTGCTACTGTCTCACCCCAGTCAAAAGAGCTATTATGTTTGTGTGTGTTGTGTGTGTCAGTGAGTGAGTGAGTGAGTGAGTGAGTGAGTGAGTGAGTGAGTGAGTAAGAGAGAGAGAGAGAAGGAAATGTCTGCGCTTTCTTATCACGTTCTGTTTGTGCATTTGAGGACTAAAGATGAGCCATATGATACCATGGGAAAACTATTTCATGCTATTTGATATTTTTAGGTCGTGGACTAACAATGTTCGTCATTCTTTCATGACCGACCATGTAAAAACTAGTATGCATTTGCATTTACTACGGTAGTATATTTTGTTAATGTGTTATTACCTACAGTCAATTGATTAACTTTAGTAATACTTTAGTATACTTTTATATTTACTATGGTGCATAGAATTAATTAATTTTACCACAGTTTACCATAGTTAACGCTAAAGTATAGTATTTTATCATGTGGGGGCTATGAACAGTAAACAGAAATATTATTTAGGCAAAATCAGAGTACCATGTTTTACCTTCGGACATGCGGCGTGGCATTCCTGTAAATCGTTCAATACTAGGATGTACTACCGCAGTACGTTTTATAAAAGTAACTACAATATTCAAATACTCCCAATATAGGAGCATGAAAACCATCAAACACACTTTGCCTGCAGAAGTAAATAAATAAAAAATCTCCATTTTACACATGCTTGCAGCTGGACACACATGAAACAAACGGGTAAAACACAGCCATTAAAAACAACATGCTCCGTTGTGTCACGCTTGACTTGATGTTATTTCATATTTCCTCTATTAACTGAATCCATCTGGGCTGACGTGAGATGCAACCACAGCACACGCGAGAAAATGAATAAAGCTTGTTATGATCTTGTAAGTTGTGGAGGGAGATCATGACAAACATCGCCAAATAGTGACAAATACAACAAAGTAAAGGTTTTGAATAAAATACTCACTGTCTTTTCTGTACAAAAAGCACAGAAATACTGTAAAAACATGTGACATGTTCTACAACAAGCCTCCAGTGACGACAGCTTTGTGCGAGGAACAGGCATTAAATTGCATTGCAAACATTTATAAGAAAACAAAAGCAAACTGTGTTATAATGACATCATTATAATGTTTGAATTTGCATATATTAAAAATGAATAAATGATGACTACAATTTCCTCATTCAAAACTACAAGGGTCACTTCAAATTACCTTCAACACGAGACAAAATCACAGGGAGTTCAATTTTTTGCTGATCTTTTACTCGAATATTATAAACAAAACTCAAAAACAATGCATGAAAAAAGTGGCTATTACGCAAAAGATGATCCGGCAATAACATATCTTAATACAGAGCCAGACAACAAAGACGAGGTAAGCCAAACATTTACTGGTAAACGACCTTCTTTAATTTCCAAAAAATGTCTCTGACAAGACGAAGATAAATAGATATTCATCTGCATAATGGTCGGGCAAAACTCTCCGCTCTATTAACTTTAACTCTGAGCCGGAAATTCCTCCTGTCTCTCTCTCTCTGGCTCTCCTCCTCCGCCTCCTTATGAGAAACACGGCTCTATTTTTGGGATCTGGATAAATATCAGGGAATATGGAGGGAATGTGGTCTTGTCGTTTTTCCATCACTATGGACACAGGGAACCATACACTCTGTTCTCAAAAACCCTCGCTCAAACACACGCACGCACACACCACAACATATAAAACACGGTAGACCCCACTCCCCCTCACTGTGCAGAACTCATCTCACATTGACCACCAGCATGACCCAGTTTACAAAAGAAAGACCATTAATGTTTGAGGTTGGGAGCGGGAAAGAAAGATAAACCCATTTGGGTAAAAAAAGAGGCCAAAAACAAAGAAAAGTAGGAAAGAGAGATTTTCTTCCAGCTCTCTGTGAATCAAATCTTGTGCGGTTTTAAAAGATTAACAGCCACGTTACAAACAGACCAAAGCTTTCAATTCTGGCTTCGCTTTTACTACAAAGCCCCATAAATCCGTCCAAAACACCGGCCAAAAACACTCTTCAGTTTTAACATTTCAAGGCACAAATCGCAGAACGCCAACAGGTCACACAGGCCACAATTACAAATGACGACGGCTGAAAGATCAAAGCAACCCGCTTTTTATTGATATTCAATAATACTAAGTATTTTGAGTCAACATTTCTCTTTTCCACATTCAGTAAATCTGTCTGACATTCATAACCACTACAAAACATAACAAGACCTTATAAAGGCTTCAGTAAAAGAATGTGTTTCAGATTGACCGGAATGCATAAAGGATAGCAGAGAGATCAAAGTGAACGCTAATAAACATGAAACACTGACACACAGACACATGGACACACAACCCATCATCAGGAGGAATTGGCTGGATTAAAAAATGATGTTTCGTTCCAAAATATAATCCCAACATATTAAAAAGGCTGCATCAGTAACATAAAATGTAAAACAAAAATCAATTTATAAAAGTTGCACTTGTAACGAATACAAATTTAAATGTTATTTCTTTGGAATATTATTCAAGTCATGTTGATTTTAAAGGCTCTTCTGAGTCCTGGAAAATGAGGACGGAAAAGGAAATATGAGAGAGAAAGTGAACTAATTCATTAAACATGTTGAGCAAATGGACATCAGAGAATTAATGACACTCTTAAATCATCCAGATTGGAAAACAGAACCCAACGCATAAGTGAGGAATAACTTATACTGACATTTCCAAGAATACACGCTGAAAGTACAGCTAAGTGATACAAATGTCGAATAAAAGATGGTTAATATGGCATAAAAATAGCCACCCAGCTATGAAAGAGACTAATGCCAAACATGAACATATGAACAACAAAGAGAGAGAGAGGTTAAGGTTCATTGGCTTCTGGTTTCTCACAGTCCTCGCACGGACACAGCAGTGCTGGCTGCCAAAGAAATTTTCATTCAAAGAAGCAGCAAACTCCAATGTGTTGGTTTAAAACATAAAGAAATGCGTTTATTTATGAGATGTTAACGTCAGCAATGACTAGACCGTTGCACAGCAGAATTTTTGGGGGGTTAAACTAACACAGCAAGTGGTTTACATATGACTCAAAAATGGGTTAAAACAGCCAAGCATGGGTCAATAATATACACCCCCACGATTGGGGCCGTCCCTTTTTTTATCCAATGTTGGGTTAAAATACCCCATCTTTTTTTTGTTTAAACTTTGCATCACCTTAAAGACCTTCCTGCAGTTTTCAAAAATTGGTGCAATTAAGACAATTTATAATTAATATAAGACAGGAAAAAAAGAATTAACTCAAATGAACGCACAAAAACAACCAAGCCAAAATACTGAATAAAGCACAAGCTACACTTCAGGCTGTGTTAAAGTCATTTTACCGGGGTTAAAAGAGTGGAGGTGCGAGGCAAAAGGTCATAATCCTTAAAGTGACATTGCCTTTGAAACAGGGGGACAACAGCACTGTGACATACTTTAGAAATCTGATGTACGCTCATCAAAAACATGTGGTAGCACAGGGAGCTGCTATACTATTGCTAGGCGGTTCGGGCGGTTACTTGCTATTTCGAGTCAACAAATGGTCTGCATTTAACATAAATCATTTTGACTCACAAAAGTTATCACAAATCTCCTCAAGTCTGAAGGACAAACTGACTAACATTAAGGCTCAGGGGTTCTTAAAGCGATAGTTCCCCCAAAAATAAAACTTTTGTCATCATTTATTCACCTTCAAGTTGTTCCAAATCTGTTTAAATTTCTTAGTTCTGATGAATACAGAAACATATTTGGAAGAATTCTTATAAACAAACAGTTCTCGAACCCCATTGACTGCCATAGTAGGAAAAAGTACTTTATAAGTTATATTTTTGGTTCTACCCGGTTCAAAAAAACGGCTAATGAACAGCTTAAACCAGCACATGACCGGCTTAAACCAGCACAAACCAGCATCAAAACAATTCAAAGCAGCATGTGCTGGTTTTTTTAACAGGGTGTTGAACACAAAAGAAGATGTTTTGAAGAATGTAGGACAGCTAACAGTTTTGTCATTTTTCCTAATCTGGTAGTCAATGGGGACCAATATTTGTTTGGTTACAAGCATTCTTCCAAATATATTTCTCAGTGTTCAACCAAATAAAGAACTTTATACAGGCTTGGAACAACTAGAGACAGTAAGTAATTCATGACAGATGATATAACCAATATATTTGCACGAGCAATCAAACTCCACTTATGAAATAAACAATTCTTACATCAAGCTTTGACTTTTTTTAGACTTTTATTCACTTGTTTCTTTCTTTTTTATTAAGAATCCTGTAAATGAATAACATTGACGGCCGCTTGACACAGCAGGAATCCACAACATCTGACATGGAGGCATGAAATCCCTCTGACAGGGTTTGGATCATTCTGGTATCTTCTTTAATATCTGAAACGCTACAGTATCCCACATCTGTTCACAAAACCAGACACTTCAAAAACAAGAGAAAACGGCTTGAAAGAACCAGCCGAGAAAGACAGACAGGAGCTTACGAGTAAAAAATGATGAAAAAGCTTGAAAGTAAAACACACATAAGCCCCTAAACACCCCACAATATCCTCCAGCAACCGATCACGCTGAGAGCGTCCAAACATCAGCTACATTTTACTAAAAACACCTCTGAACCGCTGAGAGAAGGTCACTGAGTGCGAGTGTCACTGCTGAGAGTTTCACAAGTCCTTCTGATGATCTGAAGACAGTCACATCCACAAACAACTCAAGAGAAACCGCTCAGAACACCGCAGACTAACAGCAATATAATGTGCAGAAATGAGTTCTGTGAACGCCACCCGAGACAGTGTGACAAAACATGAGACGCATTCATTACAAACATTATTAATCTTACTTTCAAGATGTCATACATGATTTTCTTCAAATCACTTGTATCAACAAAGTAATTAATTTATAACAAGGTATGACATTTTTAAAGGCATTCATTTCTAAACTTTTACTGACAGTTTAATAAAAAATTTTTTTTTAATTCTAATAACCGTAACCATTTAAAACTGTCAATCCCATAGCATGTTTTGCTAAAAACAAGCGATGATGCCTCAGCAAGTTTTTATTAGTAACACATAATTAGACATTTTGTTGGCAATGGGTGCGCACGTGCTTTAGTTCAGTCTACCCCTTCCCCCCGCACGTGGCGTATGATTTCGGAAATAATCATACAGCTGTATCTATCTTTTATAAATGTGATCAAACTAAATGCTCTTCGAAGATACGAAGTATGCAATACTACTCCATAGGTTCTCAAGATTAATATGAGATTGGCAGAAACCACGTGTGTTAGGGCCGCTTAAAATGTGGAAAAGTACATGTATCGGTAATGAGAAGGGAAAAAGGTGTTTACCGTGCATGACAAGAGAATATTATGTTTTTAAATAGAAAAATAAAAAGTCATTTGTTAGGTATTTAAAAGGTACTGGTAGATGTGTTTCTTAACATAAAATCCAACTTAATGTAAATATCCTTGTGTGCGTTTAAACAGTCTTGTTAATATCAGTCCTGGAGACTTATTTCTTCCACCATTTGTTTATTTTTTTTATACATGAATATTCTGTCGATCGTTTTTTGGTTATTTGTTGTGTTTTGAGAATGTCTAGTAGAACATCCAATTGCTTGTTTTTTTTGTAGAATATCTAAATTTTACAAATCGAGATGCGCTACGATTATGAGAATTTCAGTAGAAAAAGCTATAAAATACATAATTAATTCCCAGGTTAAATTACACTTTTTTTTCCCGAGATTTAGAAAAAATTATCTTTATCATGATAATTTTTTGTTAACAAACTGTATGTTTTATCATTCAAATCTTTACTGCCGTGATGTTTCATTGGTTTCGTGATAATAACACATTAATATTATTAATATTATTAGCAACGTTAGATGCTCTTAATCATGCGTTCCGGCTTCATTTAATTGAAAATGCTGAATTAACCGTAAAAAAAGGAATCAATTTAAGCATTTCATTCCAGTGCTGTGATTCATGACATCATTTAGTGTATTACTCGATGTATTACCAGAATCCATCTGGGGTTCTGTTACTGAATAGCTTATCCATGCATGCATTGCAGAGGAAGTGTTTACCTTTTCTTTACTCATTACAGAAGTGATCACGAGAGCGAGAATATCAAAGAAATAAAACGTAAGACCAAATACAGTATGTGAAAAAGATGTCATGTATCATCTTTGCCGTTGACATTATTTCACACCTGGTAAACTAGTGACTGCTGTCAAATCTCTGCACCTCACGTACATTCCCTCCCCAAACGCAGTGTTCCATAACGCAAAATTTCTCTTGTTGGCAGTGCATTAAATTCCACCCGACCCCACTCGGCTCAAATCAAGCTTGCAAATAATGAACATTCTTCTACAAACCCCCCACTGGCACACTAACACACACATTAACCATAAATACCTGCCGTACATTAGGACCCTACATCACAATCCCAGCGAGAAGGGAAAAACGAATCCGAACAATCTGAACAAAGAAAAGACTTGAACTAAATTTGGGTCAGACTCGGTCTGTATAGAGAGCGCTGTCCGTATCAATGGGGGTCAGCTAGTGTTGGCTGCAGGCCTGTAGAAACAAGGTATTTGACTTCAACATAAACCTAATAAAAGCACAGAGCCCAAAAAAGTCTGGAATATAATGTCTTTAAGTAAATATATGGCCTCATTGAGCACTCGGACTGGGGCTGATGTCGTGCTAGGAGCTGCTCGTATCATTTCACAGAGCTCTGAACTTTACAACGCACACAGGTGTCAGGATGACATCACTGCGGTACGACATCATACACCAGGCCCCTATACAGGCCTTCGACATCCATAAATCTACATGTATATAAACGTGATATGTGTAAGTCATGCTCGGTGACCTTGAAGTGAAATGAAAAGTTGAAGATCAGATAAATGTGACCAGGACTTGATTGAGAGCATGCAGTAAGAGAAGAAAAATGCACAACGGCTTCAAATACCAGACCTGGCGAAAAAAAAAGTTGAAGTCAACACGCAAGCTAACATTGTTATCCACAAGCAGAATTACTTTTATATCTGAGTCATGTCTGTGAATAATCAGTTCTTCAATAATATCCGAATGAACAGTTGGAGTGTGTTATGTGCAGGCAGCACACGTTTCGCGTTATACCGTGCGATTCTTACGCTCCCAGTTTCTCAATGAATTACAGTTAAATGCCGCAACATCCGAAAGCCAGGAGGCGCTCTTGCGCAGAAACTCTGAAGATAAGAAACTTAAAGAGGAAGAAGAACGATTAGTTCTTAGGTACAGGAGATACCAATGGTCATATTCTATCGCTTTTCTTTAAACCTTTTCAGGATATTTTCATGATCATAAAGTATATTTATAGTTATTATGTTTGACGAGTGCTGCTTTTTCAATTGCACATTATAAACGACTCAATCATGTAGTGGTTTTAAACACAGCGCATAAAACACAGAATGGATTTAGACATGTATAGGTAGCGCAAATCGTGATATATTGTTTGTCAAGTCAACTACATTTGTAAACCAGCTAACACTTTTGATAACTCTTTCTGAGTACTTAAAATGGCAAATGTCATGGATAAATATTCATTTACTGAGAAATCCACTATCGTGTGAAAGGGGATCGCAACTTTCACCTAAACCTTGGAGGCAAATGTCAGGGTGTGAAAAATGACTTTAAAATAAGGGCCACACCATTCTTTAATTTCTGACACTGGGATTGGTAACGTTAGGTCTATTATTAGAGTCTGTTGCCTGTAGCATTTGCTATTCCTATGGTGATAGTTCAAACATGAGGAAAAACACTTGTTCTTTTTCCTAAGTGTCCATGATTGTAATTTAATGATGTGATGGTTCATCCCCCAAAAAATTCTGTCATCATTTACTCACCATCTAGTCATTTCAAACCTGTATGACTTTCTTTCTTACGCAGAATAAGAAAGAAGATATTTGAAAGAATGTTGTTAACCGGTTCACTTGCATTGTTTTTGTGTCCACACAATAGAAGTTGAACGGGGTCCAGTGCTGTTCGAGTACCAACTTTCTTCAAAATATCTTCTTGTGTGTACTGCCGGAAGAAAAGTCATAAAGGTTTGAAATGGCAAGAGGGCCAGTAAATGATGACAGAATTTTCCTTTTTGGGTGAGCATTCACTTTAATTTCTTAGTTAGATTTATTAATATCCTTTCAGATGCTGGTTCTGAATGAACTTGTATTTTAGTATCTTCATTTATAATGCCAGATATATGGAGATCTCATTTTTCAGTGGTCAAAACTCGATGTGGGTAGCTTTAGATACAGAGGATAACTGTTGAATTCAAGAAAGAATGCCTAAACCTCAGGTTAAGTTGGCATGAAATTACAGAGTTATCTTGGACCAAAGACAGACAGAGAACATAAAAGTAAAAAGTGTCCGTAATCTTTTGATATCCAATTATAAGTGTTTGTAAACACGTTGCATTCTCTGAGCTGGATTAAAGCTAATCTACCAGTTTAGTAAAAGAAACATTACTGAAATCTGCTAAATCTTCATTTGTGAGCCACAGCAAACAACACAGAGCCAAGAATACATACATAACCAGATAACAAACGACACAAAAAGATTTAAGAGATGTTGAGATCGCTCTGCATTTAGAATAGTATACTATGCAGTACAAAGCTTTAATACAAAAATAGCATGTGAAACAGTTTTCATTATGCAGAGATAAACATTGCAAACCATAGCACGCTACAATCGTCACATGACCTTGTCAAATAAGCAAACGGAGTCCAGTTATCATCTTCAAAAAAAGTTTTTCCATTTAACCCTGGAAACAGAAGGTCAAGTTGAGAGCACTGCATATATGTTTTACACATTTGAAACTAGGGCTGGGCGATAAAACGATATCGATATTTATCGACGATACAACATTGTCGATATCAATATAAAAAAAAGTTCGATACAGCGCTAGATAATTTCCGTAAAATGTGCGCGCCCGTGGCGTCCGAAAATCTTAAACAGCCTATAAAATGTTTTGTTACATGAGCGTGCTACGATTGACAAGCAAACAACCAATAAGATCGAATTTGCCGGGTTGCGTTAGTCTCAGTTTGTTTGCGTCATCGCCATGTTGACATTAGAACACGTGCAAGACGAGTGCCGTGCCTGCCGTCAGCGAGGAAATTGTAAACAAAAAGCGATTTTTTTAATTTGTTTTCTTCCGACCAACATCAGAAGAACGTAGTGTGTAAACGATGTAAAAAAATCGTCCAAAAAACGTAACAATGCCATATGATAAATGTTCAAAGCGATACAATGACATAACCCATACAATAGCGGACTTCATTGCAAAAGAAATGCTGCCGTTCAGCATGGTGGAGAAGTCAGGCTTTTGTTTACTGTTATAAAGGTTTGTTGGTATTACTTATTACAGATGCTGTTGTTGATCTACCTCAAAGTTTGCCTTGATTGTTCCATGTTTACATTAAATTAAGTGAACACATTTTGTCACATTTTAAGTTAAAGTTTGTTTAAACTTTTCTCTTTATATAAGTAGAGTAAGACATAAAGATTTTTTTTGTTTTCGTTTTTTTTTAATGCTAAAACTAATTTTATTTGCTTGTATGCCTAAATAATGTGGGTCAGTTAAAATACAGTGGTTAAAAATGAACTGTTCTATTTGTCATTTTTACTTTAAAATAAAAGGTCAATAATTATCGATATCGAACGATATGAAGCATCATATCGTTGATATATTTTTTTGTCATATCGCCCAGCCCTATTTGAAACACATACTGCACATCTGAAACAACACAAAAGAATAAAGTGAAGAAAAACGTCTCAAAGACTGCCACCCTTTGACTGCACATCTTTTCAACCAACTTCATCAGGTGCATGCTGGGAACTGAATGTATATTAGAAACGCGTTGCTTTTCCGTACAAACTCTTTTTGTTTAAAGTTAATTCTCAAGCACAATTCCTATAAAACACATTTTAAGCACTTGAGTAATCCACAGATCAAAAGGCTTTTAAAAGCATAAGAAACTAAATCGTTCAAGAGCGTGCAAACTTTTGACAGAACTGATTGTTGCTCTGAAATAATTTGCATGCCACTAAGCTTCAATTTTAAGGGCAGAGCTGCTCAAAATGTAAAAATACTCGTCATGCCAACAGAGTGCATTAAAAAAGAAAGACAGAAAGAGAGAGATATAAGAGAGAGAGAGAGTAATTGCAGAATAATAGGGTCAACCACAAGAGAATCCACTCTTTCTCTCTCTCTCTCTCTCCTAATATGGCAGGCTTCTGTCTGCCTGCGATTCATGCAGGCTCTGGCCCAGAGACGCCTGCTCCCAGAGTGTGATTAGATCAAAGTCCCACCCCTCCATCTCCCGTCTCAGACCGTTCAAAAGACCCTCGACTCTCTCTCTCACCTACAAACCCGACCTGGCAGGCATAATTCTGAGCGGCCTCAGCCGGTGCCGTTCCCCCCGCCCGGATCTGAGCCGCACACCAGAAGAGTTTCAGCCTGAAACACAAGAGTCCAGAACATTCTCCATTTAAAGCTGAGAGCCGGGAGGGGGGGGGGGGGTGATCGTATCACCCCCATCCTTTTCCCAGAAGGTTTTGGCTCCGTCCCAAGGAGCTGGAATGAAATGCAGGAATCCAGGTACAGAATGAATGCTGGGATCGCGTGCGGTCAACATTATGCGCACATGCACACACAGCTATGGGTGCAAATGCGGAAAGCAAAGAGAATCTGTAAATATTTAGGAATGGAGATAGTAACAAAAAAGGGACACACACAATACTGTTACTTTTATTAACTGAAAGGGATAGTCCACCCAAAAATTCCGTCATCATTTACTCAGATTTTTTCAAACCTGTATGAATTTCGTGGTTCTGCTGAACACAAAGGAAGATAGTTGGAAGAATGTCAGATACCAAATTGATCTCAACCCCATTTACTGCCATACTGAGGAAAATAAATACTATGGGAGTCGATGGGGGATGAGATCTGTTTGGGTGATAAAGCTTCGGAACAATCTGAGGAAGTAAATGATGACAGAATGTAAATTTTTGGATGAATTGTCCCTTTAAATTTACCACAGTTATCCGTTTCTAACAAAATCCCATAGTTACTACAGTGCAATGGAAGTACAATGGCACATTTTGGCACTATTTGTTAACAAATGATTACAATTTGATGGATACTATTGGTTGGAAAAAAAGTTTACTAGGGAAATACGATGCCAACCATATGACTATGGTTCCATAAAACAAAAATACTAACATTGTTAAAACCACTTTCTTATTTTTCTTACTTCCATAAAGTAAAAAATAACTTCATACTCCAATGTCAAGCAAAACCAGAGAAATCACCAAACAAGAAGCAACATGAGTTTAGACAACGTTTGCAAGATAATTGAACTACAAGAAACTTTATAACAACTACTGGAACAGTGCATCAACAGAAAAAATATACCCAGGTTTCATTCTGTGTATAAAATAAGGGCGTTTGAGGGGGAAAAAAAACACAATCGAGGCAAAAATCAGCAACAAAACAAACAAGGGCATGTTTTTTTTTAAATCTCCCATCATCTCCACACCCTGTTATATAGCGTCTCTCTCTTCCTGCTGCTCACAAACTCTTCTGCCCATTCTCACAGTCTCTGAGAGAGGAAGATCTGTTTGTTTCAGTCTTGTAAGAGAACACTATTCCCATGACCATACGATTCACCACTATTTATAGACAGCCATGAGCCATCATAAAAGATGCCTCGCTGGCTCCCGCGTCCTGCATGCTGCCCGAGGTCGCTATAGCAACGTGGTAAGACAGGAGCGAAGGAACAGACCGCAGGAACTCAGTATCTGCACATCAGCCGTTTCTCTCTCAGAGTCCCACACAGCTGACGGGGACATACAATTCCAGAAGAAACTGAAAGCTGGAATATAATGCTCATTTTGGTAGGAGAGGCATAACGTTACACAGCGTGTAAGAGCTAGAACCAACAAACAAACTCAGTACAGTAACAAGACCTCTGGCATACAGGCTCATCTGACCTGAAGATCAATAAGAGCAGTGTTTCTCATACAAAAGGCCCACAGGATGACCTCAAGATAACTTAAATACAATACGATAAGAAACCGTGTAGACTACTATAACACAAGTGAACCAGCTAACAGTTAAAAAATTGTGTGATTCTACAATCACCTTTTACACCTGTTTCAACTGTTAAGCCCATTGCACATCGAGTCCAAAATTTTACATGTTAGAAAATAAATAAGACCTCACGTTGTGTCAATCACATTTACACACTTCCTCCGATATTTTCGTCCGACATGAAAAAATTCGGACAAGGTTAGATTTTCTTCGTTTTCACATCCATCAAGCATTAAGAAGCGCTTTTAACAATTTCTGAGACACCGTACAAAGGAGAGCCAAATGCGGAAAAACGCATACGAACTGTTTGAGCAAAGACCTTGACACTTGTTTCGTGTTACTTGTTAACTTGGAAACACATCAGCACCAATGTGACGTCATTGTGACATATCAGAAGAGGAAATGCACTGGGATTTAAGTCAAATTTATTGAGAGCATGGCGCTAGCAACCCCAAGGTCTTGGGTTGGGGATTGCACATAGTCCCAGGGGATTGCACATAGTCAGAAACAAATGTGTAGTACAATGCAATTTAAGACGCATAAATGTAAATGCAAATCTAGTCGAGTCATACACATGTAACAGGAGGGTCAGAGGTCATAGTGGGTTGATTCAATTTTCCGCCTGTATCTCCTCACCTCTTAAAGTAAATAACCCTACCTGTGATGATCAAGAGGTCAAATGTCAAGACCCATGTGTGTGCAAGATGGAATGAAAGCAGTGACCTAAAGTTCACAACATCCACACACACACACATACAAACAAACAAGCATTTTCACTTCAGATGGTAGTGGGTCAGGTGATAACAGCATGCTCCAACAAAACAAAGAGATTTTAAACATGCACTGTACTGAGTAACAGCAGGATAAAGGGAAAACAGTAGAGAGTAAAACTAAGACGTGCAACTACGGTATGTGCACGTAAAAACCAAAGCAAGTTTTGGCGAGAGAGGAGAACAGACGGACAAAGAAGTCAGTATTTCTTTGTGCCAAACACAGGAACGAAAACAAGAAATGAGAAGCAGATGTAAGTACGATGACACAGCCGGTACAGAGAATCAAAATAAGTTACAGATCGAGTGACTGGTAGTAACTTTGAGGAGAACACAAAGCTCTGGGGTAGGACGGGGTGAGGAGGTTGTGCAGGTGGTTACAGAAACTTAGTATCCACCCTAGTATCCACATCACGTTTAGCCAAACTCAACCGCATCCTATTCATCCAAGAACGTCAGCTACAGTTCCACTATTCAGAGAAAACATCTACTGCTAACCAATCATCATGTACCATACCCTCTTCATTCACATAAATATCAATTATACCAGAAGAGAAAAGTTAAAAGACACAGAACAGATGATGCGGTGTGTCTTATGTAACGTTTATCCTATCGAAACCTGAAGACACCCGGCAATAAATGCCTTGACTAATTCTCATTCAAGTGTGTCTTGAATGTAATGTCTAATAAACTCTTCTCCTGTTTCAGCTTCAGACTGATGTCATCTAATATTCCAACAGACCTCTGCCAGAAAGTCATGTCGACCAAGCACATGAGCGAAAGGTTACATGGTGATGAGAACGTCATTGGTTTTCATTCCCAGAAAAACATGGGCAAACTTTGAGCTCCGGTTAAATGTATTTGACATTCAGCCTTTTCAGAAAACTCAAACGGAACACTACAAATGCGTAAATCCAACCCCGAGCCGCCCCTTTAAGAGAGAACGTTAAAAAAAGCAGCCACAGAATAAGAAATGTGTTTTTACAGCTGCGTCTGTTCTTCTATTCCTGGAGAAGAAAGAAAGAGGAGCAAAGAACAACAGCGTAAACACAAGACAGATCGAGAACTGAGAGACAACGATGAACCATCATAGACCTTGACTGACTTTGGTTGTTTAATTGATTGCTGTTGGACGATTGTAAACTTGCTTTCACTCAGAGACTAAAAGCTCTACATGAAGCTCAGGTGACCTCACCAAACAGCATCGCTCCTGCTTGCCAAAAAAAGACTTGAATCAAGAATAAAAAGCCATTATGCATTTAGAAAGATAACTCACAGAAGAGTTTCGGTAGACATCCCAACATCATCAAACATAAACTCAAAATGTTTCTTTTAAGAGTTCAAGGGATAGTTCACCCAAAACCATTTATTCACGTAGTTCAAAACTTGTTTTGGATTATTTCTTGAGTGTAAGACAAAAGGAGATAGTTTGAGAAATGTGTCTGTGGTTTTGTGTTCACACAATGTAAGTCAATGGGGGTCAGTGTACTCTGTTCATCAACCTTCTTTAAATTCTGTGTTCTGCAGAAAGTCCAAAAACTCTCTTTTTAAGTTTCTTTTAGGATGTAAAAAAGCAACTTGAAATGTTCCTCTGAAATGCGACAGAGAACAGACACATACACACAGACCCCGGGTTTTATTACCTATTCTAACAATACAGACTTCTTATTCACAGGAGGTCAATCCGGACATAATGGCACGAATAGCCAGTGTCCCGCACCAGTCATCTCTGCCCATCTTTTTCTCTCTGAGCGGAACATTCCTGGCTTCCGATCGCCTGCCCTACTGTTTCCTCTCCAGCGTTCCTGCATCATTACCATTATCCCAATTATCATTAGAGGGGTAATTAGGGCTATTATGATTGATGAGGGCTGATCTGTGGGTCTCGCTGAAGACGTGGGACACCGAGAGTCCAGCCAGAGGACAGACGGCTCACCTCGTCAACGAGGACACGCACACAAACGTTTAAATGCGCCAGCGCGTATTAACTTCGCATGTCAACCTCCTCCAGCTGTTGAGAAGAGAACCCTGTCAGGAACACGGCAAGGTCATATTTCACAAAGTCAAAGAGAGGAATTAAGAAGAAACAATGTGCCGGGAAGTAACATTTTACGAGGTTTTGCATTCCAGCGCAAATTCTATTGACCTCATCCTTTTAAACACAAAAAACAACATCTATATAAAATATTAAGATGTATGAAGTATTTGCACATGAAGATATGCTATACTGCACTCAATAAAAAAGATTTTTGCGGCTTGTGCAATTTACTTGACTAACTTAAGTCTTAACTTATGTCAAATTCGTTCACAACATGATTTTTTATATAGCTGAATCCACTAATGTTGGGACGAAATAAAGGAGTTGTGTTAATATAAAATTGTTACTATTGGGCAATGGACTCTTATTTCGCAACATGCTTTGCGTATGAATACGTTTTGAGATTTATTTTATTAAATTAGAGTTATTTTATGCATTTTTTGTAAAAAGAAACACTTGTTATTGTTTAATGTTCTTTTTCTGTGAGGTTTTGAAGAGTTTGTTATATTTTTGAGTTTTCTAGATACCGTTTTACAGAAAAGCATTGCCTTTGGTTAGCTAGGGTGCGGTTACATTTTCAACTTCAGTGGAGTTCTCTTAACTCAATATCTTCTTATTGAAGATGAGTGTGAGTTTTGTCTGATTATTAATAAAATGTATACAATACAATGTTCTCAGATGCCTTCTTTGAATAAACAATTACAGAAAATGGATATATATTGGAAATGTAAAATATACATATTGCATTATTGAACTTCATCAAGTTAATGATTTTAAACAAAACAAGATGAACAAGTACCTTAAGTTTAGTGAAATAGATAATGTTACTTAAATTCAACGTAATCCAATAATATGGAACCTGTTGAAAATATCATTTTTGTGTATTGTGTATTGCAGTAATAATCATTTTAGATAAAAAATAAAAATGTGTCCTGTCATGAACCTCACTGGATGGGGATCTGGCTCTGACCCAATCTCTGCCATCCTCCGCCGAGCTCTTCAATGGTTTACATGTCTGATTTAGAAATATTCTGCTTGCTTTCTTTGTCTATCTTAATGTTTCATACGAGAGAAGGAGCTTGAAAAAGCAGAAACAAGCCAGATGCTATTTCAGGTCTGTCAAACTTCACTCTTATAGCAGACTGTGCACATTCAGTTCCGGACCACCTGTAATAGGACTGGAAACCCAAACACACAATTATTCGGCGGTAACAGTAACTGTTGAAGAAGTGTGACGTGAGCGTCCTATCGTTCCCAACGGCTCCAATGATGTAATTCTTCAGTCACTCTGGCTATTATGGTTGGCTGAAAGTGCAAACGTTGTGTAAAAAACGCTGGTGTAAGAGTGGCTAATTTGGGGTTGCGATGAAACTACAGCTTGACTGTGATGCTATTATTACAAACATTGAAAGGAACACAAGGCAAGTAAACATAAAATGAGACACTTAGATGACTAACGTTATTAAAGTCAATTAAACTTAAACTTTAGCACTTAATAGAACATAAATAGGACTATTAAAAAGTCAACAGATAAAAAGGTGTCGAAGGCACATAACAAACTAGTTTAAAATGAACTCAAATTAATGTGAAACCCCAAATTATTAAAAACTTAATAGCTAATCAAAGACAAAAAACAACTGAAAAAAATCCTGGCTAAAAGTAATGTTGCCAACCAAAAACAGAACCTGCCTGAGTTTTAGTTCCAACTTTGAGGTCATGTTCCAGAACTTTCTTCCTGGTGGTTGGACCCGGACTCTCATAGTCCTTCCTGCTATCACCACGGAGATGTGAAGCCCTCCCAAACCGTCGCAGTGACGCCATTAAAGACAAACATAGAGTAAAAGAGAACTAGTGCGGAAGTCTCGATCCGTCTCCCCCAGACTGGCACACATTCTACCGATTTGATCTCGAGTTGTGCCCATGTTGTGCTGCCAACTCCGAGTCAGTACTCATGTGCGTGTGTCAGTGAGCGAGGGACCGCTGATCCGGTGCACCCACACGCTAAAGGTCCAGCAGCCTACACGCTCAACTATCCCGCGACCCGCTACAGAAAACGCATTGTCCGAGGTACAGCAAGTGGGCTCGGACGCCAATGAGAAATATATGGAAGGGTTTCATTGTGCTAGGTTTCATTTACAAGCCAATGCAACAACAGACAATAATAAGCACATGTAAATTTGCTAAAACGTCATTCTGTTTCCATAGATTCATCGACAGCGTTTGCAATTTTCCAAGTCGGAACTGATTCCAAAGACACGGTTCTCTTCTACGCTGCCCAAAACACAGATCGACGGAGAAAGAGAATGAAATTTGGAGGTCCTACCCACATCAGACAGACACCAGAACCATTCTGGGTTTCTAAAGAAAGAATGAAACCACATTAAAGCAAAGATAGCCGAAAGAAATGCACCAAAATGTTAAAACGTTTTTTAACTAAGCTGGACAAATGTTTAAATAATGTTTTTGCAACCACACATCATACTTACACATATCAAATGAGATATAATGGAAACTTTAAAATAGCAGAGAACGGAAGGGCATAAGCCAACAGAAGAGCGTGGGGCTCTACGTGTTTTTTTAAGAGCACAAGTTGCAGTCCTTGTCCATTTTGGAGATGATGGAATTTGCCCCCCATTGACTCCCATATAGGAAAAATTACTTTATCATTTTCTTGGTTCTGTTGAACACAAAAAAGGATATTTAAAGAATGTAGGACAACAAAAAGTTCTGGGCACTTTTGACAAACATTGTATTTCTTTCCTACTATGGTAGTCAAAGTGGCATAATAAGTCTGGTTATAAGCATTCTTCCAAATATCTTTCTCTGTGTTCTTCAGAACAAAGAAATGTATACAAATTTGGAACAACTGAAGGTGAGTAAGTGATGACAGACTTTCCATTTTTGGGTGAAGTATCACTTTAATGTGCAATAGTATATCATGCACATGTTCTGTTTATATAACACGTGGCAAGATGCGTGTGCGACCCCATTTCACTTAAACATAAATACATGCTTATTCAATCGTGCTTTTTCATACATGCGTTTTTCTATTCCTGCAACTATCACTATTTATGCCTTGAGCCTCGATGGTAAATCTGTAAGATGTGAGAAACTTACATGGAAAATAAACAAATCAACAGACAAACAAGCTGGAGCTTTGCCAGATCTACCATGGGAAAGAGTGAACTGCATGAGATTCTGCGACCCTGTTCTCTGCGGTCTGGAGATCAGTCCGGCCTCCTCCGAAACGGAAAACAACAACAACCTTCTGCCATTCGTCTTCTATTCATGGAACGCTATAACACTTTTCGGTATACAACTCCTCTCTCCTTTGAAGTTCCTCTGGCAAGACGTTGACTTGAGTTGGCGGCGTTTCATGTTTTAATAATGCAGGATTGGAGCAATGAGTGATTGTTCTGTAAGACGCATCAACATGTGTGATGTCATTTGCATTTTATCCGTAATAATGGAGCGGCGAGAAAATGAGAACATGCAGAGCCGTAGGCGGTCCTGTCAGCAAAATATACATCTAAACATCAAAAACACACCACGTATATTCAAAATCTGTCAAGCTGAGCGGCCGCGTGCGGAAAAACAGACATTTTAGCTAAACTCATTAAAAAGAAAGAGAGAGAAAGAAAGAAAGAAAGAAAGAGTGAAAGACAGAGAGGAAAAAAGGGAGGTAGAGGACTGGTGTTTTGAAATGTCAGCATCACAATTTTGAAACTTTATGGCAATATATATAGAAATGTATGGAACATTAATGCTTAAGGCAGATATAAAAAGGTGGGACATAATGTTGGGTGGGGGCTTATTTTATCCATCTGGACCATTTCTCTTGCTCATATTTATATATATATATATAAACTGTATATGTATATTTAAGGACATAAATAATCTCTTAAATTATAGGGCTTGTTTGGAAGACGTGTTGTTATTTAAGACATCAGACTTTTACCTGACATACAATGAAAAAGAAACAGACATATTAAAAGAGTCATGTTAAAACCTAGAGAACACTTACTTAAAAAAATCGAATAATCCCCTTACAAGCACTCAAGACGACAAATTAAGAAAATGTATCCTGCTAATTAGTATTATTTCTCTTAGATATTTTACAGATTCACACATTTACAGATTTTTTAAAGCAGTATAATCTGCCTGCATTTGTTAACAACATGCCAAAGCACATGGATTTTCACAACATCCATTACACAAGAAAAGACTCTAATTCTACAGAAACATGAATCCGGTCTTATCTCTAACTCACGAGAAGTTAGTGTCAGTGTTAGTGACGTTTCAACCAAACGGCAATTGTCTGCGCAGTGACATGAGATGACAAAATGAGATTTGACTCTTTTTGGAGCTGAAACTAAACTAATGACGAAGAAAACTAAATGATAGATGAAGACAGAGATGCAGATGTTGGCGGGTTAGATACTTCATACTCACAAACCCTCCACACAACGATCTCACATCAATTGAACAATTTATTCATTTTTGTGGATTGAGATTTGATGATTGCAATCCTCTAGTTGTACACTGATAGAACAGCACACAAGTTTAACTCATAAAACTTCTCATGTGCTGTGTGATAACTCTGAAGTGTTGTTATAAGACCCTCATGCTCATAGACCACCAACACAAGAACAAGACAAAAGCATCGAGTCAATTACATGAAAACTGACAATAGGGGTTTAAAACAAGCCTCTAAAACACACGATGAGTAATACATGTAAGATGCTTGCTTTACAAAGTACAAACATTGAGTTTAGCCCAACATGTTTCAGACGCCCACAACAAACAACAAGCTAATGGATGATATACAATGTACATACTGTTTTAAAGTTTATGCTCACTTCTTATTTTTTCCAGTAGTTGTTTTATCAATTGTAATTAAATAAATCAGAACTGTTATATTTGATCACCTTTAGTGTAGTTATTCTTTATCAAGGATTTGCAAAAATGTTTTCTCTTGTCTTTTATCAAGAAAGTGTCACCTGGAGTTGTCTTGTAACCAGCTATGCAACAGTCCCACATCTATTTTGACCTTTTATTTACTGGCTTTTCTTTAACAAAATCTAAATATGCATTTTATGAATATAT
The DNA here is from genome assembly GCA_008369825.1 of Triplophysa tibetana. NCBI lineage: Eukaryota > Metazoa > Chordata > Actinopteri > Cypriniformes > Nemacheilidae > Triplophysa > Triplophysa tibetana. The sequence continues at coordinate 22,677,863 of CM017903.1, read as the reverse complement.
TTTTTATTGGTTTGTAATTAAAAAAGTATCTTTGTCTTCAAACCTAATATCAGATATCTAAGAGTACCGTTGAACGGTAGCGTCCATATTTTACTCGTATACTGTATTATGAAAGTTTCTGACTTCACACCAGTAGTTTAATATCTTTCCGTAGTCCGATTTAATTTCGTAAGGAGTATGTGAATGGGAAAATGGGAACCAGGCAACAAGGTTTGGAAGTAAAATTTCATTTAATGTTAAAAAAAAGATTTTTAAATATAAACCCTAGTGCCAAAGTTGTAAACGCTAAATTAAATCTAAAGGTCAGTGTGTTCTCAACGTAATTTTAACAAATATTTTTACACGGTATACATAATTTGTAACTGTTCCTTAAAAAGCTGTTCCATAATGAATGTCTCTTTCTGTAGGGAAGCACATTATCTGTCCATTAGACCTGCTCACATGTGAGTCATCTCTCTCTCTCTCTCTCTCTCTCTCTCTCTCTCTGCTCACTCTGTCTCTCACTCTCTCTCTCTCTCTCTCTCTCTCTCTCTCTCTCTCTCTCTCTCTCTCTCTCTCTCTCTCTCTCTCTCTCTCTCTCTCTCTCTCTCTCTCTCTCTCTCTCTCTCTCTCTCTCTCTCTCTCTCTCTCTCTCTCTCTCTCTCTCTCTCTCTCTCTCTCTCTCTCTCTCTCTCTCTCTCTCTCTCTCTCTCTCTCTCTCTCTCTCTCTCTCTCTCTCTCTCTCTCTCTCTCTCTCTCTCAGGAGTCAGGGAACATTGTAAAGGGATGAAGTCATTCCTGTCGTTCTTCCAGAAATGAGATTCAGCCCTGATATCAGGTACACTGACAGAGCAAAAGATTAACGCAGGACAGCAGAGCGCTGTGAAGGGAAAGCGATACTTACGTGTGAAAAAAAGAGAGAAAACAAAAGGAGTGATTGAACGGAAATGAACTGAGTGAGTGGAGAAGAGCAGAAGAAAATGAAGGACAGGAGAAAGTGAGAGAATCCGGTTGTTCCCTGTTGTTTTCTTTCATACGGGCACCAAGAATGTGGCCTTCTTTCTCTTTCATATGAACGCCACACAACGCCTACGAAATATCTTTCTTTTTAATCTCTTTCTTTCTTATTCATTTATACGTGAATATCATGAATGGTGTTTAATGGGGTGCTATCACTTTTCCAAGGATTCAGCATGCTTTATTTCCACACGAAGGACAAAAAAGGTACATTTGGCTTTATATAGAATAAGTATAAACTTGGAGGTAAACTTACTGCAAAAAAAGGAAATTCTCATCATTCTCTATCAACATATAAAATTTTTTAATTAAGATACTTGGCAATTACTTGGGCAGCAAGATGACTTCAAGTTCACCCAAAAATAAAAATTCAGTTATCATTTCTCATCTCTTGTCATTTTAAACCTGTATGACTTTCTCTCTTCCGCAGAACACATAAGAAGACATTCAATTCTATTGTATGGACACAACACCCATGCAAGTGAATGGGGACCAGTACATTCTTCAAAATATCTTCTTTTGTGTTCTGCGGAAGAAAGTCATACAGGTTTGAAATGACGAAAAGGACGAGTAAACGATGACAGATTTTTCATTTTTGGGTGAACTATCACTCTAAGTTTTTGGTCTTGACTCCCTTAAAAAAAGGGAACCAATTTGCAGATCTCATCCCCCAGTGACTCGCATAGTTTGTCTTTTCCCTACTATGGCAGTAAATGGGGGATGAGATCTGTTTGGCTACTGACATTCTTCCAAATATCTTCCTTTGTGTTCAGTATTCAATTTATACGGGTTTGGACCAATCTGAGTAAACGATGACAGAATTTTTATTTTTGGGTGTTCTACTACTGTAATAATGTACGTCATGGTCATACGGTCTGTAAAAAGTAAAATGATCACACAGGACGAGACGTCTTAAACACACCCAGACTTTAAGACGTTACATAAGTGTCTGAGGAAACGTGCAGCAGGAATGATGCCAGGTCAGAAGGTACGGAGCAGACATGACTGTCCCTCCTCTGAGACCACCGTCCAAACGCAAGCAGACAACAAACACATGTCCTCATCCTGACTGAGCCTTTAATCCCTGTGAAGATGCTGTCCAGCAGTTACGGACACAACAGCATCAAAGCACTGACAACGTGTGTGTTGTCTCACGCCTGGCACTTTCTGATCACAGAAACACATTCCTGCTTCTGCAGATCATCAAGCATATCAGTAACCACAACAACTTCCTGTTTCTGTTCCTCAGCTTCCTGTCTGCACAGAATCACTCGGCAGTCCCGCTGATAAACGAGCCAAGACACACACACATACACAACACCAGTACCAGTGTGTCAGGATTTTACAGACACACTCATTCTTTAACATTCATGTACGAAAAAGTAAAACAACTACCCATGAGCTAAAATATAATCTAAATTTAATTCATGCGTCATGCAAATTGGATTTACATTTGTGCAGTTATACACAAATCACACAACAAATCAACACAAGACAAAAATACTCTTATCGAATCCATCAACTTTTTTGAATTAATACGATCTCATATTTAGAGTTACATTTTTAAAAAAGCATCACATGACATTGTCTTTATTGTCATATGAGTTATAAAATTGCTTCTCAGCAAATCCCATTCCATGACTTACCAAATTACAAGACATTTATCTGTCAAGCAAAAAGTACTAAATATGTGTTTATAATGAAGTGTTTTTACAAACAAATAAACATTTGACCGTCACCTCCTCTGGTCTAGAAACGTGTCTGGTTTCTTCAGCTTTGAGATATCTTTACAGGTTACCCACAAAGAGCTCAGGCTGGGCGTTTTCCTTCTACTGCCTGTCCACATGTGTTTTTCCTTCAGCTTTTTTCAGTTTTTCTGGGGCGTGTACATTGTTACTGATCCTCATAACCTCAGGGAATACTTAACTATCCTGTCACACACACACATCACAGCCCCAGTAAAAAACACCCTGTGTTTATGGTCTGAACCTCTCCAAATCCTCAATATTCATTAACCTACTGCTGCCGGACCCTCTCTCTCTCTCCCCCCTACCTCTCTTGCCCTCTCTCACCCCCTCTCTCCCTCCCTCTCTCCACCCACTCTCCTTCTACCCCTCCCCTCACTCTCCTTCTACCCCTCCCCTCTCCCCTCCATATCTCCTTCTCACCCTCTCTCCGTCTCTCTTTCTCTACTTCTCTCCCTCTCTCTCTGTCTCTCTCTGTCTCTCTCTGTCTCTCTCTGTCTCTCTCTCCCTCTCTCTGTCTCTCTACCTTTCTCCCTCTCTCCGTTTCTCTCTCTCACCCTCTCCCTCTCTCACCCTCTCCCTCTCACTCTCCCACTCTCTCTACCTCTACCTCTCTATCTCTCTCTCCGTCTCCCCCTCTCTCCCTCCCCCTCTCTTGCTCTCTCACTCTCTCTCTCTCAGTCGAAGCCTAAGCTCAGCTCACAGTCATTACCAGAGCCTCAACTTTACACAATGAATGTCATTAATGTGGTTGGTCATAAACCATTACCAAAATGACAGAGAACACTTACAAAGATATGGAAAGAATAAAACCAGGACGGTTGGCGTAGGCTGTTTGCCATAAATTACTCTAAAGAAAATGTCCAAAGACAAAATGTGAGCATTCCTATAAAAAAAATCAACTATTATTTATTATAAATATTTAACATAATAATAAAAAAATGACTTTTGGCAAAACACTTCATGGCTAGATTGTTAAATAAATTAAGAAAAGACATCCTGTTCAAGCTTTTGAATGTTTTTGCCTGTGAAATGGTATAAAACACGTCTACAGGTATTGTGCTGACCCGAGGTGAACACAGAATGAGAACAGCTGCACGTTTGTATTTCTCTCTTATCTGACACACCCAATTTACCTCACGGATCGTTCCATAATCTCTCCGTTAAATATGAGAGACATCCAGAATGTGCAGCGTCATAACTGAGAGCACCTGTGGGGACCTGACTTCATACATCCACTACAAAAAAAAAATCACATTATTGACAACAACTGCTTCAAAATCACCACAAAAACACGTATCATGTTCAGCTTGAAAAGAGTCTTTTTAAAAACAACTGTAAGTCAGAAAGAGTTACACTGAGGTCCTAAAGAAAGCATTAAGCTCTGGAAAGATGCCTGAAGCCAGACGATTAAGAGGAAGACCGCTTAGCCTATTCAAGCTGGTCTCCAAGCTGACTGACAAAGCCGAGCAAACATTTTCCCCACTGCAAGTTTCATAATGACCCTCACAAGAAAGAAGAGAATTAAAAAAGAAAAGAGAGGAATGTGGGTCCTGTAAGCCAACACGCTGTCATTCAAACAAACTCATCTTATATAATCAGCCAATACCAAGCATCAGCTTGGAACAGCTCTGAGTGAAGCACAGTATTGAAAGAAAAAGCTGGCACAGATGAAATTCTTAGAAAATACAACACCATAAAAGGTGGACGGAGAGAACTATGACCAACCCCAATGTCTGAGACACAGTGCCTACCAAAGACCAATTCATCACTTTGTAAAACATCACAGCACTTGGACACACACTGCATCACGACAACACTAAACACAACACTCTTAAATATAGACATTTCTGAATAGTATTTGTAGTTAAGGTCAGGCTGGTAACAGAAGAAGCTATTTTAAACACTAATTCAAGACCGTCTTATGTTTCACACAGCGGATAAACCATTGAGCATAAATAGACAAGATGAAGCATTGCCTTCAAAATACGCCAGTTAAGAATGCCAGAACACTTCAGCTTTTTATAGCGGAAAGTATTCAAAGGAACTTATGCAGGACACACACACACAACCCAGTCACTCGACCAAAAGACAGGTAAGGGAAGGTCACGAAAAACAGCTTGAAGCAGAACATGTTGTGGGAAAATGTCATTCTAATTTCCTAGAAGCATTATTCAGTTCTGCTTATTCAATCTTGTTCAGACAAAAACCAAATGTCATGAGATGTAAATTCAGATGTACTAGAACAGGAATCAACACATCAGATGTACAAATTGAGACATGATTCTACACACACAGTCTGCCGGCCTTGAAACACGCATCCGAGTTCTCTTCAGAGTGATATATCCTTCATCTAACTAAAATCTAAAAGCAACTTCACAAAAAAAGCTTCAAAGATTGCTTCACTCACAAGCTACAGACTTCAATTACTGGACCACACTTGAGTGGTTAGATGACATCACAAAACGTAATTGGAGAAACTACATCCAAACTTTCAGAAACACACTCGAAAGCACATGCGCCATGACCCACCATCAGCAATACTGATTCAAACAAACGCCATAAAAAGAATGACATCACTCACCACCCTTGGTTTGGTCTTCAAAGGAGCTGTGGCAAGTTCCTCGCTGGACTTCCGTTCTAGCTTTGACTCGGCACAGTTGGTAGAAGCTGAAGGTGTAGAGGGTATAACCGCAATGGTGGCTGCGGGGGTCTCCATTGGAACCTCAGGAGTGTTTGGAGCCAAGATGTGTGGCTCAGTGACGTCCTCTAACGATGGGGCGTCCTCTCCCTGGACTACCTTGCGGGCAGGTGAAGACTCTGGGACATGGCTAGACCTCTGGTGGTCCTCAGAGATTTTTGAAGAATCTATTGGCAAAAATGTGGGCGGTTCACTGGCATGACGGACATGTTTGGATCTGATCTTTAAGACTGGAAGCTGGGGAAGGATGGAGGTGGTATCTGGGCGTTCAGAAGACGGTTCCTCACTCTGTTCCTCCAGTTGATCGCTGTCATCACAAGACGCTTGGTGGGTAAAGCGGTTAGAACGTTTCTTGCTTCTACGACTCATGCGAGGAGACAAAACTTGAGCTAGCTTGGGGTCAAAGGGAAAGACAGGCTCGTCCGTCACTTTTGTTTCTCCGTTTTGGCCAAGGTGGGAGGGTAAAACGTGCTCCGATTGGGAACGAGGCCTCTTGGGGGCACAACAAAGCTGTCTTTCGCTACGGAGTTCCCATAGCTCGTCTCTTTGCTCAGATAAGATGGGCTCACTGCTGGAAGGTGGTATGGATTGTTCTAATTCGCAAATTGGCTCGCTGGGATGTCTCTGAAATTCTGTGGCCGTATCTGCCAGCTCCCCACGTCTGCTAGGATCGCTAAAGCTCTTCTTTTTCACCGCCTTGCCGTTGGCTTTCTCATCGATGAGGTTGTCCATCGCGCCGGGCTCGCACACAATGCTTTGAATCAACGTGCAGTAATCTCGCGGGCTGTCGCTACAAACAGAGAGCTCACTGCCAGCACTACCCGTGTATTCAGAAAGGTCTGCAGCCGAAGACTGTATGCAACCGCTCACCTTCAAGTTTAAAGAGAGGGAACCCAGCAAGTTGCTGTCCATGGAGAAGTTCTTTCTGCTGTCCTCCGCGACCGAACGTCGTCTGTGAGGCATAGGATCGCTCAGTGAGCGGTACACAGATTCACCGTTTGACTCTCCATTGCTGCCATTGCTGGAGTCCGAGCCGTTGTTACCAGCTGAGGAGAATTTCCTTCGCCTGCGAATGGCGCTGGGAGTTGAAGGAGCCTCTGAGGCCCCCTGGTTTACATTTTTACTGCTGCTAATGTCTCCTCCTATGGCTACTCCCTCATACTCTGTCCTAACAGTGGGAAGCTGAGATGAGAGAGATTCATCTGGTGCTGTAGCAGGCATCTGCTGCTCATACAACCCAGACTGATTCCAAACGGTGAGGGTCTGCCCAAGCAAGTCCTTACTAATGGACAACCCCCCATATGAGCCAACCTCTGGCTCCGTGACAATTCCTTCATCTGTCAGGCTAGATTCATGACCAGAAAGTTCATCCAATGACTTATTGCAGAACACATTTTCCTCTGAATTTCCCTTCTGTAAACATTTTCCACTTTCTCTGTCAGCCTCTCCTTCCTCACACCCTGTAAACCCAGCAAGACTGCTCTCCTCCAGCTTTGCCTCATCTTCCTTTTCAATACCTTCTTTAGCATCATTGTTTTTTCTCCTGAAACTTTCTTCCTCAAAATCGTCCTCATCCTTACTTTCACCCATCTGACAGATGTCCCTTATTACCTGTCTGGCTTCCTGCACATAGCGGTCTTGTAGAGGGGTTGGCATTGGCTCCTCGTAACCATAAGTACTCCTGCAGTCATCGCTCTCCACCTCCCTGTCAGAAACCACCGCCCGCTCTACATTACCTTCACAGTCTAGCCGCTGCTCGGAGGAACTCCTCAAACCTGGCCCGCTTCCACAACAACGCTGCACTACAGGCCTCTCAGAATACGTGAAAGACTTGGCCCTTCTCAAAGTAGCAGTGAGGTCCTTCAGGGAAGGGCGGCCAGGGTGCGGCCGATGCGTCTTGGAGCTCATTCTTTGCACTGTTGTGCTCTGGCCAACATGAAACCCAGACATCAGACCTCCCTCATCGCCGTGCCCTTTCTTCCTCATTCTTAAATCTGACAGATCTGTCTTAAGGTAGCTGAGAAGCGACAGAGTTTCTGAGGAAATATCAGGGTTTGACATACAGATCCTGTTCTTGTCTTTATCATCATTTAAAGAACGTTGAAGTACCTTGTTTTCTTTACACTCTGAGGGACTGAAGCTGGGTACCAGTCTTGTATGAACTCGAACTGGGGAATGGGAAAAGTTGTCTCCATGGCCAAAACTGGGTGAGCGATACATGGTGGCATTCCCATGGTATGTTTTACTCTGAACAGTTGATGACGCCCTGCCGAAGACGTGGGAGCTGGCTGGTTGATCTTCTTCCTTTAATGTCTCTGTGCTGGAATACCTGCTACAACTTCTCGACCCCAGTGGACTGGATGTAAATGAGGGTATGGTGACCTTAGATACTCGTGACACCTGTGGGACCGGGCTGCCTCCAACTGGTCCCTCAAATGTTCTATATAGATGCCTAAAGTTTTCCTTAGAAACACGTGAACCAAGAGATGAGGTACCACGAGCCCATGGCAGGCCTGTAAAGCATTCTCTAGATCGCAGGCCCTCAATCCCACGACCGGCCGGCCGAGAATCAGAGCTCTCTAAGTGTTCCATCATTACAGGGTGGTCGTCACTGTCGTCCGACACCTCATTATCCCTACTGCAGCTACTTTTCTTCTTTTTTCTTAGCGAGCGACGTCTCACGTCCCTGTTGTGGTGGGCTAGTGTTGCAGGACTGTCCTCCTCACTGCCTGAAGACCTCCCCCTCACCTTAGCCTGGGAGCCATGCTTGTTTAGGAGGAAATGTGTGCCGAGTGTCCTTCCACTCGACCCCTCGTCCTCTTCTCCAGAGCTCAGTCTTCCCCGGGTGCCGGCTAGATCCACGGAGGCGCCCGTCTGTGGTTTGGTGGAGTTATGCGAGGAATGCAAGCTATCCGGTGGCTGCGGCTGCTCTTCACTCGGTCTCTGCCCCTGCAGCTGCCAACGGTGAGCAAACGAGTGAGTCCTGAGGGGTGAGACGCTGGTTCTGATGCGGGGAGGGGGTGCAGGAGGAGAAGACTGGAGGTTACCGCAACAATTATACTGTGGGGGATCACAAATCGACTCACAGGTATGGCTTTCAACACATGAAGTTTGATATCTGTTGCAATTTGGAGTGGAACAGTCTACATACAGTGCGTTGTTTTCATTATCAGACCTGCTAGTGTCATGGCAGGGCCTAGCTGGATGGTGTGAGTCAGTTTTGTCTGACGGCAGGCTAACATATTCAGCACTGAAAGAATGTTGGAGGTGTTGATAGGCAGATTTCAAGTCATCAGCATCAGACGTCGACCTGTGTTGCTTTCTGCGTCCATCCCCAAAAAGTTCTCTAATCTTAGTTACACTTGGCCAGTTTGCAGCAATGTGAAGTGTCTCTCCATATGAAGGGTGATAACGACGATGAGATTTACATGTTGGGCTCCCTAAGACAAAAACAAAATGTTGTTTTAAAAATGGCCTTATAATTTCTTGACATTGTTCAGATATAAAACGGTGAAATTAATCAGAACTCATGGCAATCACCACAATATTCATTTTATATGGATTATTTATAAACCAGCACACAAACACAGAATCTGATAACATAAACTCTCTTACCTGCTTTGGTGCCAGTCCCAGTGTTTCGAACTCCTCTGTCCGAATCAGAGCCTGACACAGACTCTTGAGTCGAACTGTATTGGTTACTATCCTTGAGTTTCTCAATCCCAAACTCCAAAATCTCCTTGGATGAGCAGCTGTCGTCCAAAATCGAGTCTTCGCTACTTTTAACAACTAAAGTTGAGCTTTTAACGTTTCCATTGTTGCTCTGCGTCCCCGCGTTTGAAACGAACTTTTCGGAAAGCTCGCGCACAGACAGGGAGGTCGCATGAGAGCTTCTCTTTAGATCCGAGCCCGGAAGATTTGACGCTGAGATTTTGGAAACTTTTCTGGATACAGTAACAGCGCGCGTCGCCTGTGAGGGCTGAGCGCTGCGCTCTGCGGTGTCTGGGGGAAGGGCACCGCGCCTCTCCAAATCCTCTCCAAATGATCTGCGCTTTGCTTTCCAGCTTTCCGGTTTTTTCAAAGAAACGCTCCTATAAAGCGGCGCTTTCCTCTCCATCTCTCTTTCAGCCATGGCGTTGCCTGTCCTCCCAGTTATTAGTCTTCCCTTTTTTCAGTTCATTGATAAATGTTCCACACTTTTTTCCACCGTTGCTTTACCACCGTTGAAAAAATCTTACAATGCACCCATTTAACCACAAAACTTGCCTGGCGGTGTTGCCCGGGGGAGACAAAAACAAGAACAGCAGAGCGTGAGATTGTTTACGAAAACAAATGAATGTACTTCCAAACGTATTTCGCTCTCCTGGTTTCCATCCATGCGTTTAGCTCAAAGTTGGGGCAGAAAAATCCCAAACGGTTCAACTCTGCACGAACTCCAGCAAAGTTTGAATGATGTACATTTTCCAAAGTAAATCCCATTTCTTTGGCCGACAGTCTCTTTTCAAGCGCATCCTTTACTCCCGGCGTTAACTCGGTGCGCTGAAGCTTATTTTGACACAATTGTGCGTTTCCGAAACTTTTCGCTTGTTACATGCAGATAGCTACTTTGTTTGAGGGCGGGGCTAAAACATGGGGTCGTGGGTTAGAGAGAGAGAGACCCCTGGGAAATATGTGGGGCGATCAAGCTTTTCCTCTTTCTGATGTGAGAGAGCAGATTGCAGGAGGCAGTTTGTGAACGCACTGTGGAAAATGTTCGGAATAATGATGGTGTTAATTTTCATTGGTAATGTTTGGGTATACTCGGAGGAGATGAAGTTGTTTGTTATAGTTATTGTCTAGATTAATCCTCACAGTTGTTTAACGTGCTCAGTCTTTGTGCAGAAAAAAGTTTTCGTTTCTTTGTTTCAAAGATTTTCTTCTTTTCTAGTCGAACCTTAGATTGCGCGAGTTTATAGCGGACTCTAGCGGTCACAGTTAAGATATTATTAACCGAGGACAATCCTAACTTCTTTCATCTGCTTTGTTCATCACAAAAAAAGGTGTTTATTTCATTCTAAAAGGAATGCAATTAAAGGAAAGGAAAGTCACTGGGATTTACTTTAAAAATCACCTTTACAAAATGCAACATAAATTACTGTCGTAAAATGATTATTTTTATATGGATCTGTTTTTGTTGTAAATACAAACACTGAACAACAAGGAGACAGATTACTATAAGTTTATTGTTTTGACCAAAAACAACTCTAGAGAAAAAAACTCACAAATGAATCAGACGAATTATGATGTCACATTTAATAAAATAACGAAATGTCTTTCACTATTCTTTAAAAATAATAAATCACACTTAGGGACAAACTTTGAATCGACAATGTTTGCTTCATATGATGGAAACATATACATTCGTTGTAAGGTTGCTTTAAAATAATGCACATTGTGAAAAGCACTCTACAAATTCATATTTACATAGAGATTAATAGTGAAGACATTTTAATTGCAGATGAAACTAACACACATGTATTTACCAGTATGATGTGTAGGCTACATCATGCTTTCGTACAGACATACATGTTTTCTTCATTATAAAGTTTGCCGTATATATAATCTATACGTATATTTGGCTTTTACGAACATTTTCCATGAAATATTTACGCTAATACGCTAAAGTGTTTCATAAATAATGGGCAGAGTGCGCCACCTAGTGGCAGAAGCAGTTTAATGAATTTGAGATACAGAAACTGCAGGTGTTTAACTGAACTCCAACATTCAGATACAGAGCAAAGTTCATTTATTTAAAGCTGAACAAAATGACACAAACATGATACTGGACGAATAAAATAAACATATACATTCACAGTTCTAGAAGCCCAGTGTTTTCTACTCAAATGCAGCTCTCTTCCTGAACAACAGACACAACTTTATCAAAGGCATTTGAACATATAACACTTTGTTTTTTTTTAAACAGCTCTTGTAGTTATGATTGTTGTTAACTTTAAAAGTTCAACCGATATGAAGTTTACACATTTAAATAGACGAACAGATCAATCGCACAGATACAAGCTTTACATTTCTCTGAATCAAGAGGCTCAACATGTGTCACTTATAAAATTACATTTTTACAAGACATCAGTCATATGGGTGATCAAGCCCTCAAACACATTGTGATAAAAACCACTAGATCATGTGCTGCAGACGTGACAGTCCTGTGTTACACAGATGATGAGAAGTCCTTAAGAGCTCCACCCGTCACATTTTACGCATTATTTTTAATAGTCAAGGGTTTGTTGTTGTTGTTTTCTCTTTTTATTAGTAACACTGAAAGTCTGTTGTTACTGTGTGTCAAACATGCCTTCACAGACCAGCTGACTCCATGATCATGTGTCTGAATTGAACCATGTTAGGTAAGATCTTTCATAATCATCGTCCCCTTTTTTATTCACAGGGTATAAAACCCTTTATATGTTTGTGACTTTGAGGAATGATCTGCCCGCTGCCACAAGATCAGCAGATTCTGTAGCCATCTTTAAGAATGGGCGGAAATCACATATCTGTCTTTCTGTTTCTATCCTTAAAAAAAGCCTACACTTTTTATTGTCCTAATGTCGTTCCAATTGCTTCTATTGTTTCCTCATTTGTAAGTGGCTTTGGATAAAAGGTGCTGCTATATGACTAAAAGTAAATACTCAAATGTCACAGTTCTTCATTCATAATGAAGTCTTCATAGGATACATCACTTCAAAAGCCAACAAAACCTTCATGATGTGTTACTGTAATATTCCAACCCAGGAATAAAATCAAAATAATTAAATCCTAATTCTGATTCAGAAGACCAACCAATCATTTTGAAAATTGGCTTTTCCTTGAAGTGAACTTGCGCAGTAAAGTCCGCGTACTGCGTCTGTACTTGGGCTGGGTGAAGTAAAACAAAATAGGATCCAGTACACTGTTCATACTGGCAAAGGGTCTTGTGCATTTGTAAACCACCGACAGCAAGTTCCTCAGTTCACAGGACGCCGTGGGAAACGTCCGCACCAACAGGTAGAGCGTTTTGGTCACGTGGAACGGCAAAAAGCTGATGGCAAACACCAACATGACGATGATTATCATCCTAACGGCTTTAGTCTTTTTCTCCACGCGGGAGTGTTCTCTGGCCTCGCCGGGCCGGCAAAGAACCTTCGCCATTTTACAGTAGAGCACCAGGATGACCAGGAACGGCAAAACGAAGCCCACGCAGGTCAAGGCGATGCCGTACGGGAAATAGTCCGGAGCGCGCTCGGGGACGCTCAGGTCGTAGCACACGGTGCGGTTGCGTTGGACGCCCGTCGCGGCGAACTCGAACGTAGGAGCGCAGAGCACCACCACGGACACCCAGACGCACGCGCAAATGATCCAGGCGAGCCTGCACCCTCCTCTTTTGGGCCACGGAGTCATCGGGTGGCAGATGCCCAGGTAACGCTGGACACTGATGCAGGTGAGAAAGAAGATGCTGCCGTGCAGGTTGCTGTAGAACTGAAAGCGCACCATGCGGCAGGCGAGGTCGCCAAAAGGCCAGTAGTCTCTGCTGGCGTAGTTGTAGATGAGGAGCGGGAGCGAGCAGACGTACAGAAAGTCCGCCACCGCCAGGTTCAGCATGTAAATCTTAGTGCGCGTGAGCGCGCGCCGACAGCTCCAGATGCGCAGGATGATGACGAAGTTGAGCGGCAGGCCGAAGATGAAGACCAGACTGTAGACGCCTGGGAGGAGATAGCGCTTGAAGTCCTCGTTGTAGGTGCAGGAGGGCAGAGCCGAGCTGGAAAGGTTGGACGCCATCTCGACAGTTTGCCTCACATTCTGACAAGAGAAGAATAAAATATTTAGTCTGATTAAAAAGGATTCCTTTATTATTTCATTAATCACCGTTATTAGTGGTTGTATTATACGTTTTCTGAATACTCTAACCGAGTGAATTACACTTAAGATATGTTGTGCAATTACATATTTTGGTTCAGATTAAAGAAACTTTTAACGAAAAGTTCTTTCTAGTGAAAGGCGTTCTTCAGACGATGAAAAAGTATGCCAAGAATGGTTCTTTTTAGAAACGTTGACCAAAAAAGTTTTTTGGGGAATCAAAAATGGTTCTTCTATGCAATGTTGCAAAGAAGCTTTTATATTTATTGGTTTTATGTTGTTATATTATAATTGTAAACCGAGAATCAAAACTCTGCATTCCTTTAGTCAGTGCATGCAAAACATATTCATGTATTCCAAGTAAAGGAAGACGGTCGAAGCAAATTACAGCTTTTTTATCCAAACCTAATAACAGTGAAAAACATTCAATAACATCCAGTGATTTATGCAGACAGTGAAAGAACAAACTTTATTTTCTCAGGAGTCCGTGGGCAAGTTTATTCATTCTACCATAAGGACTCTGGGGTTGAACAGACATTGAATGGACGGATGAAAGATCACTTAGAAGTTAATGAGGAATGAGTGTGTGTTTTAATATGAGGTCTCTGATCACACACACAATCAGCAGGAGCCATTGATTGATGATATTCTTGGCTAGTCTCTTGTTGAATGGTCCAAAAAATGTTTACATATTTAGTACATAGATGTGCCTGGTCTTCCAGAAATTTTAGAGAATCGTTTTTTGCTTTATATCAACTATTCCTTTAATGCTTCACTGTGTAACTTGGATTAATCCAGGAAGAGAGGCAGCGGGTCCACATGCAGTCAGATTTTTTATTAAAAAAACACAAAGTATAAACCAATAAGAGAACCACGAAACAAGGCACTAAAATAGTCCAAAGGGCACTTAGGAACGACTCTGGGAACAGAAACAAACATACAACAACTCACACTATACAAAGGTTCAAATACTAACAAGATAACAAAACACACCTGGAGGAACTAGTTAACACTTATTACTACCAAGGACTACAAAACATGGCACAGAACAGGAAGTAACACAAACACAGGGGAACATGGACTGGGATCGTGACACTCTGTCTCATTTAAACGCTCTAATGGCAGCAAACACAATAGCAAAACTAGAGATTTGTTTCCTAGACCGTTTTCTTTGTTTTGTACAACAGATGATTATGATTAACAAATGATTACCACATAAAGCATTTTGTAAGACCTCATCATTTATTCATGATATCTTTTGAAAAGGTATTAAATAACAGGCTCAGTTTAGCACTCCTGAAATATTAATGTGACTTTATTTTCTTTGTTTTTGTTAAAGGCAGATGTCAATTACATTGAAACGTTACATGGAAGCTGAATTAAAGATACGGGAAAAGACAGAATTCACATTTCTCTTCTTCTACTTTCACTTCTCTGTATGCATGATGCAATTCTCCTTCAAATGAAAAATGAAGATCTGACCATCACAGTTAAATCATAAAATATAATTATAATATCATTTTCTGGTATTCTGTTCCCAAGGTATGAGCTGTTTTTATATTTGTCTCATCAAAGACGGAAAGTTGTGAGCTATTTTTTTAATCTGTTGATTTGTTCATCTGCATTTAATTTAGTAATATTTATGTAATGCATGTTAGAAACGGACTTAGAAATGGGTGCCATGCTTTCAAAAAGTTTGGGAACCATTGATTTAACCTGACATACTGTACATCTTTACCACTGTTTCAAATATTTTGTGTTGCTTAAAAATAAAATATATTGTGTTCAATGTTTTTTACCCAGATATTTAAAAGAACACATGTTAAAGCTGCAATCGTACTGACATACCGTGAAATTGGGATATTTTGGCCTAAGATGATCATACCATCAAAATTTCAAACCTACCTTGACATAGCAAAAAATTACATATTATTTTATATAATAAATCTTAACATTTATAATATAAAACAGCATAAGAGAGAATTATCTCAATCTTTTATATAATCTTGACTAAAATACTGAAATCCAAATAGCAAACATTGTTATTCATGACCCCAGTGTTATTTATGTTTAAAAGGAGATGGTTTCATAAAAAACTATGTATAAAAAGCATTCATTATTTTTATAACTAATTATTAAATAAGCGTAAATCAACAAGCGTCAACAGCCGCTAGAGGTCATGTGTAGATTACAGGTTATATCTCATCTATAAGAGCTTATCTAAGATACGATTAATGAAAGCATTCCCGTAAAGACTCTCACTTGTTTATTCTAGTAACCTAGTGGGTTTGCTCACTCTTTTTCATTCATTACTTTCAAAGTCATCATCATCTGGCATCTTGCACAACGGAAGTGAGACATTCAGTTTCACAAGAGCGTCTGTCAGTCTTAACTTGTGTTTGCCCAACACTACACAACACAAGTCTGATTGCATAGAAAGTTCTCTTGAGTAACTTCCCCTGATCTTTTTCATCAGCCCACCCCACCTCAGATCATTTTATTGATTGACTCATCAGTTCTTGATGTTTCTTGGCCCTCCCGTCCCCCTCTACACCTCTGAGAGAGAGCTGGAATGAAAAAAGCATGCTAGGTTTGTCTGGACAGGTTTAAGAAATGTGAGCATTGCTGAAAATGGAAAATGACCTGGGGTTAAGTTGAGCCAATACAGAAAGTTCTGGAAAGAGAGTTCAAAAATTCACTGAAGGGTTGTTTCTAGGCTTTCACAAAATAAGGGTTCTTTGTCAGGCTGTTTGGTCCCATACCTTTAACATACGCCATAACCTTCTGTTACACAAAAGTCTCCTTGTAGTTGAAAAGGGGTTGGCAGACTAGTAAAAATGTAAATAAGAATAAAGCAAAAATCCCCAAGAAGCAGTGGGTTATAATGCATTTTATAACACCTACGGCTGTTGTGGCATGATGTGAAGCGGACCCCTTGTTCATACTTGACTTCTTTTTTCTTTCTCGCTACAAAAGCAATCAGAAGTTATTGAATATGAAAATTAAACTCACATTTTTACAAAATATGCTCCATCAGCGTTTTGGCGGTAATTCAATGTTTTCCAGCTTGAGTTTGACCAATCACGTTCCTGTTATGTTGTTGGCAGGTCTCTGTCATTGGTTAGCTGTGAAAAAAGTCCTTGACGTAGGGCGTTTTTTTTTTTAGAAACGTTTAACTTTATTCAACCTCAAATGAAGCTCAGAGCTGCAGAAACAGGCGCTGGGGGTTAAAAAAGTGCTCGGGACTTTTGAAGACACTAGGTTTACTCTATACTATAGGATGAAAGTGTAAAACAGATGCTAGCAGCTTCAAATAAGAAGTCAAGTGTGAACACTGCCTTAGCTGTTGTAAAATGCACTATAAGCCACTGCTTCGTGGGGCTTATTTCTTTTGTAAAACGGTTGCTTGGCAAGGTTTAAAAAATAAAGAAAATAAAATGATATTTAGGCTATGTAATGCGTGCAGCCACTATAAATCGCTATATTTTATGAGGGCTTAGAGCTCAGCCAATCAGAATCAAGGACCAGAACTGACCGTTTTATAAATAGTCATTTTAAAGATGTTTTGTATATGTTCCAAAGTAAAAAAAAAAGAGTCCATCTGTATCTCAAATATATTTTATCTGAAATTATATTAATATTGCTCTAAAAAAACTCAACATACCGAAGAATTTAACATCCAATCCAATTCATGTCTGTAGCACACATGCCAAGCAGTTTTTATAAATGATGCCAAGAATGACCCAGCACGGTCACAACCAGACAGCACAAACCAAAAACGTGCCAAAGCTCGTCGGGATCTAGACTGAGATCTTGACGGGATTAAAGCAACACTTTGCGGTGGACTGAGACGGTGGATCTGTTAGGGAGTGGTGGTCATGCCTGTTGATATAAACAAACACGCATCACCATCTGCTGTTTAACTGCTTATTGCCCCGTCTAGATGAAATGTTTGCTCTGTGAGTCCCTTTGAGTCGAGATGAGAGCGTCTCGCACTTGTTACGTGCGAACGTGCGTGTGGTTGATTTTATTCCAAACCTTTATGACTTGCTTCTACAGAACAGGAAGATATTCGGAGAACGGTGTTACTCAAACAACATCAGACCCAAATGACTTCCAATGAATGAACATAAAACCACAGAGGCATTTATCAAATATCTTCTTTTGTGTTCCACATACAGGTTTTGAACCACATGATGGAGATTCGTTTTTAGTTTTGGGTGAACTGCTACTTTACGAGGGCAAAACCAGTCGTTGGAGAGTCAGAAGCAAACTGAGCCTGCAGGAGTCTTTATTTAGCAGCGTCACGGTCCCTGACATGACAAGACCTTACTCATTCTCAAACAGACTCCTGTTTAACAGCCATGCAAAAAAAAGTGTTTTCTGCGCATTTGTATGAATTAAAAAAACGGGTTGTGCCTCAAACGTTTCTCCAACCCTGACACACACCATTTTTCAAATTTCCTCAACGCAAACATGTCTACATGCAAGATCAAACACAACAATCCAAGCAATGTGAACGCTCGGTATTCAGTACAAACAAGTGATGTATCAGCTTGTAGCTATGAAAAGTATGAAAGAACTGCTGTTGTCCGGTGGTCACCGTGTTATTGCTCAACATTTGCTCCTTCTAAGTTCTGGAGGCTTAATGGAAATCTCATACACGTAGTTCCATTTCTGCATCGTGTTTTTCCTCAAATACTATAATCCTTCAAACAAATGTAAATATGTATAGCACAGATCACACTTGGTTTTGAAAGAACGTGGTGAGAAATGTCCGAGCACATACTAAAATCTATGACTTTTGACAACACATTTTAATATCTCGGCACACTTGTGGACATTGAGATCTCTAATAAAACTCTCAAGGAGAAGTGAGAGTCAACTGCTGACACTTTCTCAAAAAAAAACGTCTTCAACAATCGTTGAGCAAAAGATTTCATTTCCTCTCAGTGACATCGAATGTAGACAATGAAGACTTACAGATCATTCTTATTTAACTTTCATGTGTCAAATGGTTTTGAAAGGCGATTCGCCCTGTAAGCGTGTATCATACATGACTAGTCAGGTGCAAAAATAGCCCACCAGAGAGGAGATATCTTTAGCCCACTGTCAACATCAAGAGGGAACATGCTAGAGACATTGCAGCGAAGCAAATAACACTAAAACGCTCATCCTTTATGACTGGGAAAGTCACATTGGCTATCAAAGCACACGCTGGCACCACTGACCGCTGTGATGTTAACAAAGGCAAATAAGATGTCATTGTTTTTTTAAATGGGCCATCATAGATTCAGTGGTTTAGGTTTGACATCATCGCTGGGAATGCTTGCCCTGCTTCGCTTCGATGCCAACTGTTTCACCCACACCATGAGCTGATGTCTAGTAACAGACCCGCCATCTCTGAGACCTGTCCAAGCACATTAACAAACAGAGAAGCCATTCACTGACGCATTACTAATCTACTGGAATTCATACAGTAAATACGCCACTGCCAAGAATCTGAAGTGTTCACGCTAATCCTCATTTCAATCAGAAATACAACTTAGAATGAGACTTTATATACCGAGTTGTGATTTACAGCATTACCAAGATTACTGTCCCAAAAAAGAAAATGTGTTTTGAAACGGAACTGAAATAATTGATAAATGAACTGTATGTACAGTAATTACGTCTCAAATCTATTTACATTTTAATGCATTTTTACTTTTCTTGGACAGATTGATATAGGTTTCAATTATAGGATATTGTTAACACTAGGACAATTTTGTTTTTTTTCTTGGTGTTAGTAGGCTACACCAAGTCAGACAGAAAGACAGGATAAATGCTATATCTAATAATAGTAATAATAATACTTTCGATTTATAAAGCCTTTCTAAGGAACTCAATGTTATTAGTATCTCTAGTATATAGAAACAAAACGTAAGTAGAATTGCATGCATGTCATTGTCCATGTGACTGCAATATTTACATTTCATTTCTTATGCACGCCATGCGTGCAGTTCAGTGTTCGTTTCATGGACGTTTTTAATAGTTACAATTAAAGTATAATATTAAAAGTTTTAATTGATTTTTAAACTTACCTTTACTTTGACTCCTGGATAGTTCTCTCTCTTGAGAAACAGAAAACCTTTGAAAAATGAGATCTCCTCAAAGAGAAGTTGTCGGAGTCTTCACGCGCACTTCATAAAACTGCTTATGATTTCTCAGCCGTAAGCCCCGCCCCTTAGACGATGACATTTATATGAATTACGGTTGATCCGAGCCACGATCATAACCATTAAAGAGAGAGTTGCGTTAACTCTGTTGACTCCGATGAACGAGTTTTTTTCACAGCAATGCCGGTTCATGGAGCCTCTCAATAGTTCCCGGAAGTTATGGAGAACTTTTTACAGAAAACATTACTTTGTAACCATCCGAAGGCTCCATGAATCGCGTGACTCCCCAAATTGTTTAATTTCCGTTGTCGCGACTCTCTCCTTTGACTAGAAGGGATGCAGCCACATCCACTGGGCATGCGCACTTCAATACCGCATTATTTTTGTGACGCTGACACCTGTTGATTTATATTTTTATTATTGTAAGGTTAGGTTTAGGGTTGGGTAGGTGTGGACGTTAGCTAATGTAATTTATTGTAATTATATGGCGATATTTTGCACCACTTGCGGCCGTAGCTGTACCCCTAGCAACATCCTTCTCTCAACGGCTCTGGCCCTTCTGATTGGCTGCAGGAAAGACTCAGTAAGCTGCAAGATATGTCAAGTCCTCCCACGACAAAAGAACAAACAGCACAACACAACAATGACGCAACACACACAAACTAACACTATATGACAGGATCCTGTCACCCTCACCGCAGAACTGTCATCAATACTTTGCTATTTTTCTGTTTCTATTGATATGTATATATAGATACTTTATACTTTGATTTTATTTTGATCTCAATGTGTATTTGTGCATAATGTTTGTATTTCATTTTCCTGTGCTTTGGCAATATAGAATTAGTTTTATGCCAATAAAGCTTCTTGAAAGACGGAAAGGGGAGGAATGTGTCTACCGTCTAGTCTTTGTCAAGTTTTTTTGTTACGACACCACAACATCTTCCTGAATGTTTATTTGTCAGATATTTATAATATTTTTAATGATTAATATAACAAGTTCGCTTTTAAGAAATATGAGAGAGAGGGAAGATACATTTTTTAAAGCTCTTGCGTTATCTCGAAAAACTTTTGCGTTAACTCGCGAAACGTTTGCATTATCTCGCGAAATTTTTGCGTTCTCTCGAAAACACATTTGCGTTATCTCGCCAAACATTCATCGAGATCGGAGGACAAACACTTCATGTTTAATATCCCGCTGGAAGAGGGTTTGCGAGGGAAGCAATATTTATCGTGGGAACGCAAAAGTTTTGCTTTATAAAATATGTTTCTCTTCCCTCTCATATTTTTCCACCAACATTTCCCTTAAAGAGTTCCGTCCGCTAAAGCTTTTACAAGTACAAACAGATTTTATACTGACCCATTTTTACTCAAACATCTTCAGTTCGTTTGTAACGCTGAAAGACAAGTTAAAACAGCACTCCAGGCCTGGGAACAGCCAAGAAAGACTAATGCCCTTAATTCCAGGGAATAATCAGACATGTCAATAAACCAACAAGATCTTTATAAACCTCTGTCTTATAAAAGATCTTTCTATGACATAGATACAGCTGTGGATATTTGATTCATGAATAGATGACAAAATGTTTTGTGCATTACAAAGACATTTATTTTCTCAATTTTTTTGGCCTGCATGGAAATATAAACATGATCAATTAAAGTTATTTTTACTTCTTTGTTTGTACAGTATGACTTAAACTTGGACATCTTAAGTTGAAGACATTGAATGGTTGACTAAAAGTTCTTTAGATTTGGCAAAAGTGTGATATTGTAGAGGTTCTTGTTAATTATGAAAATATTTTCCCAGTGTTTCTCAGTTTTATTTTGAGCACATGCTACAAGTAATGCTGAGTTTAACTGAAACGGTGAATTCATTAACAGTAGGTCTTCTTGAAATGAGTCCAAAATGCTAAAGTACATTTCAGTTGATTGATCATTGATCATTTAAATTCAGTTTCTGTTTCTAAGGAATGCTAATATGGAAAACTTGACATGTCTTTTGTTCATCTTGGCAACTTGCCTGGTGTTCTGCGAAGTGAAACAAATAATTTACTGTAACAATACATTTTGAACCATTTCCCAACAGCAACAGTACACCCGAAAGAGAAATTTAATGTTGTGTTCTAGTTTCTTGATTTATCAACATGTCTTGACTATAAAAAAAAGTGTTATTTTACTCTTTTAATGCAAGTCTGACAAGTGATGGTCTGATCATTGCAGATGTCACATGCTGGAATATTTTGTTTTACACAAATAAGGCAAGGCAAGTTTATTTTTATAGCACATTTCATAGACAAGGGCAATTCAAAGTGCTTTACATAAAATGATCCACAGAAAGAAATAAAACGTGTCTTTAAAATGCAAATGATTTAAGATCACAAATACTTTTGATTTTAAGAAACAATAAAACAGCAATAAAAGTGATTAAAAATGTGAGTGTATATATAAAAAGAATAAGAGCAAAATAAAAAGCAATTAGAAATATAAGTTGATGTAAACCAGCACAGCACATTATCATATCCAAATACCTGACCTTAATACATTTTACTCATAAAATATTTGATGTCAGGAAATGTACATTTTTGTCATGCACAATCAATTTTATTTGCTCATTTAAGTAAATGCGAGTAAAACGCAGATGCTTGTATCTTAAGTCAAGTAATTTGGGTTGATGATAAAAATGGAGCAGCTGGTATCCAACATTAAACTTAGCCATGTTGTCACCTGTCAAAAATATATAAAAACAATTGCTAAACATGCACATGCCATTTTATAAAGTTGACAGATTGGTCCAACACTCACTGCTTTATTTGTCTAGACAAAGAGTGTTACACACATGACTTGAAAGATTTATCTGTTTAGAGCTGTGTTGTTCCGGGCTCATTTTTCTTTATTAGATTTTTGGCCGTTTATCTGGCAGGGGAATCGGGATGATGAAACAGGACGATGAAACAGGACGATGAAACGAGATTGGGGGCTGTTATAAGGAAAAAATCGCCCCACACACCACAGCTCAACAGGTCAGGACACGTAAACCAATTGATCGTTTTCCTGCCAGGTTGAATTAGACGCAGAGGTTCAGGTTCTTCTTGACAGACGTAATCCAGTGCCAGTTTTAGATCTGACAGACTTTCCTCCTGCAGCACATGGAGATTCAATCTATGACATGACTATGGACCAGTGTCAAGAGGGGTCAGTGTCCTGGGCTCATAGGGTCAAACAAAACCTCAGGTTAAAAGATGAGCACTTGGATGCCTTTTGGCAAATATAGCACAAGCCCTTGAGTTGACCAATAGGACTACAGGAGTCTTGAACGCAAACCGATCGCTATGACCCCGGGATGGCCCCTTATGTAATGTTACACTCTTAAAACAGCTGTGGTACGGCTCATGACTGACCACACACTTGAATACATTTAATCTTCATGTAATTCTCCCCCAAAATACTAAAATAGCTATAAAAGTAAATAAATGTGCAGATATGTGTTTTATAATTAAACTGGTCAAGATTATTTCTGGCCTTGTGCTGGTTGTTTTTCCCGTCAAATCCAATTGTTAGAGACCCTGTAAGATTCCGCACATAAATGAATGCTAATGAATGGAGTCAAATTGAATTGTGGGACGTGCAGCCGGTAGTTCTGGTTTATTATGGCAGGAAACGGACACAGGACTGATTCTCCATTACCTCCCACACAAAAACACTCAGAAACGAGAACTGATGTAGTTTCTGGGGTAGATTTAACAGTGAAAATATTGCACAATGAACAAAAAGTATCACAAGTGAAAGTAGCAATTTTATTAAGAAGTTCCTCTTGTTTTTTTTAAACCATGCCTTGTGTTATGACTATCAGTGAACCTTGTTCACTTTTGGGGAAGTAAGAAACAGTGTAAGTCATATGTCGAGGGCATCTAGTAAATGAGAAGCATTTCACAACTCCGACACCTGTCTGTATGAGCATCCACACTTCTGAACAACTCAAATACATGATACTATTCTGTCAAGTGCATGTACATTTAATTCAAGTCTGTCACACGCTTCTCTGCAATACTGCGGTCAAAGTTTTCATATGACATCTTAGAAATAGAGTTTGGCGATTTCCTTGTTTAAGGCCTCGTCTCTTCTCATGTGATAAAATAATCTGATCTGGAGATTCGTCTGGCCAGCTGTGAACAAAAGCAATCTTTCACCATTGAAATTTAGCAGTGATTTAAGACAGACTATTTTGGAACTATTTTAACGGTGTAAAACAGACTGTGTACTTGCCCCAATACATAACATTTAAATGGCAACTTGAAAATGAAAATTCTTTCATCATTTACTCACCATCAAGCTATTCCAAACCTTTCGGGTGGAGCATCCCTTCAATGTCCAAATATTCAACCCATTGTCAAGCATTTCATATTTAGAGCAAAAAATATCTTGTTTTCTTAGAAACTTTGAATCATTTCAGTCTGTTGATTCACTTGTTTTACCCATCATGCATTGCAGCATGCATAACTGTTACGGGGTTCTTGCATTAATGGGATAGTACACCCAAAATATACGTTTTACACCCATTCGTGTGATTCTAAACCTGTATGACTTCCTTCCTTCTACTTCATACAAAATATATTGTGAAGAACGTTGGTAACCAAACTACATTGACTTTATTCATTATTTGAGACATTTCTCATAATATCTTCTTTTGTGTTCCACTAAAGTAAAACTAATAAGATTTTTTGGTAACAAAGTGACAGTACATTAGTGACGTAAATGGTTTGTCTTTCAAACTTTCCCTTAAAGCCAAATGAACTTGTCTGAGCTGACAGTGTAATGCAATGAAACGAAACATCAATTCCTGAGATGTATGACATTTTGAGCAATTACCAATTCAACCGACCTGACGGAATCTTCATCACTGTACGTAACATGACGTGACAAAGACGAACAACATTTTTGGAAAGATTTTAATAGTTATTGAATGTTCTACATCTTACAGTAAATATTATACAATTACAAACTTGGCTTAATTATGTCACAGAGATCACTAACTGACCTTCCAAAACAAAAACAAACCAATAAAAAACCCATTATAATAAAAACAGAATTACACTTCATTTCACAAGTCTAATGTGGGTCTCCTTGCTCAAATGATTGAAAGACACGGCCTGGACTGCGCTGGCGCTCTGACCCGCATGAGATCTCACCGGTGCCAGAACCGTGAAGTAGTGTCTGGCACGTCGTGTGGGCCGAGACGTCTTTCACTCTCACTGAAGGGAGATAAATTCTGGAAGACTTTCCCCTTTTTGCTTTACATTTAGAATGCAAACAACAAGTCTTGCACGGGTGAAACGTAAAACAAAGTCACCCTAAACAACAGTGTTCTTCTATCATGGATAATGATGTGGGGGTTTTAGCAAGAGAAACAAGTGCCTCAATGACTGTGGAAATATCTTGACACACTGGTGACGTGACTGAGATCTCTGGAGCTAATGATGAAATGAATTTATCGGATGAACCCCTCGAGATGCAACATCTCGTGTTCAAGGGGGTCCGGGAACAAAGGTGTCTCAAAGAAAAACCCGCTGCATGCGTCACGGGCGCTAGTAAACAATCGTTTGATCGATGCCGTGAAATGAAACAACAGAACAGTGCATGGGTTCACAAAATCAACGAGATCTAAAACAATCAAGAAACCAAATGCTCACACCGACGCCAGAGCGAATCTCAACTCTCGGGTTCACATTAGACAGATCAATCTATTTCAGCAAGGACAAACATCTAAAGCCCCCCCAAAAAATAATGACTGATAAGCATGATATTGGAAAAAGAACTGCCGTGTTCACTTAAAAATGAAAGTTTTGTCATCATTTACTTGCCCTCACAACGCCACAAATCTGACGTTCGACTTCCAATGCCAAGTTATTGTGTGGCTAAAGAAGAGGGTGTTTATACCTCTTCAAAGAAAGAAAGAGTTTTGGAATGATACGAGGGCGAGCGAATGATGTTTGACTGAAGTATGCCATGATGATCCTGCGTTTTGCATTCCGGTAGCTGCGACGAAACTCATTTTCAGAAAAAGCTCAAAGAAAACCTTAAATCTCAGACGGCTGACGTCCGCTGATCCCATTTCAACAGAACGAGGAAGAGAAAGACAGAATGTGGAAATGAATGAAGAGGAAACCCTTTGAAGACTTGTGCTCTGAAATGCCTCTCAAACCACATGAACAGGATTTTTTCACTCCACTCCAGATCAACTATGAAGATCTCCTATTTTAAGAAAAAATTAACATCAATCATTAATTAAAACTTTAAATAACACTTACGTAAAAAGCGCCTAAATTACAGAGTGGATGGTGAATTCCTTTCGTCCTGAACGAATCATCTGTGATATCTCTAAGCTTTGAGTTTAGAGGTCTCAGGTTTGTGTTTCGGACCGGTGAATGTTTACTTATGTCGGCTATCGTGATCAGTTGCATCCATCGCTCACGAGGTTGCCCCCCCCAAAAAAACCTAGAAAATACATCTCACTGCTTGCTGTAATACTGTTTAGAGACTAAAGGGAAAGAGTCTGGTGAAATCATTTTTGGATTTTAATCCTTTTATCAACCAATCAACTTTGTGAAACAAAAACCTGGCGTTTAATTCCAACTAGCGCAGGCCAAAAATATTTATCATTCTTAAAGGCCAATAAATGATTAGAAGTTCCTAATGTGGTGAAGTTACAGCAATTTTTTGCTACGAATCTCACGAAACACGCCAAAATCACATTTCACCCCAAAATCAACAGGAAGAAAAAAAAGATTTTTCTTAAAAAGACGACGTTTTGTTTTAAAACCAGTCACGAGGATTCTCCCCCAGTTACTGTAACGCAAGAATCTTACAAAATGTATTTTTACTTCATGATACTATTTATCGACTTACAAAAGCATTACAATACAGTATTTTTTTACTGTAACGAAGTATAGAATGACGTCTATAAAGTAAAACATCCAGCTGCATCAATGTAGTACAAATGTAATGTTGGAAATGAGTTCTTTTGATTTTGGGCTCAAACGTGACTTTGGGGTGCGATTCGCAATTCTCCTTTTACCTGCAACGAAACATCGAAGGGAATGTGTGATTGACGTATTATTCGAAGCAATCCGTAAGCTGCGATTGGACATGATGCAACCATGCTTAGCGAGGGCACAGTTTCCATCCCATGACACGATACTGCATTCAAACGCATGACACATGCATTACTAGACTTCATTACTTTCACATAAGACCAGAGGATTGCTTCTCCCCTCCTTGCGCTTTACTATATCGAAATAGTGGTTCATTAGCCAACGAAAACGACAACAAAAGAGTGATACTGTTTTTTCTTTGTACTGACAATAAGATTACTTCCAGAGACATACCAAGACTAATGGTTTCTAGAGTAAATGCTTGTGTTTCTTAATTACATCATTAAATATGAGAGTGTACCGTATAATTGGTTATTAAGTTACGTCTATTTGTCAATGTGCAATGCATCAGTATAACATCTCATAGAATACTTGATATGTCACATCTGAATACACCATTCATGGATACAGGCGAGGCCTCGGATACGAACTCAAAATTCTCTCTGTTCTCGCTCTAAAATGCTGTAAATTACAATTTAAAAAGCCGCTCGAGCAGGCCGTTCTCATTATTGCATTGATCAGCTCCGCTTCTACGCTTAAAATCTGTGCAACTAAAGGCTTACAGACCCAAGAATTCACAGAGGGGTTAGATTCCACCCACCCTAGACCCGGAGCAGACTGTTTTTTTAACCGCTCCTCTTATTTTTTTTGTTGCTTTTAGTGCTATCTACGTCACGTTAAAATCCCTTTGAATCCTGGATGCAATCCTTCCGGTCAAGTCAAGAGTAGTGTCCATCCTATCCCGCCTCAAAGTTGGCACACGTCGATCGGTTTTCCACGCCACTGTGATGGCATCGCACCCAGAGGCTCCAGCTAAGTGCCACCGATTCATTTTTTCCCCCAATATTCCACCGTGACGCCACTTTCCCTGCGAGAGCACCCGTGCGCACATTATATAGATCGAATATACACATTATAGTTCAGAAGCTTTCGCTATCCTGACACATAAGCTAAGAAAGTAACCGGCTCACTCAAACGTTCTCTATTTAGTGAATAACTAAGATTACTGTATGCACTCGATATCCTAATGAAGGTTAAACCACGTTTGCACAGGCCTACTAATGATATAATTCCTTACAAATCTACAGGAACAGCTACAAGCTGGAAGACACCCTTGTTTTCAATGACCCAAATCAGGGAGATCTGACCAAATTAAATGTCCTTAAAAAATCAAAAGGATGTTCCGCGGGGGGACGGGGAAGGTCGAAATCAAAGGTCGCTGTAAATAAACGGAAAGAAAAAAACAACCCTGTGCTAATATCTAAAGGTTATAAAATTTGGCAGCATAATCGAGTGAATGATCCGAGTGGTGCTGATATTGCGTCGGTACATTCCTACACACCGGCGGTTACACGGAACACAAAAAAGAGGAAACGCTCGAAGAGGCGTGATTGGTCGAAATCATTCTGGAGCTCTTACAGAAGTGACTGTGGAACACTGAAAATGAAGAGAAAAAAACCTAATGCAAGAACGTCATCCCAAGAAAATAAGAACTTAAATAAAAGATAAAAAAGCAGCTTTTACAAAAACACATAAGAATGCATAAAGTGACCCTTGCACTTTTTCTCTTTTGTTCTTGCAAACAGACGTGGCGCCTCACTGTTGAGCACAGAGCGCCGATGTAAGACTTTAGTAGTTGCATACAATGTTTGACTCCAGATCTGCCGAGAGAGAGAGAGATGAGAATTAATTGACTTTAAACTGGGTGGGCGGAGCAGAAGGGCCACGTGGGAGGGGACTCACATGATTGGCAGGTGGGCTCTACCAGTGAGGTGGCACATAGCTGTACCCGGGTGTCCCTTGGGGTCGGTACGTTGGCACGGTGACGGGATGTGCTCCAATTTGAGTGTGCTGAGGGGTGGTCAGTAAAGTCCCTGTTTTGAACGAAAAACATTAATACGCTTTCTTTCATTTGGACTTTTTTGGAGGGCACAAACAGTTTCTGCACATACCAGCGGACATGGCCATCGTCGTCCCAGCCACCATGCCCATGGCCATCCCGTTTGAGCGCTGATTGGGTACGGGAGTCTGGTAGATGGCGGAGGGCATGCTGTTGGGCTGAACCACGGTGGTGTGGTGGATGACGTGAGGCTGGGCCGCATACACCGGCTGTGTGTAGTAAGCACCCTAAAGAGAACACATGATTGAAGCGTGCGCATAAAGGCCAGAAGATAGAATGAGGAAAGTCACCAGAGTTGATTTTTGCTTGTTGGAGTTAGGACGGTGTATTACCTGAGCATAGAGGTTCTGCTGGGGGTAGGCACTTCTAATGGGATACATGGCCGTTTGGTAAGGGTTAGGGGACGGGGAGTAGGGAGGGGGGGCTCCATTGCTCTGAGTAGGGGGCACTTTATAAGGCGTTCCTGCAGCATATCCTGAGGGAAACAGAAAGAGAGAGAAGAAAGGCTTTAGGTACAAGTTTTTTTTTCCATATCTTAATTTTTCTGTTACTGTGTATTTATGTATATACTGTACTGTAGAGTACGGTGGCCACTAGGTGTCACTGCACTGCCATGGACGAAAACACGTGCAAATAGAAAAAACAGCAGTAAATTTGGAAACAATCTTTATTAGTTTGGCAACACATGCCCTGAAATACTCGCAACACAAACGAACACAGAAACGCGATGCAAGTGGCACAAGCGACAAAGTGTTTCAGGGGGACTCAAAAAACTGATGCACCATGGCTGGGACGCACGTCATTTCACTGTGGCCATATTCGTAGGTGGAGTTATCAACAAAGAACTTATATCGAGTTTCATTTATTTGTTATTGATCATTTTAAATGTACTTAATAATTGATTAAACAATATGAAACTTTTCCTCCTTTTACGTTATAGGGACACTTGTGAAAGCATGTCGGGCAGCTAACAGTGCGATTCATAGTATAGTTTTGTTTAATTCTTTAAATCGGCCGGGTAATAATATCCAAAGGGCTATGGAAACGTATGTTATGAATGTTAAAATAAACAAGCAATTGACCGACAACAAAAAGTATCAAATATGGACACAGGCTGCGTGGAAGTTGACTTCGCTGACAATAATCGCTCGCAGGAATGTATATTGACAGTCTGTGTATATGGTTATCTTGAATATTTTGTTTAAATGTTCTTGATAAGAAAATATGCATAAAGGTCTAGTTTACTAAGTCTGTTCCTCATTTGGTTACAGTAGATTCAAGGTGACAGCAAAGACGACGCACTGTTTTTCATTTGGTGGGTAATACGGTTTTTATCATTTAAAATGTTGATAATAAAAAAAACAGGCTAAATTAAATTAGCATTAAGTTGGTTTATCTTTAACAAACGAACTTGAATTTACAAAAAACAACCGCTCTTAAGTTATAGTAATAACTCTTTAAATATGATGTTGATATTTTAATACCGAATGTATTATGTAATCGAATTCTGTAGCTCCCCGATTTTTTTTATCATTTTTTAGCAGAGTATACTACAAACCAACCAACCTGTGTAAAATTTAAATATTAATACAGGAACATAGCTACAAATTATATTTTTTATATATATTATAAATTAATTGAAGATGAACCGAAGAAGTGTTAAATAAAAAAGAGCATTCGCGTCTTCTAAAGCGCACGCTGAAGTAATAGCGTTTTAAATAGTCAAATAATTATTGCAGATTGAATATTCTAATAGCCGTGAACACCCCGTAATATACACATAAAACACATTTGTATATAATGAATATAGTCATAACTTTTGTTTATGGTTGTATTTGTTTGACTGCTGCAGATTTGACTATTAACATATGTGAAGTTCTTCTGTAACTCTCTAGCAATGTGATGCGCTTTTATTCCCATATGTGCAGCCATATGCAGAAGCATGTGTGTATTCTAGTGTGTATAAAGTCTTTTAATTGTATAATAAATTAAAATACAAATACAAGTGAATACGTCATCTCCAATGTGATATAATAACAATGCTACAAAAAATAAAATAACAGATTTATGTGAAAAAAATCATGGTATTAAAGATAATTTAAAATAATTAAATAACTTTCACTATGTACAAAACGCATGTGTTAACTCGTCCGTTGTTTTTCTCACGTGTGATACGGCGCAGTTAAGTTTGTTTTCCCTATCCACTTCCAGCAGACTGATGTCAATTTTTCCTTATTCCCTACACCGTTCACAGTGCCCTTCGAAATGAACATGTTTGCTCACTTGAGAACACCCTGTGAAGTCCACTAAGTAGTCCACAGTCAGTGAAATGACGTGCGTCTTAGCCACGGTGCATCAGTTTTGGAGTCCCCCAGAAACACTTCTGTTGTCCTCTGTGCCACTTGCAGCGCATTGCTGCATTTTGTAATGTGAGAATTTGCAGTGCATTTCTGTGATGCAAGTATTGCAGGGCATTTCTCGCCACACTAATGAAAATACTTTTTTTGCACGTGTTTTTTCCATTGCAGCACGTGACACCTAGGGGCCACCGTAGTAAAGCACCTGAAACCGCAATAAATTCATTCTTATTCCAATGCTCACATCATATTTAATAACAATCATTCACACAGTTCTGTGTGCTGAGTGTCGCCACCTTCTGGTGAGCAACGGCAAAGCACACACCCATTTGAGGCAGTCTGTAATTAATCTCAATTCCATAAAAAGGAGACGAAAAAAACAGCAGTCATGATCCAAAGCAGATATGAAATACAAACACACACACCCATTCGGAATATCACACATCAAACACACGCATGCTCTCTCTCTCTCTCTCTCTCTCTCCACCACACACCATCTGTTGGTTCTTTTTATTGGCCATTGGTTTATTGGACTATTGCTCACGACATGCAAATAAAGATACAGACGAATTTGTTTTGAGGGAGATAAGACCATTGCTTGCAGTATACAACTTAAACACGCCGATAAAATGATACACGCTGAAGATCAGTTGCTACATGCAAAACAAACCACCAAAGAAGAAAAAGCGGATTCATTTGCACTTAATTGGAAAGCATTCCAGTCTAAAACACCACAACGGCTCTTTTACAGAACACTACCACTCCACCCAAAACCTTACCAAACCTAACCATACGTTAACTAAAGTAACCATAAGTTTAGGTTTTATTTGTAGCAAAACAACGAGGAACCACAAATTTACAACAATCTCATCACAACAAGCACAGTTTAATCATGGTAAAAACATGGTTGCTGTACTTTTGGTTAATTTTGTCGGCCTTCAGCGTTAAATATCAGATACCAGTATGCAATGCGAGATACTCGTCTGTTCCAAACTCAACAACATTTTAAGGCACACTCACAACATAACGGCTCTCAAAAAAGGAGAGTCTGCTAAAAAGAAGGCAAGAATCCCAGAATGCACTGCAACAAACCCAGACCGCATGCGCAATAATGCTAAACTTGGTTTGGCAACAGAGATTTCCTGCAGAGCTTCACGATACGGATCGAGCGCGTCACCTAAGTGTCTTTTAGTCTGTGTTGATGTGTGTTGTGTGTTGTACAGAGCAGCAGGTGAACACACAGCAGTTACAGTAGAGTATAGTAATCATATTTACTGAATGCAGTAGATGATGCCTGGTACTGCCTGCTCTCTGAGCCAGCGTCCACAGCCAGGTCATAGGAGCTTTCTGCGGGCCCCGGGGCCGACGCCGTCTGGGGCCAGGCCTGCTTCACCAGCAGAACTGTCCCAAACAAACACAACAACACAAGAAGGGTTACACACATACTGCAGCTCTGCCTACACACATCTATCTCCAGAATCGCCCGAGAACCCAGCGCTCACGATACACAGCCCTAAAATCACCTGCGATACCTTACTGGTGAACACGTGTCCTATTTACAGACACGAATAAAATGAAAAAACCTCAATGGATCAGGGGTGTTAAAAACACAACCCAGGTGTTATTAAAGGAAACAGGTTTAAATAAATTTCATATGTTGAACGTTATATCTCGTAAAGCAATAAAACATCTTAAATCGGTTCGACATATCGCGCTACAAAAAGAAATGTTCGCTTACAGACAATTTCTTACACAGTAAATGTACACAATAGCAATGAAGCCATGCATTTTATATTAATGTATAATCCTGCTTTCTTTGCGGTTTTATCTTTTTTTCTTCACCGTCTGTAGTAACACTTATTTTCTGTCAAGATGCTTTTCAACCATGTAAATTGTTAAAGGCACTACAGAAATAGAGCCGCGGAAAAAATGAAGAGACCATTTCACAGACCGTATATCTGATTTTAAAATGTACAATTTCTTTAAAGGTATGTGTAAAGATAAAACGATCGTTTTGGTTTCATTCTAACAATATTTATACCAAATTTGAAATCAAAATATCGTTTCTATTTGCATTTATTTTCAGAAAATGAAAACTGGAGAAACAGATGAAAATAACAGAAAAGAGGCTGTGTATTTTTTCAGACCTCAAATACTGCAAAGC
Organism: Triplophysa tibetana; assembly: GCA_008369825.1. Lineage (NCBI taxonomy): Eukaryota > Metazoa > Chordata > Actinopteri > Cypriniformes > Nemacheilidae > Triplophysa > Triplophysa tibetana. The sequence continues at coordinate 22,644,810 of CM017903.1, read as the reverse complement.
AAACAAGTTCAGATTTACTTTAAAGCTATAAAACAGTCATATTTCTACACATATTTAGGAAAAACAAAAATATATTTTTATCACAGTTTTCATGCGTCTTATCATGAGGTCAGTCTTTCACATTGCTGTTGGATGACTTAATGTCACTCCTGAGTTTTTTTTTTTTTGAAATTCAACAGACGCTGGAGTGAAATTGCCACAATACATCTAGAAATGTCCTGTGGTTAGTGGTAAGAGCAACACAAGGTTGTGGGTTCGATCCCAGGGGATTGCAAATACCTATGTAAAATGTATAGGATAAAGCAATGTAAGTCGCTTTGGATAAAAGCGACTGCCTACTGCATACATGTAAATATAGAAATGCCGATTCTCATAATTTTTTTCCACGGCTGTAAAGTTCAATAGAATTGCTTTAGTCGCCAAAAACGCCGTCAGGCTGAAACTGTACCAGAGGGGTTTGTGAGATAAACCAAATCTGATGCACCAAATAAGTATAACGCCAAATTATGTGTAAATGTTCTCCATTCGCTAATTTAACAACGAAAGGAAAATATCTGAGGCTGTGGCTTTTATTCTATACATACATCAAAACAGATTTCTGTAAGAAGAGAAATATTATAGTATAATAACTCTATGGTAAATAATTCAGCCATTTCACAAACGAACAAAGAGTAAGAGTGGTGGTGCAATGTCACATTACAGCCACCAGGAGGCGGATGAGAGATTCCAGAACACAAGAGCAACAAACAAAGAGAACGGCTGGAGTCACACCATCCTGTGTGCACAATAAAAACACAGAGCGCTGCAAAAACACATCACACGTGACAATAGTGCAGTTTTCCTTTCACACTCAATGGTGTAATATATGTGCACATATTCAACGTGATTCTGCTGATAACTGCTAACAGAAGAATGGTGTGAAAGCTTTTTGAGGCACATTTTTCCTATAAGGAATAAGAAGAGATTCTTCTGCACGTTTTATGTAATGTACTTAAAAAGCACGAGGTCTGTTTTAAAAAGCAACAAAAGCCATCAGAGAAATGACTACATTGTGTTCCTGACTGATAGAGATCATGTCCAGACAAGCCACCATCCAAATCCAGCTTAAAAAACAAAGCACAAACCTCATTCAAGCTAGAAGACCTTTACAGCAAACAAATCCTTTTTAAAGATCACATCCAAACACGGACAAGATGAAACCATGCAACCATCTGATGACAACGAGACCCATAAAGAGACGGCGCAAACAAATTTCAGTTTCTGTAAAACCCCTTCACATAAAGTTGAGTAAAACAAAACCATTTTAACACCGAACAAGCTTGAAACTTCAAATTACTTAAAGCGTTCCTCTCAACACTATATTACACAGAAATGGATATGAACACAGCTTCTAAACGTCATTGTCGACCGCATTTCACTGGTTTCTAGGGTTCACATATCCGTCTGATCATTTCAACAAACAAAACTAGTCGCCACACATGCATAACACAAGGTATTCCTCACCCAAAAATGTAAATTCTGACTTTATTTACCCTCGAGTTGTTACAAATCTGTGTACATTCTGTGTACGTGTTTGTTCAGATGAACGCAGAGAAAGATATTTAGAAGAATGCTTGTCACCAAACAGTTCTTGGACCTCATTGACTACCATAGTAGGAAAAATGACAATGGTAGTCAATGGTTCCCTAGAACTGTTTGCTGTCCAACATTCTTCAAAATATCATCCGTCAGCCATCTGCTCTCCTCTTTCAGTCATAATTAAATCCACACCGGTTGAAAGGTGTGCCTGCATGTGTACACATTTGTGCTATACGTGTGTCACCAACTTACCCGCAATGAAAAATAAATGTAATATAATATATGTATTTAAACGATTAGATGCAAAGGTGATAAGAGGTTCAGAAAGCATGTGTACACACCTTGCGGGTATCCCGGGTTGCCAGTCTGATACAGGTTGGCTGTGTATGCTGGAGCAGTCGTCGGGTAACCTCCAGGATAACCTGAAAATATTAAATGAATCAGGTTAGAAACACTATATTTTCAGTATGTTTACAAAAAAGATGCTCATGTCATCAGCCGAGTCGAGCCGGTCTGGATGCGCTCCTGGGAAATCAACCTACAAATGCATATCACTCCGGGACAGGAGAAAGAAATGACACGGACCTGGATCTAACAACATTCACTCTCTGTAACCCTTTACAAACATATGAGAGAGAGAGAGACGTGAGAGAGACATGAGAGAGAGATGAGACATGAGAGAGAGACGAGAGAGAGAGATGAGACATGCGCGAGAGAGAGAGAGAGAGCGAGAGAGAGAGAGAGAGAGAGAAAGAGAGAGAGAGAGAAAGAGAGATGAAAGAGAGAGATACATGAGAGAGAGAGAGAGAGAGAGAGACATGAGTGAGAGACGAGAGAGAGACATGACAGAGAGATGAGACATGCGAGAGAGAGAGAGAGAGAGAGAGAGAAAGAGAGAGAGAGAGAGAGAGAGAGAGAGAGAGAGAGAGAGAGAGATAGAGAGAAAGAGAGATGAAAGAGAGAGGGACATGAGTGAGAGAGACATGAGAGAGAGACATGCGAGAAAGAGATGAGACAAGTGAGAGGGAGAGAGAGAGAAAGAGAGATGAAAGAGAGAGAGACATGCGAGGGAGAGACATGAAAGAGAGAGAGAGACATGCGATAGAGGGACATGAGAGAGAGAGACATGATAGAGAGACATGAAAGAGAGAGAGAGACATGAAAGAGAGACATGAAAGATAGAGAGAGAGAGAGAGAGAGAGAGAGCGAGAAATGATTAAGATGATAGAGACATGCGACAGAGAGACATGAGAGGGATGAGAGAGAGAGAGAGAGAGAGAGAAAGGTGAGCGAGCGAGAGAGGTGAGCTCTTGATTGAACAGCATGTACACAGATGGTCTCCATTACGACTCATCTGTCTCAATAAGACGAGCGCATCTCTCCCTTACTGAACGGCACGAGCTGTCAGACGTCCAGAGCATCATGGGAAGGGACAGATCAGCAACAGACTCCACACGGCTCAATGCATTTAAACAACACCTCTGATCACAGCCGGACCGACTGAAGCTTGTTCATTTTCTGCCTGATGGTTTGTTTTAAAACACATTTTGTCATCTACTCACGCACGTTGCTTCATAAATTACTTTTGTGCCACTACACATGAAAAATGAAGATGTCATCAAAACACAACCTGACTAATACAACCACTTCTTCATAAGATATCAGTTGTCGAGATAGTAAAACTGACAAGTAAACAAATCTAAAACGCACTGACGTTCCACCAAACCATGACATTTAAACAAATATCTAGAAATAAAATAACGTACTTATAAAACAATCCCTTATAGAACAATATTATTACTTGTTTTTTAATTCATAGGTCAAAATAAAACGTAAATAAATGTCATCTTTATATTATATAGAATCAACTATTTTTCGTCTACATTTCTGTACCGCTTGCAAATATATCATGAACCACCAGGTGTCTGTGAAAGAGAGCAGCATTCTTTCAGTACACTCTCATCTTCTGTATCCCTCCTCCATCTCTCACTGTAATGACCTGAAAACTCATCCATCCGTTCATCTGTCCTAACAAATTCTTAAGACGCTCGTTCCACCTGCATGTGCGCTGACCCACGAAACGAAAAAACTAATATATCCATTAAACTGTTTCCTGTGTTTAAGAGTTATGAACCATCATCCTCTCACACCGTCTCTATTTCTGGATGTCTGAATGCTGTTAAGAAATGACCTATTGTTTTCTCCATTAGTAAATATCAGATCGGTGAACTTAAATGGTCATGTGGTCCGTGATGATCCCCACACATAGAAAAAGAGATCTCTTTATATAATCGGCGGCTTCTCCAAGCCATCAATGAGATCCCATTGAGAGCACTGTGAAAAATCTAGCTTTGCTTTAAATTACAAATTTGGTCTAAATGGTGATGAACCACCGACATCCCTGGACCATCTCGCACCATCAGCTAAAAAACAGCTTATACACTGGATTTTGCCATACATCTCGCATCTCTAGTTTTTCAAAATGGTGTCAATTTGGAAAAACAATAAAATCTGCTATATCATGTCAAACACTCGACATAATCTAAGCTATGCTATCCACATAATAAGCATATTAAGATCTATACTGTCGTCATATTGGTCTGTTTTTATTTCATCTAAAAGACGTCTGTAGTGAAGTAGGCGGGGCGAGACCGTGGTTCGAGGCCGGTGAGTAATTGTTAATGGGCGCCAGCTGGGTGTGAACCGGTCTCGAATCAAGTAGGAGATTGGGAGCATATAAGAGAACGAGCGACCGGACCGTCGAAGAGAGAGGACCGGGCCCGGACATGTTTTACCTTTGTATTTGTATTTATGTTTTATTCGCCAGCCGTCGACCGTGAGGGGCGGCCGGCTGTCTTTTTACTTTGATATTATTTATTAAATGTTTAAATGTCTGCCAGTTCCCGTCTCCTTCCTTCCTTTTAAATGAACCTTTCTACAACGTCAAAACTAAATCAAGCACGTGCACAATTACATCTTCTCAGCTGTGTAAGAGAAACCTCTGAGCAATAAAATCCTGGACAATAAGATGAGAAACAATAATGAAAGAGACTGAAGGAGAAGACGGAGAGTTGCTGTGTAAACACACCATAGTGACAAAGAATCCCTTCAATGAGAGCACATTAAATATGAGCTCACGGTTGCCATGACCGCAGACAAACACCTGCTAGGGCCTACACACACAAACATGGATAACAACACACACATTAACATCGACGCAAGACATCTGAAATAATGAACATTTACACACAAGATGAAAGCAGAACCTCGATTGTGAAACAGAATATTCAGTAAGAACGTTTTGTGCAAACTAAGCCATTTTTACAATAAAGCGTGGAAAAGTATTACCGCACGCTAAAGTAAACACATACCCGTGTATGCCATGTTCTTCGGGTTTCCGTACGGGGTTCCCGGTTGCACTGGACTGTACACCGGGTTCATGTTGGAAGAAAGCCTGTTTTTACTTAGAGAGAGAAAGCAAAAGAGTTATATCACTGATGAAACATCAATCCATAAGTAACCCACAGTGTTGGGTGAGTTACTCTGAAAAAGTAATTCATTACTAGTTACTCATTACATATTCAATAGTGTAATTAGATTACTGTACAAATTACTCTGTCCAAAAAGTATTTAGTAACTCATTACTAATTACTTTCTATATCCTACATCAACCTTGATTAGTAAAGTAATTCAAGGATAGACATGAAACAGCTTATTTAATTCATTCAAATAAATAACATTATTAACTGACCAAAGTATTACAAATGTGAGAATTATACATTAAAGCACAGATATTAAAGTTAGACTTTGAATTTTGATTTCAACACACTATTGCACATGCATGTATTGCACAAAGAATTTAGTTTAATTACATCAAAAGTAACTGTAATGAAATTACAGTAGAAATAAGAGTAATCCCTTACTTTACTTTTTCAAGGGAAAAGTAATTAAAATACAGTAACTAGTTACACCCAACATTGGTAACCCAAAACAATTCCTCCCGTCCAATACACACGTACACAATACAACACACAAATCGAAACAACATTCTACATACAGTATGTGGCCGCACACATTCTCACAAGGTAATTCTGCTCTAATAAAGAAAAAATACAGCAATGAGATTTACAGGTTCATTTCAATTTGACTTTAAATGTGTTCTTTATTATGCATTGTACACGTTTTATTATGCATTATACAATCCTAGAGCATGACATCATATCCTGTTGCTCATGTTTGTAAGATGACATAATTGCCTTTTAAAGAGCGACGAGCAGACATTTCACTGGTGCGGATAAAAACATCGCGAGGGCAATGTTGCTGTTGCCAGACGGAGATGGGAGGTCACATGACATGTCAGACATCATCATTGGCCGAAACGAGGCAAGTTTGAATAAGAGGACTTTTTCAGTGGCACGTGAAAGGGTTTTAAAACCAGCCTGGCTGACCTCAACCCCGAGTTCAATTGTTTGTTCGAAAGTGAATATACTCTCACCTGAATATCCGTAGGTTTAAGGGAAATGAATTTAGCAACACATAACATTAAAGCAGTGAGGTTTTAACACCACATAGTAAATAAATTCAGTTTAATGAGAAAAAAAGAACGAGGAGAAATGACATTTGCGTTTAATACTCCAGTTCTATAAATCTTGAGTTTTGAGACATTTTAATATGTTTCAGGCACCCATGGACACTGTCAGCAGGGGCGACATGCGTATGTGTGTGTGGGAGAGCTGATGTGTCACAGGGAAATGTTCTCGACAGATCGAGCGGATGATGTGATGATTTGTGATCACACACTCACAAACACAAGTATGCAACATCAAGGTCATGACGTCCTTCAAGTGAAGATCACAGCGATCGAGCATGACACACGTTTGATGAATAAAAAATGTTCTGAACAAAATAAAGCGTACACCAACACACCCTTTACATCGTCTACACATTTTATTAACACGTAGGCTGTACATTTCACTACATATGATACAGTATATATTTAACAATTTTGTGAAAATGTGTTTTAATAAAATAACACGGCACTGTTAGATTGTGAAAACTGTGGAAATTCGGACCGATTAGTTTCAAGGTTTTGTTCAAAGCCATTTAAAATTAGGCATTATACTCCTGTGCCATGTATACACCTGTGACCGCACAAGTTATTTCTTTACTGATGTGCCAAGTTGCTTGGCAACAACCTACAGTAAGATTAATGAAGTATAGCGATTATTAACATATGTATCTGTTTAAAGGGACAGTTCATTCTTTCATCATTTACCTCATGTCATTCTTAACTAGTATGACTTTCTTTCTTCTGCAGAACACAAAAGAAGATATTTTGATGAATGTTGATAAACGAAAAACCCATTGACTTCCATTGTATGAACACAACACCTACGAGACATTTCTCAAAATAGCTTCATTTGTGTTCCACCGAAGGAAGAGTCATGAACAGGTCTTGAATGACTTCACTGAATCAAGGCTTTTATGAGCGAACCGTCCTTTTCAAGTCTTTCAACTGTTGCGTTTGTGGTACAACGTCAACCGAGGTTGGGATTTTATTAAACTTGCAGAAACACCGCTCTACCTTCACTAAAGGTATAAAAATAGCAGTGGGCAAACCTGTGTATTGCTCTGGGACAGAATAGAGTCAAGGTCAAACAGATTTAGGAAGTGTGAGGTAAAGATGACATTCTGCTCATAAGTAGGTCATGACGGCAGTAACGCACAACAGGGTCAACACGAGTCACTTACCTGAACCTGACTGACCCGAAACACACACACACACACAGACACACACACACATTGTGGAAGGTTGCGGACGCGAGACTGACCTCTTAACGTTCTGACTGCTGTCTGTTGGGTACAGAAAACTGAATTTGTCATTGGGATGCCCGCTTGCCATTCTCAGTGAAGGAAAGGCAAATGAAGGAGGTAGAGGAATGGATATGCAATTCTGAAAATGACAAAAGGAGAAAACAAACAAAAACGAGAGCAGGTCATGATTAAAAGGCAAACCATCAAGCACAGGCACATTAAAGCAAAGCAACACACAGCAAAGCAACACAAAGCGG